>ML675609.1:63255618-63289888 GCA_007922155.1 Mesoclemmys tuberculata
TGCACCGGACCCCGCCCTGCACCGGGCCCCCCCCCCTCACCGGACCCCCTGCACCGGCCCCCCGCCCCGGCCCCGCGCAGCTCCGGTGCCCGCCCCGGGTCCGCGGCGAGCGAAGCGGTTTCAGCACCGGGGACAGAGCCCGCCGGGAGCGCGGAGCGGCCCCACCCGCCATGGCAACCGAGGTGAGCGGCGCGGGGTCCCGCCGCAGAGTCCGGCCGGTCCCGAGCGAACGCGGCATCTGCAGCCTCGGAGCGGGTCCGTGGGGGGCAGGGACGGGGCAGCCGGGGGGCAGGGCCCAGCGGGCTGGGGCTGGGCTGGCCGGGGCTGCCCTCCCCACTACCCTGAGAACGCCCCAGCCTGCTGGGCCCGAAGGGGCTGGTGTTAACGGGGGGCTGGAGCCCACGGGGGTCACGAGTGAGGTGGGGTCGCCCAGCCCCCCCTTTGCCCCAGGGACTGCTCTCAGGGGCCATTGCCTTGCTGCCCATCCCTGTGGGGTCCCGGCGCCTTCCCTGTAGAATCCGTACCAAGAGCCAGATGGCAGCGGGCTGCCCTCCCACAACTCAGCGGGGTGGGGGCCAGCTGGGCCCGGTGGATACAGGGGTGGTCAGTGGTGGGGCTGGGTGGGAGGAGGGCACTGAGGGGGCAGGGAGCAGGGCTAGGGGCAGCAGGGGTCAGAGCTGAGGGCCTGGGTGGCCCAGGACCACAGCGTCGAGGGTCGGCGCTATGCCCCAACGCTGAGCAATCTCTGGGAGGACCCTGTCTGTGCACCCCGCCCTCCAGGGTCTCGCTGTCCCTCCAGGACGAGCCCTGCGGCCTTACTGCTCCGGAGACTGGCCCGCTGGGCCTGCAGGCCCTGCCGCACCCCGGTAGCGCCGGGTCCCAAGTCCAGCTGCTGCAGAGCCAGCTGGAGCCTGGCCCGCTCCGCAGGGCGTAACACCCTCCTGCAGCGTCTGCGGCGAGGCTGCCCAGCACGCCCGGAGCGGGCGGGTTTATTGGCTGCCCTGAGAGCGGAAAGCAGCACCCGTTCTGGCCAAGCCAGCCCAATCCCAGGCTCAACCAGAGCCTGCGGGCCCCCTCCCGCCTGCGGGCTCCAGGCAGGGTGAGCTGAGGACACAGGCCCTGGGAGGGGTGGGGAAAAGCTCCTAGTGCAGGGCTGGTGGCCACGAACAGCCCCTTCAGTGACCCTCGGCCTGCTCAGATGGGGGCACCTCCCACACGGTGGCTCTCACTTGCCCTAGGGGGGAGGGGGGTTGTCCCTGCCTGGGCACACTGCCTGTTGCTGGCCCAGGCCTGGCCAGGGAGCTGGGGTTCTCCTCCTTCCCCATGACACTGACCCCTTAGCCAGGAGACAGGAGCCCCCCAAATACAGCCTGCAGGGTCCCTGGGCTAGGGCCAGTGCAGCACAGAGTCTGCCAGGGCTGAGCAGCCCAGAATGGAGGGGAGCCGGGGTGACACATTGCCCTGTCTGCTGTGTGGTCTCCCTTGGGGGAGGTAGTAGGTGCTGCGGCTTGGGGGCCAGCTGGCAGGTGGGGGGCGCCGCACGCCCTTTGCTCTGGCTTGGAGGCAAAGCCCCTGCTCTGGGGTTAGCAGGGAAGGTCCCATGCAGCCCGGTGCCCGGGAAAGCAACGAACACCCACTGAGCGCCGTGTCCTGGCCATGGGCCCCAGAGTGGCACAGGTGGCGTGGGTGGGTTGGGGTGGTGACAGAGGGAAGCACGTTTGTCATGGAGCCACGGGGTCGGTGCTACGGCCCCACCTTTGGAATAGGCTCTGGGAGGAGCCCTTCTGTGTGCCAGGCCCCGAGGAGGGTCCTACTTTTCCTCCAGGGGAAGCCATGCGGCTTCACCGCCTCCTTAGGTTGGGAGAGCGCATGGCCGAGGGGCTCGGGCGTGGGGGATGGGAGGGCATGTGGCCGAGGGGTTTAGTGTGGGGGATGGGAGGGCGCGTGGCCGAGGGGTTTAGTGTGGGGGATGGGAGGGCGCGTGGCCGAGGGGTTTAGTGTGGGGGATGGGAGGGCGCGTGGCCGAGGGGTTTGGGTGTGGGGGATGGGAGGGCACGTGGCCAAAGGGTTGAGGTGTGGGGGATGGGAGGGCGCGTGGCCGAGGGGTTTGGGTGTGGGGAATGGGAGGGTGCCTGGCCGAGGGGTTTGGGTGTGGGGGATGGGAGGGCGTGTGGCTGTGTGGTTTAGTGTGGGGGCTGGGAGGGCATGTGCCCTGCCTGGAGTGGCTGGCCTGTGCCCTGCAGCATGACAGAGGTTCCTGTCCCATGCTCCGTGGCCCTGCCCAGCCCTTGCTGGCAGCTGTTCCTAGGGCTTTGCCCCCCAGCCTCTGCTGCAGCCCTGAGCTCTGCTCAGTGTTGGTCTCCTGCTTCCCTTCCCCTGTATCCGACCGTAGACCCCTTGGCCCAGCCCTGCCCCTCTGTAACCCATGTCCCTCTGTCCTGTCAGGCCCATAATCTGCAGGAGCTGCGGCGGAGCGCATCACTGGCCACCAAGGTCTTTGTGCAGCGGGACTACAGCGACGGGACCCTCTGCCAGTTCCAGACCAAGTTCCCCCCTGAGCTGGACAGCCGGGTAGGAGATGTGCGCAGGCGCTGGGCGGGTCAAACCAGGGACATGCAGGGTCCCCCTGGTAGCTTGTCCTGATATCGTCCTGGGGCCCCTGTGTCTCTGTGGACTTGCTATCCCTGGGCATGGTGTGATGAAGGGGAGATATTCATGGGGTTTTCTCTGAGTGCTGTGTACACGCCTTAGTTTCCCCCATATGTGACTTGTATTTCAGTGTGTTCTGTAGCACTTTAAAGACTAACAAATTTATTTTTTGCAGGCATAAGCTTTCTTGGGCTTTAACCCAATTTGTCAGATGCAGGGAATGGAAATTAGATAGGGGGTATATATATATATACAGTCAAGGGGAAGGTACAATGAGTGGGGTAAGTAACAGCCAAGTCCATTCAGTTAGAGTAGCTGAGGCCTATTCACAACCGTTGATGAGAATGTGTGAACAGTGACAATTACTTCTTGTAACGAGAGAACCATTCCAAGTTCCTATTAGGCCCAGTCTGATTGTGTCAAATTTGCAGATGAGTTCCAGCTCTGCAGTTTCTTGCTGAAGTCTTTTTGCAGTTTTTTGTAGAAATATGGCAACTTTCAAGTCAGCTACCGAGTGGCCTGGGAGATTGAAGTGCTCTCCGACTAGTTATGGGTGTTTCCATTTTTTATGTCTGATTTGTGTCCATTTGTTCTTTTGCGTAGTGACAGTCCGGTTTGGCCGATGTATATGGCAGAGGGGCATTGCTGGCACATGATGGCGTATATCACATTAGTAGACGTGCAGGTGAATGAGCTCTTAGTGGTGTGGCTGATGTAGTTAGGGCCTGTGATGGTGTCACTAGAGTCGATGTGTGGGCAGAGCTGGCAATAGGGTTTGTTTCAGGGATAGGTTCCTGGGTAGTGTTCTTGTTGGGTGGTGTATGTTTGCTGGTGAGTATTTGCTTCGGGTTGGGGGGCTGCCTGTAAGCAAGGATAGGTCTGCCTCCTACGGCTTGAGCAACTGAGGGATCATCTGCTAGGATAGATCATTAATGATGTGCTGGAGAGATTTTAAGCTGGGGTCTGTAGGTGATGGCCAGTTGTGTTGTGTTCTGTTGTTTTCTTTGTTGGGTCTGTTCTGTAGTAGGTGACTTCTGGGTACCCATCTGGCTCTGTCAATTTGTTTCTTCACCTCCCCAGGTGGGTATTGTAGTTTTAAGAATGTTTTACGGAGATCCTGTAGGTGTTTGTCTCTGTCTGAGGGATCGGAGCAAATCTGGTTGTATCTTAGGGCTTGGCTATAGACAATGGATTGTGTAATGTGTCCAGGGTGGAAGCTGGAGGCATGAAGATATGTATTGCAGTCAGTTGGTTTTTGGTATAGGGTGGTATTAATGTGACCATCCTTTATTTGTACTGTCGTGTCCAGGAAGTGGATTTCTTGTGTGGACTTGTCCAGGCTGAGGTTGATGGTGGGGTAGAAATTATTGAAATCCTGGTGGTTGTGAATAGGCCTCAGCTACTCTAATTGAATGGACTTTGCTATTACCTACCCCACTCATCGTTGTACCTTGGCTGTATATATATACCACCTATCTGATTTCCATTCCCTGCATCTGACAAAGTGGGTTACAGCCCACGAAAGCTTATGCCTGCAAAAATTAAATTTGTTAGTCTTTAAAGTGCTACAGGACTCTCGTTGTTTTTGCTGTGTACAGACTAACATGGCTACCCCTCTGGAACATTTCAGGGTGTGTGCTCATTGCAGAGGCCACTGGAGGGCGGATGGGCCTTCCCCAGCCACACACACGCAATGGCCAGGACCCCTTTGCCTTGGGTCAACCAGCTGCAACAGGTTGTGGCAGGCGAAGCCAAGGAGGTGGCTAGGGAAGGGCCAGGGGCCGGGTCTGGGGGAGGCTGGCTGCAAGAGTCCAGTCCCCTGTGGCTCCATGAGGGGTCAGGGGCCGAAGCACCAGAGAGTGGGGCTTGGAAACTCTCCAGTTGGCCATGGCTGTAACTTCTAATTCATCTGCTAACGAAGTGTCTCTGTGCTGTGACCCTGAGCGATGCCCCCGCTGGCTGGGAATCGCGTTTGGCTGCCAGGCGGGTTCCAGGCTCTTTGGGGTGTGTAAGGGTCCCCTGGGCCCCCGCCAGGGGGCCTCACAGGGGGAGCTTGGGCGGAGCAGGGGGGCTGGACCCTCTGAGGCCAGATACAGGAGGTGGCTGCACGGGTGTGTGGAGACCTGGGGGCGGGGCAGACTCCCAGCGCTAGAGTCTGGACTGGCTGCGTCCGAGGGGTTCCAGAGCCCTGTCCTGGGGGCTCCGGCACACGCCAGCTGGCTCTGACACCGGCGCAGCCCTTGGAATGGTGTCCATCACGGGTCCACAGCCCCGATGCTTCAGAACAGCCCTGGGTAGGCCCAGTTCACGGTGCCAGACACTCAGGGTCTCGCTGTCATGGGGGGAAGCCCCTCGGCTCCCCACCTCCTGGGACCAAACCACAGAGCTGTCAGCACCTGTGTCACGCTGGGTGCTCCCTGCAGCTAATCACCTGAGCTGGGCCCTGGGGGAGCAGTGAACCCCCATCCCTCGGTGCAGGGACCTGGCCGGCGCGGTACCAGCAGGAGGGTGCTAGATCGGGGGACGGCGGGTGCTTCATGGCAGCAGTGCCACTGGGCTCATGCCCAGGGCTAGATGAACACAGGGGCTTTAGTGGCTGCAGCCCAGGGCCTTGTGCCGTGGGGGCCCCGCAAAAAGGGGTCAGCAACATTGCGGGTGTGGCGCGCCAAGTGTCCCCCCACACTCCGTGTCCTCACCTGGGTTTCTCTGCCCAGCTCGAGCGGCAGCTCTTCGAGGAGACGGTGAAGACCCTCAATGGCTACTATGCCGAGGCTGAGAAGATCGGGGGCAGCTCCTACCTGGAGGGGTGCCTGGCCTGCGCCACAGCCTACTTCATCTTCCTCTGCATGGAGACCCACTACGAGAAGGTGGGCGGGGCCCGGGCCAGGGGCTGGGCTGGCCGCGGTGGAGACCAGTGCTCAGGGGGTGCCCAGACGGAGCCCCCGGGTGCAAGGGATCCAGGCTCTGCCACTGAGCTCACGTAGCGGGAGCCCTGGCTGCAATGCAGCTGCGGCAGAGTCTGGGCACAGGCAGGGCCCTCCCCACCGGTTCCCCGCGTCATGCGGGAGCCCAGGATTCCTCTCCACATTGCAAAACTGCACTGAAACCCAGCTCCAGCTCTGGCTCCAGCCCCCACGCTCGGCCCATGGTGCCTGGTCTAGCTAGGTGCTGGGGGGAAGGGCAGGGCCCAGCTCCACCTGGCTGGGGCAGTTTTCCCAGCATCGCTCTCTCTAGCGGGTGTCACCCGGGCAGGGAGTGAGGGGTGTTGTGGCTGGGTCTCAGGGGCCCTGCCTGCACCCTGGGCCTCACTCGCTCTTCCAGCCAGCCGTGGGGCTGGCTCCAGACCAGCGTCTCCCCTCTCCCAGGGCAGCACCTCACTTCCTCTTGGTCCGGCTAGCTCTTCTTCCTGGGCGGCCAGGTACCAATCATTTGTCTGTGCCCCCCCTTCTCTCAGACGCTGCACCTTCTCTGAGCAGGGGGGCTGGGAGCTGGGACTCCTGGGTTCATCCTGGCCCTGCCCCCAACTGTGACTGGGGGCCAGTCCGTCCCCCACTCTGTTCCCCCATTCACCTACCTTTCCCAAGGGGACCGTGACCTGCTGCCACGGGCAGTGTGTGCCAGTCTGTTGCTGTGGGGTGGGCATGCTGGAGGCAGGGTTTGGGTTAGCCTCTGTGAGGGCAGCACAGCTGAAGGGCCTGGTCCCCTGCCAGGGACGCAGGCTGGTGCCCTGGGCCAGGGAGTCCCTGCAGCTCCGACAGGGAGCCCCTGAAGTGGGCCCTGACAGCCTGGCCCCTTTCCCGACCCAGGTGCTGAAGAAGATCTCCACGTACATCCAGGAGCAGAACGAGAAGGTCTATGCGCCGCGGGGCCTGCTGCTAACCGACCCTGTGGAGCGGGGCATGAGGGTCGTATCCTCCTGGGCTGCCTGCCCCATGTGGAGGGGTGGGAGCAATGGCGGCAGGGGTGGGGCCCAAGGGATGGGTGTGGAGAAATGGGCACAGGGCAGGGACAGGCACGGGTGAGCAGGGGGCAGGACGGGCATGGGGCCAGCCACCACTGCCTGGTGCCCGAATCTCTCCCAGGCGCACATGCGGCTGTCCCATCGTGCGCCCGCTGAGCGGCAGGAACGGCCTCCCTCTCTGCAACGCTGACTGTGCCCACACCCGCGCCAGCCCCATGCCCCGGCATGGGTGGGTTTGGGGAAGCCTGGGGGTGGGGACCCACGGCAGACACGAGGCACTGGGAGCAGCTGCTAGTACAGCCCTACCTCCCCACTCCTGCTGTCCGTCAGCTCTGGTCCAGGCGTCTGTCCTTAGCCTGGGCCCAGATCGAGATCTCCATCTACGAGGACCGGTGCAGCAGCGGCAGCTCCAGCAGTTCCAGCTCCAGCAGCAGCAGCGGGGGCGGTGGGGGTGGCGCGGGGGGCCGGTGACTGGCCGGGAGTCCCTGCAGCGGGGACCTGTACTGCCGGGACGACGGCCTCGCCGAGCTCCGCAGGCTGCGGTACCAGAGCACCCGCTTCTGAGCGCCCGCGGGCGGCCCCGGGAGGGCAGTGCCGCCTGGAAAGCCAAGAGCCAGTCCTGCAGAGACCGTGCCAGGGCTGGGGGGCGGGGGCATCGGGCCCAGATGCCCAAGGAGCATCTCCAGCCCATGCTGAGCTGCCTCCCTCCGCCTGCGTCGCCCTTGCTGCCATGGGGCCAGCCTTGGCGCTTGGCGTAGGCGCCGGCAAGGCCCCCAGCACCTGCCCCTCTGCATGTCGGGCCCTGCTTCGGGCCCGGAGCCTGCCCTGGGCTTGGGATGTGGCACGAGAATAGTACTGGGCTGCTCCCCTGTGGACACCCGGCTGCAGAGCCCCCTCCCAGCGAGCAACCCCCTCTTGCCATCCTGGCTGCTTCGAGTCAAAGACCATGCCTGGCAGGGACGTCTTGCGGCATGGGCTGGCAGGGCCCTGGGTGCCCAGCCCCTCAGTGGGGTTTGCAGGCCCCATGGCTGGGTGCTGGCACACTGCGCTTTGGTGAGGCAGGGAGCCCACATGGGCTCTGGTGGGCGTGCAGGGGAGAGCTGGGCTAGGAGGGGGGGCAGCAACTCATGTCCCAGGGATCACCAGCCCTTGCCAAATTCTTCCTCAGCCAAAGGGGGCTGTGAACGGTCCCATGCTGCTTCCAGCTCCTATGCCCCAGCCCGCTGCCTGCTCCCCGCTGCGGGAGGGTTTTGCACCCCAGGGAACCACATGCCCTTGCCCCTCCTGCCTGTTTCCCCCACTCGCATCCCTTCCCTGCATGTGCCCTGCATGGGCCTGTCGCCTTCCCGCAGGGTGACCGCCCCGGACCAGGACGGGCGCTGGGGCCACAGTCACCGCCTGCTTGGCTCCGTGCCCCCACCAAAGGTGAAAGGTTAAAGTGCTGCCCTTACCAAAGGGGGAGGAGTGACCCATCAGCCCAGCCCCACGGCAGCTTTCCTGTCAGGCCCCCGCTCCCTGCCCCGGGTCATATGCTGTCCCAGAAAGGTGCCACTTCCTGCCCCATTCCTCGGCTCGCAGGGTGCCAGGCCACTGCTGCTTGCAGGCCCTGTGCAAACACCCTGCGGGTGAGCTGAGCCCAGCCAGTTGTCAGGCCACCTTGCTGTGCCAGCTCCCGTGGGGGCATGGCTGGGGGGTGCAGTGGGAAAGCCAGGCCCAGCCCCACAGGGCCGCAGTGCTGCAGGGAATGGGGCAGAGGGCGACGGGTGAGGAGCCCTGGCTGGGAGGCCAGGCCAGATGATCCCAGCGGTCCATAGATCTGGTGATACAAGGCTGCCCTATGCAGTGGGGCACTGCAGGGGCTGGGGGTGAGTGGCCCGCGCTGTGAGAGGGCTCTGGGGACACAGAACGGTGGGAATGGCCCCTGGCCTGCCCTGTACCTGGCCAGGGCACCCCGCATGGAATCATTCCACAATAAACCTTGTGCTGCCACCCCAGTGGCCTGCACCACTTCCTCCTGCACGGAGGGAGGGGGGACAGCATGGGGAGCTGTGGGGGGCCTGCCGGCTGGGATGGGGCCTCTCCTGGCCTTGGGCTGGCAGGCAGAGTGCTCGGCCCAGACCCGGTGCTGGCCTGATGGGCCCAGGGCAGCGTCAGCCTGGGACCGCTTTACTCACTGCGCAGCCCCGCTGGGCCAGCGCTGGCAGAGAGCCGCAGAATAGCCAGGGTGGGGCATTAACCATGTACAGGCCCCCTTCATTGCCCCACACCACATCCTGCCCACCAGCCCCCTGACCTCCCGGGCCCAGTGGCCCCATGGCAGGGTGCTGGCTCGCTCACATGCTCTGGGGGGCAGGAATGCTGGCTGTGCCCTAGAGCCCTCTCTAGCCCTGTGCTTGCCCCCCAGGCAGGGTGTGACCACCCCCCCGCCACAGCAGGGCCCAGGACCTGCGAGTCATGGTCCAGGGGGCCCTGGGTAGCTCTAGCCGACCCCTAACAGCAACACTGTTCCATAACTGCCCCCTCAAGGCCGTGGACCAGGGGGGCCAGTGCTGGCCCTGCCTATCCCCACCCTGCTGCTCTTAGTTGGGGGTGCGGGCGAGCAAAGCAGCTTGTGCCAGCCAGCAGAAGCTCATGGGGGCGCAGCCGGCATGTGGGCACCTAGCCCTCAAGCTGGCCCGGCCACAGCGCTGTGGGTGCCACCCCTGGTGCGCTGTGCATGGCACAGACCCCCACCGCTGGCCCATGCAGTCTGGGACTGGTACGAGCTCATGGCACGAGGACAGGGAGGTGGGAGCGCGGGAGGTGGCATCCTCACGCTCTGCCAGGCCAGCACCCCTGCAGCCCCACCCCACACCCCAGGTCCCCCTTGTCCCTGGGCCATGAGCACCAGGCAGCTGGTATCAGCACTGGGCGCCTCCTGGCCATGCGTGGAACCCCCTGGACACTCGAGTCAGGACATCAGCCCCACAGCAACTCCTCAGGCAGGTGCTAATCGACAGTAGAGAGTTTATTGGGTCGCTTCTCTGGGAATGGGCTGGAAGACTGAGCAGGGTCCAACTCCGCACGGTGGGGTCAATGCACCAGAAAACACCTGGGGGCGTCCTCCCCCCCGGCACGCGGGACAGCTCCCAGTGCAGGCCAAACCAGCAGGCACATGAGACAGCAGCGATTTGACCAAGTGAGCCAGAAGCCGCTGTCCTTGCTCTGGGCCAGCACCCGCGTGGGGGGGCCACCTCCCGGGCTGTTTTCTCAGAAAACATGCAGGGGGGGACGGACACGCGGATCTGTGGCTGGCACGCCCAGGCCGCTCCATGCCCTTCTCCCAGACGGCCGCGGCCAGCCGGCGCTTCCCGGGGCAGCTGCAGGATGGGTGGGGAGAGGGGGCAGAGGGGACAGAAGGACAGCCCAGTCCCTACAGCAAGGCTGTTCTGGCTCGTCATGGGCCAAGGCTAAAGTGCATAGAAGTGAAGGCAGAGTCCAAGGCCCAGAGGCAGGAGGGGACTCGGGGGGCGCCAGGCCCAGAGCCGGCTCCCAGCAGAGAAGTAGCCACCGAAAAAGGCCCCTTGAGCTGCACAAAGAATGAGAGAGAGAGAGAGAGAGAGAGAGAGAGGGGAAGGAGGGAGGGTCAGTGTGACCAGCTGGGGCAAAAGCGGCAGGTGGGTCAGGGCGAGAGCCATGGGGCCGGGGGACGGGAGAGGCTGGGAAACAGACCCAGCTCCAGAAGCGCAGGATGCTCCAGGGGCCGGTAACCAGGCCTGGCCTGCGGGGGGCGCCGAAACACCTTTAACGGGCCCAGGCCTACCGGGCTTGCAGGGAGGTGATGCCCCGTGGCCGAGGTGGGAGGGGGTGGGGCGCGCTGACTGGTTCTCTGTGCTGGGCAGCCCCGTGCCCCTCACTCACCCACGCAAGCCGTGCCGTCCTCGCTGGGCTCAAAGCCCCGGCCACAGCGCCGCTTGCTGCGGCACCGGTACCCGCCGTATGTGTTGATGCAGACGGGCTTCTCCCGGGGGCAGACAAAGGGGGACGCGGCGCACTCATCCGTGTCTGGAAGCAGAGGGTGCAGCGTGAGCCCACCGGGGCTGGTGGAGGGACGGGCTCTGGCTCCCTGCCCGCTGAGACACAACAGCCACTACGGCTGGGGTGTTGTTCCCCCCACCGGGCAGCGACCAGCCCGGGAATGCCATAGCACAGCCCCTGCCCCCACAACGCTACAGCCAGCCTGCCGCACCCCCCCACCTAGCCAGCACCCGCTGCCCTGCCAGGCTCTGCCTCGAACCCGCGGCAGAGCCAGAGCCAGCCCTCAGCCACCCCCCGGCTCCTCCTGGTCAGCAACTCACCCACGCAGCGTCCGTTCTCATGCTGGGAGAATCCCTGGCCGCACTGCATCACGGGGAGAAGCAGAGACCCCAGGGGCTGGGATTAGTCTGGGGAGGGGCTGCTCCAGGCACCCCAGCACCCTCCACCGGGCACAGGGCTTCCAGCCAGGCACGGCCAGTGAGGGGCAGGCCCCAGCACTTGGCTGCCGTCTGCGGCCAGGCAGGGGACATTGAACTGCCACCACGGGGGCTGGGCCCCACCTCCCCAGCACTCTAGGGCCTGCTCCCCATACCAGGATGGTGCCACAGGGCAGGGGAGCTGGCAGGGTGGCCAGGCCTGGCCACTGGGTGAGGCCAGAGGCACCGTATCCCACAACGCGATAGCCTTGGCCTGTCCCGTCCAAGCGGGTGTGTCTGTCTGAGTCCTGCAGGCTGCTTCCAAGCTGCTAGGTCCCCCTCCCTGCCCCCTGGGAGCTTCCCCAGCCCCAGCCCCGCTGCATGGCGCTCACCTCCAGCAAGGCAGGTGGGAGCTGCCCCCCAGCATCCTGGGGGTAGGGGATCTCCAGCACCGAGTTGGTTTCACTGCTTGTCACGGCGCGGGCCACGACTCTGCCGTCTGGCCAGGTCACCTCCAGGCTGCTGGCTTGGTCCCGGCCTACACAGGAGCAGCCCGTCAGACGGGGGCTGGGCCCGTACCAGGGTAGGGCTAGGGGGCCAAATCCAGCCCCCTCCTCCGTCTCAGCCCAGCAGGCCGCTGTCTCCCCCCAGAGATGCAGCCTGCACCGGGGAGAGCAGCAGCTTGGGGGTCCGAGGAGAAGGGACCAGGGAGGGGCCCAGGGCAAGACGCTGTTTGTTCTGGTTCCCGAGGGCTCGGCTGCCCTGCTCACAGGCAGAGCTTCACCCCGCAGCTGGGCTGCCCTGGGAAGGGGCTGTGGGGTTAATGGAAACGCCAGCCTCTCGCGGCAGAGGAGCTGCTGGGAAGGGCAGCAGGCCGCTCAGCTCCCCCGCCACCTCGTTGCAGCCAATGCTTCAAACCCCGAACAAGGAGACCCCACCCAGCCCCCCAACCTCCCGCAGCCACCAACGCCCAGGGCTCAGAGTGCCGGGCCAGTGAGCTCAAGGAGCAGCCAGGGGCTGTGGGGAGCCCAGGGCTGGGACAGCAGGGGGCTGTGGGTCGGGGTGGAGGGGCAGTGGCAGAGCTGGGGGGGGACCGAGGGCAGGAGTCTGATTCTGTCTGCTCTATGACAGCCCCAATTAGGAGCCGCAGGCAGATGCCCAGGGCTGCCGGGGGCCATGAGCCGTGGGCAGGTCTCTTCGGCCAGGGGCCAGGCTGCAGAGACTCACCCAGGCCAAAGTGCGCCACGGGCTCCATCTCGCACAGGTAACCCGAGCCGCCGTCGATTATGCGCAGGTGCGCCCCGCTGCGCCGAGTAAAGAGCACCACCCTGGCCCCCCGCGCGAAGGCCCCGAAGCGGGTGCGGGGAATGACGCGGAGCCAGTTGTTGCCAGCACCCTGCAGGGGACAGACGGGTGAGACGGGCATGGCTGGCCATGGGGTGGGACAGGAGGGAGTGAGCATTTTCTGTAAATAGTCTGGATGAATACTGTGTGTGCCTCAGTTTTCCCTATGCTGCTTTGTCCCCTGGGGGTGGAGATGCCTGCTAACTGTTGGGCGTGTGGCTGACGCCTGGCCCTCTGTCTCGGCTTTGGGGCCCAGGTCAATGGAAGGTGGGTGAAGACAAAGGCAAAGCCCATCCCTGGGACTTTTGGTACCTAGCAGCTGATAACGAGGGATGCCCACCCTCCGCAGGAAACCAGCCGGGTGTGACCAGCCGCACAAAGGTGGAGGCAGGGCCGGGTGGGACTGGCCTGGGAATTTGAACAGAGAGGACAGAGGGAGCTGGGGGGGGGAAGGACACTGCTGGGCTGGGGCTCCGGATGGCCCAGGCTGTCACTTTCTGCTCTCGGGGCTAGCCAAGAACTGGCTGCGCTGCACTAGCACCCTCCTGCTGGTACCGCACCGCTGAGTCCCTGCACTGAAGGGGGGGTGCAATGCTCCCTTTGGGGTGCAGGTCTTTCCCAGGGGCCCAGCTCAGGTGACTCGCTGCAGGGAGCTCCTGGCATGACGCAGGGGTGCAGCAGGAGCCCAGGTTCGGTCCCAGAAGGGGGGAGGCAAGGATCTTACCCCACTGCCAGTGGGACCTAGGAGACCTCCTGGCGCTGTTCCGGAGCACGGGGTAGCAGAGGCCGGCTAGAGAATGCAGTGGAGGAGGGCTGGTGGCTGAACACACCAGCAGTATTGTTCCCTGTGACTGGCAGCAGCAAACCCCAGGCAGGCAAAGGAAACAGCAGGGAGATGGCGTTGAAGGGCACTGGGAACCTGTGTGGGGAGAGGCTAGGCCGGGGCAGCAGGTGGCACAGCTGGGGCAGGACGGGCGGTCCAAGAAGCAGGTTCCAGGCCCCTGTGGGGTTCCCAGAGGTAGTGTCCACAAGACCTGGATCCCCGTCCAGTAAGGAGTCTTCACGACATGGTTCACCCAGACAGATGGGAGGCAGTGGGTGTGGGAGCTGAGAGGAGAGGGGCTAGAGAACCGGGAGAAGCAGCGAGAACATGAGGAAGAGCAGCAGGAGCAGTGAAAGCTGGAGATGGAGGAGCAGAGGGGCAAGGGGACCCACCAAGGGGTAAATGGGGAAGGCCCCAGGACTGTCGTCCCAAAGAATCTGCTGAGGTTGAACAAGAACAAGTGCAGAGTCCTGCACTGAGGATGGTAAGAATCCCATGCACAGCTACAGACTGGGGACCGACGAGCTAGGCAGTTCTGCAGAAAAGGATCTGGGGGTTACGGTGGATAAGAAGCAGGATATGAGTCAGCAGCGTGCCCTAGTTGCCAAGAAGGCTAATGCATATTGGGCTGCATTAGTAAGAGCATTGCCAGCAGATCGTGGGAAGTGATTATTCCCCTCCATTCGGCATTGGTGAGGCCGCATTTGGAGTGTTGTGTCCAGTTTTGGGCCCTCCACTACAAAAAGGATGTGGACAAGTTGGAGAGAGTCCAGCGGAGGGCAACAAAAATGATTAGGGGGCTGGAGCACAAGACTTATGAGGAGAGGCTGAAGGAACTAGGCCTGTTTAGTCTGCAGAAGAGAAGAATGAGGGGGGATTTGACAGCAGCCTCTAACTACCTAAAAGGGGGTTCCAGGGAGGATGGAGCTAGGCTGTTCTCAGTGGTGGCAGATGACAGAACAAGAGCAATGGTCTCAAGTTGCAGTGGGGGAGGTCTAGGTTGGACATTAGGAAAAAGCTTTTCCCAAGGAGGGTGGTGAAGCACTGGAATGGGTTACCTAGGGAGGTGGGGGCATCTCCATCCTTAGAGGTTTTTAAGACCTGGCTTGCCAAAGCCCTGGCTGGGATGATTTAGTTGGGGTTGGTCCAGCTTTGAGCAGGCGGTTGGACTAGATGACCTTGTGAGGTCCCTTCCAACCCTCATCTTCAAGGAGTCTCTGATGCCCATTTTGCAGGGACGCTAGACCTCACACTGCTGCCCCACAGTAGGGGGATGGGGAAGGACCTTGAAGCCTGCCTGACTGCCTTGGAGAAGGTTTGTACCAGGCTGACCCTGTGTAGCAGCTCAGCTGTCCCACCCCTCACTTGTCCCAGAGCCCTGGAGTGCAGTGCCAGATGGAGAGTGGAGACTGAACCATGCAAACAGGCTCCACTGCTTAGGTTCGCAGTGAGCCTGAGGCTGGTGGAAAAGTTTCAGGGCCTGTGGAAGACCCCAGCTGCAGCCTACACAGCAGCCAGCACCCTGCTGGGCGAATCTCTCCAGGAGTGGGGCCCGGGTGCTGGTAGCACCGTGCTGCAGGAGACGTAGAACCTGGCTGGGCTGGAGCAGCTCTGTGGGATCCGTCCCCTCGGGTTGAAAACGTGGCTGGTGGCAGGGAGCCGCAGGGGCCATGCAGCGCAGGCCGGCCAGCAGGGCAGCAGGTCCGGCTACAGAGAGACTGGGGGAGTGGCCCAGGTTAGGGACCCAAAGAGAGGGTCAACCGGGGGGCCGCAGAAGTGGGACTGGGGCCGTGACAGCGCACACCAACAGACCCCTCCAAGTGACTTCACAGACCTGAGCTGTAATTTCTAGAGGCAAAATGCCCCCGTGGCCGAGGAGAACCCATGCAGGGTTAACGCAGCAGCTGCCCGGCAGGGGCTGTGTGACTGCAGCTTGAGGCCCTGCTGAGGGGCAAATTTCAGGCCCAATGAGATCAATTTACAGGGTGCACGGGGCAACCCTTGGGAGCAATCGCCTTCTTGTCCCCCCCAGAGGATGGGAAGCATCCTGGGGCACTGCCCACGTGCGCTGAGGTGGCATTGGTATGAGCCGGGGTGGTGGGCCCTGCTCCGTCAGTGCCCCGAGTCTCTCCCCCAGATGGGGTGTTTGGGTACCAGCAGCGAGGAAATACCTGAGATGGGGGCCAAGGAAGAGCCTGAGGAACTGGGCTACGCGAGCAGCTCCCCGCAGAGGGGGAATGAAGATGTCTGGCCAGACAATGCCTAGAGGGTCCTGCTTCTGACCCAGCCAGAGCCAGTGCACCCCTGAGCCCCGGGTTGCAGACTGCCCAGCTGGGGGTCAGGGGCTGTCGGCTAGAGGGAGACGCACTCTGGGGACAGGGCCGAATGAGGCTGAGACTTTGTCCCAGGAGGGAAACTGAGGCACATCCAGCACTCATACCACACATGTACAGAAAAACACTGCCCTGTCCCCCAGGGCAAGTGGCTGGGCCCCCAACGCACCTGGGCAGCCCTGAATACGGAGAGCGGCTGTGCCATGGACTCGCCGTGTGACAGGACCAGATCCAGCAGCCCATCGCCATCCAAGTCAGTCACCACGCCCCCTGCAATGACAGCAGTCAGGGCTGATTCACCCCACGCCCAGCAGCCCCCAGGCAGTGGCCTGCCCTCCCCTGCCCCAGGCAGCCCAACAGGACAAGCTGCCTGCTTCTTGCCAAAGATTGAAGCGCAAGTGAGCCAGGGACAGAACCCAGGAGTCCTGTCTCCCCACCTCCCTGTCCCTGCTCTAACCCCGCAGACCCAACTCCCTCCCAACGCCAGGGGTAGACCCCAGGAGACCTGGCTCCCAGCCCCCTGCACTGACCAGTAGATCACATTGCCTGTCTTCAGGCGCTTCACCTTTCCTGCAGAGCCAGCCCCAGCGTTCGGGTCCCTGGCGACGGGTTACGCCAGTGGCCAGCTGGATGCACGTTGCTGCTGCCATGCTCGGCTCCCTGTGGCCCCGCATTGAGGGGCAGCGCCCTGACCCCGCCCCTGGGGAACTGACAGGAGTCGGCCGGCAGCATAGGGTGCGGTGGGGCCAGGGAGGGGAGAAGACAGAGACGTCCATCCAGCCACCCACACCCCGGAGCCAGCCCAGGATTGCCTGCTCACTGTCCCTGTCACACAGTGGCTGCAGCCCCCCACCCCTGCCAGCCACCTGCATGAGAACTGGCTAGGGATGACTCCCTCCCACACCTGTCACTGCTGACCCTCTGGGTCCCAGCCAGCACCAGCCTGGGGCAGCTCGGCCCTGGGGGTCAGGGTCTCCCAGGGTGCGGGAGTGGGGGACTCACCTGTGCCCCGGCCCTCGGGTTCCATGGCATCTCCTGGGTTGAGCTCCTCGATGATGGGGTCCGAGTGCTCCCTGTGGACAATCCTGCAGAGTCGGGCAGGGATGAGGGTGAGAGCCAAGCCCCAAGGCCCCCGACCCCACCAGCTCCCCAAGCCCTCTGTCCTCCCCGCTCTAGGCCCGCTGGCCACACAAGAGTCATAATGGGACCCACGCCACACTGAGCCGCTGGCTCCAGCAGCTCCACATGCTAGGCAGGGCCCCTGAGCTGCCAGGCAGGGCTGGCAAAGGGCTCCTGGGGATTGCCATGGACAGCTGCATGGGGTGAGAGCCCTGCCTGGCATGCTGGCTGGGGCACACGGCCCCTGCTGCCTTCAGCACCGACAGGGACAGGCCCCCACTGGAGAGACTGTGGCAGGATCCATCAGAGCCCAATGGGTCTTAGTGCTGGGCCGAGGCCGGGGCCTGTTGGGGCCACAGGGTGGCTGGTGGCCTAGCTGTGCTCTGGCTTGGCAGGCTTTGTTCCCTCCATGCCTTAGTTTCCCTCCCATGAAATGGGACTCACCATCTGTGACGAAGTGGGGATATTCTTGGGGTTTTCTCTGTGCCTCAGTTTCCCCCATATGCTACTCATGTATTTCAGTGAGGGGACCCGAGTATGTGACCATTGCAGAGGTTGGATAAGCCTTCCCCAGCCACACATACCCAGACCTGGCCAGGACCCCTGCCCTGGGTCACCTGCTGTGACAGGCTGTGGCAGCTGGAGCCAGGAGGGAGTAGACACCTTGTCTGAGAAGGAGACAAAGGACTGGGGAGGGGCCAGGGGACGGCTCTGGGGCATGGCTGGCTGGAAGAGGCCAGTCTCTGTGAGGTGTTGGGCAATAGGGCCCGAGAGGGGCTCTGAGGCTCCTCAGCTGGTCGCTGCTGTAACTCCTAGTTAAGCTGCTAACAAAGTCTCTGCGCTGTGACCCTGAGAACCAACAAACCCTCCCGCTGCCCACGCTGGCTGGGAATCGCGTCTGGCTGCCAAGGGGCTACATGGCCCTTTGGGGGCACACAGGACTCCCCAGGGTCCCAGCCAGGGGGAGCTTGGGTGGAGCAGGGGGGCTGAACACTCCGAGCCAGAGTCAGGAGGAGGTTGCAGGGGTGTGGAGACCCTGAGAGGGACGGGGGGGGGGAGGAGAGCAGACTCCGAGCACTAGAGACCTGATGGGCTATGCCCCAGTGGTCCCAGAGCATGGCTCCTGGGGGACTCTGGCTCCAGTCCTCACCCAGCTCCCAGGGGCTGAGCTCGTTACTGCTTTCTCTGGAAAGCACCCACAGCTCCCAGCCAGGGCTGCAGGACTGGGCCCTGCCCCACGAGCAGGATCCGTGTGGGCCTGGCCCTCGAGGCCCTTCCACCCACAGAGCACATGGCAGGATCAGGCCCCAGTGGATTGCTGCTGCTGGGAGTGGGGGCGATGGGGCCATGGCCAGGGATGATGGGGGAGGGAAACCAGCATGGGGGGACTAGGAGAACTAATCCAGCCTAGGGGCAGGGTACGGCTACAAGGGTGATGTGGGGCCCAGCAGGCAGAGCTGGGTTAACCCTTTCCCTGCCCACTGCTGAGCTGGGCAGATCTGCTCCTCCAGCTGCTGGGGGCAGACAGCACAGGACAGACACCCGGCGCAGACCTTGGCATCCCACCACCAGGAGAGACGGGCTGGGAGAGGCCTGCAGGGGTGGCCAACGCCCGGGATGCTGGTGCATCAGCCCTGCAGAGAGGGCACCGTCGCAGCAGGCAAAGCCAAGCCCCCCGTGCGGGACGCGCCATCCCTGCACAGCCAGCAGGTGCGTGCCTGCTGCTACTACCCGCCGGGGACAAATGAGCAGCTTGGTGCTAAAGAGCGATCCCTGCCCCTATGACCACGGGGCTGCTAATGAGAGAGCGGATCCCAGGGGCCTCAGAGCTGCGTGGGGGAGGGGCACTCATAACCCCATTGCAAAGGTCTGAGTCACAGCGCCCACCTCCTACCCTCCTTCCTGCTGGGCACACAGCCCTGGCCGTCCATGGCCTGGCCTGCCATCCCCTGGGTGGGCAGGCAGGTGGGTTCCCCCTCCCTAGTTCCCAGGGTCCCACCCCATGTGTGGCGAGCGGCCTGCCCTGGGCCCACGGCCCCACCCTTCTGTTTCCCCACACCGCAGGCGGCCCCACCGGAAGAGGCGGTTGGCGGAGGAGCCCCGGTACGCGATGTTGTTGAAGAACACTTCCAGCTCCTGGTCGTTGTCGAAGTCGGCAGCGAGGACAGTGCGGACAGGGGACGGCATGGAGAACTTGGGCGTGGCGATGTCCTGTAGGAGAGGCAGGTTAGGGGCCTCAGACGGTGGGCGCTGGGGAGCTGCAGTGCTCAGCGGGGGCTGCATGGTACAATGTGAGCAGTGCAAGGGTGAAAGGGGGAAGGGCAGCACCAATGGGGGGGCCATGCTCTCAGTTGCTGGAAGAAGCCACTGAGCTGCCGCTAGAAATGAGGCCGAGGGAGCTGGGGGCTAGATCTGGAGATTGGGGTGAGCCCCAGTGTAGTTCTGTACATCAGCACACAAGCCTCCTTCCCCCAGCACAACCCCTGGGTCACAGGAGGTCCGGGGGAGTGAGACAGGGGTGTAAGACCCTGGGAGGGCAGGCTGGGGACAGTGCGGGCTGGGAGACTAAGGCCCCTGGGGAGGGCAGGTGGGGTGTGTGGTGAAGGGGGAATTTATGAGTCCTGTGTGCCTCAGTTTCCCCTGTGCCATGCTGTTACCCAGTGGGTGGGAAAGACCTATTTGCTCCCAGGGCAGGCAGACAATGGTTTGGGGGGGGGGAGGAAACAGTTGGGGACCTTGCCTGGCTATCTGAGACCCCCCATCAACTGAGACAATGGCAAATCCAATGCCCAGGACCCTGACCACGAGCACCCAGCGCCACGGGGACAGAGACCCCACCTCTCCGCAGGAATGTGAACAGTTACAGACTGGGATGGACGGGCTAGGCTAGGCAGCAGTTCTGCAGAAAAGGATCTGGGGGTTACAGTGGATAAGAAGCTGGATATGAGTCAGCAGCGTGCCCTGGTTGTCAAGAAGGCTAATGGTATATTGTGCTGAATTAGTAGGAGCATTGCCCGCAGATCGCGGGAAGTGATTATTCCCCTCTATTCGGCATTGGTGAGGACGCATTTGGAGTATTGTGTCCAGTTTTGGGCCCCCCACTACAGAAAGGATGTGGACAAGTTGGAGAGAGTCCAGAGGAGGGCAACAAAAATGATGAGGGGGCTGGAGCACAGGACTTCTGAGGAGAGGCTGAGGGAACTAGGCTTGTTCAGTCTGCAGAAGAGAAGAATGAGGGGGGATTTGATAGCAGCCTTCAACTACCTGAAAGGGGGTTCTAGGGAGGATGGAGCTAGGCTGTTCTCACTGGTGGAAGGTGACAGAACAAGGAGCAACGGTCTCAAGTTGCAGTGCAGGAGGTCAAGGTTGGACATTAGGAATAACTTTTTCACTTGGAGGATGGTGAAGCACTGGGATGGGTTACCTAGGGAGGCAGGGGAATCTCCATTCTTGGAGGTTTTTAAGGCCCAATGTAACAAAGCTCTGGCTGGGATGATTTAGTTGGGGGTAGTCCTGCTGTGAGCAGGGGTGGGACTAGATACCTCCTGAGTGACCCCTGGGGCAGGCAGGAGGGGGCTGGGGGGACCAGGGGTCCCGGTGCCCTTTGGCAGCGTGTGGGCCGCACGCTCACCCGGAAGCGGACCCGCCCGCCGGCACTCATCTGCAGGTAGAGGCGGTGGGGCCCGTTCCAGTTGCCGTAGACTATGTCCACTTTGCCGTCGCGGTTGAAGTCGGCCAGGGCCACGCCACGGCCGTGCTGGTAAGGGTCATCCACGCCTGCAGGGCAGCAGGGGACATGGGTCGGGAGTGGGGCCAAGCCCGCATGACACCCCCAGCCCCATTGCAGAGGCAGCTTCACCTCTGCCTGGGCGCTGAGTGGACTGCAGCCAGCCTGCCTCTTCATCCCCCCAGAGGGTGAGGGGGGAACCTAGGGCAGCTGTGGGGTGGAGGGTGCCAGGCTGGCTCCTGTTCATGCAGTGCTGTCCCCCAAATCAGCCCCGTCCTGTTGGCGCCCCCCCCCCCAGGTGTCTCCTTAAACCCCTGTGATCTGCAGCCCACTGCCTTGCCGGACCATGGAGCTGGCCCCTGGCTCTGCCTGTCAGTCGCAGAGTGCAGCCAGCCAGGGAGCGGACCTGGGAATGTGCTCGTGATTCCCAGCACAGCCCCACATCACTCGCCTGCTCTGGGCCCCATCATGCCGAGGCTGGCTCCAGGCCTGGCCCCCAGCCGCAGGTCCCTGCCTTGCCCGCGCTCACTCACCAGCACTGGCAGCCATGTCCACAAAGCTGCCATCCCCCTGGTTGTGGAAGAGGAAGTTGGGCCCGTTCTCGTTATCGCAGAATATGTCCGAGGCGTTGGCACTCAGGATGGGGCCCACGGCTACCCCCCGGCCGCCTGGGGACGGCAGAGCAGGGGTCAGGGCTCCTGGAGTATGCTCGGTGCCATGTGACCCTCCTGCCCCCACAGCCCCCTACACCCCCACCTTCTCACAAACCTCAGTACAAGCCAGGCCAGGGGCTCGGATGTGACCGTGCAGCTCACCCGCACCCGCCCCTGGCACTCCTAGGGCTGCCGGGAGTAGATGGCTGTTGTGGCACGTGGGGTGAGTGTCCCGTCGGCAGGGGCCAGCCCCCAGGGACCGTCTGTGCTGTGCCCAGACGCCATTACCGCGCCGGCCGAGTCCCTGCCGAGGAAGGGGTGCAAGTCTCCCTCCGGCGACCTGCCGGGAGCTCCCAGTGTGACCCAGGGTGCTGAGGGGCTGAGCCCAGCGAGAATGGGGCCCTGATGCACGGACGGGGCATCCCCGGGGCTGTTCCAGAGCCGGGGCGTGGGTCACACCCTGCCGCGTGCCTGCGAAGTGCAGACCAGGCCCGAGTCTCATCAGGCGCTAATGGGCTGGCAGCTGCTTGTGTCACTTCCACCCAGCACTACAATGGCCATGGGAACGGCACTCCCCATTACTGACAATTTACTGCCACGCAACGCAGAGCCCATCATCACTGGCGCCCCTTGGCAGACTGCACCCACTCGCACCCTGTCTCTCCAGGGCTCAACGCCAGGGTGAGGGGCCACAGAGATCTCCTGCTCTGCCCCACTCAGACCCCGCCCCAGAGGCCTGGGGGTGCCTGAGCCGGCAAGGCCCAGGGGGGCAGCAGCATTCCCAGGGTGACGCTGGCAGAGCCTGGCCGCGAGCCACCCCGCCACGCCCTCCGATTGGGCCCTGGCCTCCCCAGCCCTGCACGGGCTGCCCCGTACGTACCCGTGTATTTGCTGACCCCGGCCTCAGCGGCGACATCGACCAGCACCACAATGCCACGAGCGGGGTCGCTGGCAGCCACGTCCATCTCCAGCAGCGCGTGGGGGCCCAGGTTGCCGCTGGCATAGTTGGCGATGTAGATGGAGTATCGGCCGGAGCCCTGCAGGCAAGGCGCAGGGGGTGAGGGCAGAGCCAGGCTGGCAGTGGCTCTGGGGCACGTGCTGCCATGGGCTGGCTGCTACAAGCCAAGGTATGAAAGAGCTTCCCCCACTGCTCGGGACAGAGGCCTCCAGGATGGAGACGCCCCAAAGCAGGTTGGAGCCCCCTCCTCCAGCACCGGCTGGGGTTGGTGTGGTGGCTGCAGCCATGGGGAGCTCCAGGCTGCTCTTGCTGCTGTCTGCCTGCAGCCCTGCCAGGGGAGCCACCCTTATGGGCTGGGGCTGGGGGAGCTGGGATTTAGCGTTTGTGTGGCTCCTCCTTGCACTGGGACTGCTCACGCAGAGCCCCCCTGCTCAGCTCCTCACTGGTCCCCCATGGCTCTACTTCACTGCTCCCCCCACGGCGCTACTCCACTGCACCCCACATTCCTCTGCCTGCTCCCAACCCACAGCTCGGCTCTGCTCTGCTCTGCTCCCCCCACCCCAAGGCTCAGCCCTGTTCTCCCCCACAGCTCATCCCTGCTCCCCCTTACCTGACCCCCCACCCTGTATCTTGACCCCACTCCCTGCCACCTGCCCTGCTGCCCCCACCCCATAGCTAGGTCCTACCCCCCCATTGTTCCCATGCAGCAGCTGGGCCCTGATTTAGTGATAATCGTTTGAAAACAAACTGCAGCAGGAGGAGGAGGAGAAGAAAGAGCAGGTGACAGGAGCATAAATCACCCTGACAGGCACTTTATCAGCAAGCAGAGCCTGGGCCCTGACACCCGACAGCCTGGGGGCACTAGGGGCAGAGCGCTCAGGCCTGGCGTGCTAACTCGTCTCACCCCCGGGGAGTAGGGGGCAGGTTGGGAACACAGCCCGAGCTGGGGGTAACAAGCTGCCCCTCCCACGTGGCCCCGCTGTGCCCACGACCCAGCCCTGAGCGCCAGCGGCTGGGCTGGCTTCCCGCTCACCGTCCTGTCCACGCAGGCCACTGAGCGCCCAGCGAAGCGGCTGGCCACGGCCCGGTTCACCTCGTCGCTCAGGAGGTCCTCCCAGCGCCCGTGCCGGAACTTGAACAGCTTGTCCACATAGGTGGCCAGGCCTGGGGGCAGACAGGGGGAGGGGCTCAGGTGAGAGCAGCAGCCAGGCCTGGGGGGCAGTGAGGGGCCAGGCCCCTGACTCCCTCTGGGGCGGGCCCAAGGAAGAGGCTCCCCATACACGCGAGGACGGCCCCAAATGGGCTCATTCACTCTTGGCTCCTAAGGCCAGTCCCCGCAGGGAGAGGAGCAAGGGGCGAGCGGTTCCACGTGAACCTGCCCAGGGCGAGGGCAATGGGTTTTTTTTGAGGAGGGGGGGCTGCTATGCCCTGCACAGCTGCTGCAGTGGGGGAGGGCAACTGGGAAGGCCACCAAGGGGAGCACAGCACCCAGCCTCCATTCCTGAGCCCTCCCGCCCAGCTCTGCCGGTGCCCCTCTGCCCTGACCTACAGCCCCCCCTCTGTATCCCAGGAGGCAGGTGTCCTAGGCCTGGGGTGGGAGCTGGAGCCCAGTGCTTGCAGCCCAACGCCAGGGAAGGGCTGCTCAGGGATGCACCGGAGAATAAACTCATTAAGGTGAGATGTGCGGAGCCTCGTAGATCATCAAGAGGAGGGGGGAAAATCAATGGCAGGGGCCTGCAGGCAGGGAGCTGCGCGGCCGGACGACAGCAGCAATGCGAGCGCTTGATTTAGGGACAGGGAACGCGCTGGCAGCTGCAACCTGAGTAATTAGGTGTGTCAGGAAGACAGATCCACAGTGAGGAGTTCAGCTTGATGGTCACGTGGCCCTCCCTCAGTCGGCACAGCCTAGGACTGCCCTACCCCCACTTGGCAGGGCCCTGGGACTTCGCCTGCCCCCACATGGCCCAGCCCCACTGGGCATGGGCCCTAGCCTGCCCTACCTCGACTTGGCACAGGCCCCTGTGCCAGGGAAAACAAGGGGGACCCCCCCAGACGGGCTGTGCCCTGCCCAAGGAGCCTGTGGGACCCCACCGCCCCTGCCGTGACCAGAGCTGCGTGCTCTGGGCTCCCCTTGGGTGGCAGGGAGGGCAGCAGTGGGCTGCAGCAGGGCAGGCTGGCACACGCCCTGTGTAGGCAGCATTGGGGTGGGGTGTTCAGAGGCGATTCCATGGGCCCCTGACCCTGCCGCCGGGCAACAGGCTGTTAGCGGCGGAGGAACAGCTGCCAGGCCTTCGGGGAGCCGTGGGACCCGTGGGTCTCGCTGGGCCCCATGTCCACATGCAGCCGAGGCAGCTCCAGGCCCCGTGAACCTGGCACAGTCCCTGCCCTGGCACTGACTAGGCACGGTCACACAGCCCGCTCCCAGGCAGGGCCCCAGCGGCAGCCCGGCAATGCAATGTGTGGAGTAGCAGGCAGACTCCTGCCCCAGCAGTGCCTGTGTGGGGCCACCTGGGCCAGGGCAGCCAGGGTGCACTAGCAGGTGGAGAGGGGAATGCTGGGCATAAAGGGCAGCTGCCCTGGCCTCGTGCAAAGGATGGAGGGGGCAGGAGATGGGGTGTGCGAGGGGTTACGGGACAGCCCCCAGCATGACCCTAGGGGCATGGAGTATTGCCAGACCCCCCCAGCAGGGGAGCTGGGGCACAGCTTGTGAATATGCCAGGTTCAGCTCTTTTCCAATTGACCCTAGTCCTGTAGCTTTGGGGAGCGGGGCCTCCCCCCAGCACCCGGTGGCCAGGGGCCCCTGTCCCGACCTGGCATCACTGGCTGCAGGCCCACGGTGCGGTTGGGGGGAGGTGGACAGGGGGGCTGGGGGCAGCCGGCCCTGCTGACTCAGCGGCTGCTCCGGCTCTGCGTTCCGGCCATGAATCAATGGAGTCACTCGACTGAGAAATTAACTCCAGGCTGCACACATCCCTCCTGCACCGAAGGTCACGGCGGGGCCGGGCCGCGCTCTGGGGAACCCCCCCCCACGGCAGGCCCAGTGCACGCACTCCCTGTGCCCCACTCTCAGGGCGCCCCCCCGCTCCCTGCCTTAGGGACTTGACCCAGCACCCCAAGAAGTCCCAGCCCAGGTTGCTATTGCTCCATCCCAGAGACCCCCAGGCTGGACACCAGCAGGGGGACCCTCAGCCCCCCCATGGTTGGTGTTGGGGGGGAACTAGGGAGCAGCTGGGGCTGGACAGAGGGTCCATGGCAGGGGATGGGTCATGGGCTCTGGGGGGAGGGGGTAAGTAAAGGAAGGGGCAGGAGGTGCAGGGCCCATAGCAGGGGGATGGGTGGCCAAGAAGTTGGAGGTTCCGTGGGGCCATGGGGCCCATAGCAGGGGGATGGGTGGTGGAGAGATCGGAAGTTCTGTGGTAGGGCACCACGGTGGAGGGGATGGGCGTCGGGCACCGCGGTGGGCGGGGGAACGGGCAGCTCACCGGAAAAGGCGTTGTTGGTGTTGAGGAAGTAGATCTCCTCGTGCCCGTCTCCATCGACATCGCAGGCCGTCACCCCGATGGCGTTGCCCGGCCGATCACGCAGCGCATAGTATGGGGAGCTCCGCTCGTCCTGCGCCAGGTTGACCAGCCGCTGCTGCGCCCGCTCGTACTTCAGCACCAGGTTGGGCCCATTGTACCTGAGGGAGGGGACGTGAGCGCTGCAGCTAGCCAGGTCCCCCACCCGGGCTGTGAGCCCCTGGGGCAGGCCCTGCTGTGGGGACGGGCTGGGGCCCATCTGCGGGGCTGCAGCTCAGAGGCTGGGGGTCCCCCAGGCTGCAAGGAAACACATCCCATCCCCTGCCCAGGTACGAAGGCCGCAGGGGGCTGGGGGCAGTGGTGCTGGCCTTCCCCATGGGATGGTCTCCCCCCACCTGGCCCAAGGAGGGGCCGGGGGCACTCTCAGGGCTCCAGGCAGGTGATCAGGGACTCCAGGGAGTAAGAGGGCCGGGCAGGGCTGCATGCATGGCTGGGGCAGACACCCCACAGTGGCCCGCCAGCTCATCGGGCCCTGGGAGGCACGTGGCCAGTCACCCAGGATCGGCCATCCTGGGCACCACCCCATCAGGTGGCACCTAAAAGTGGGGGGCCACTGACCCCCTCCTCCACCCCAGAGCCAGGCCTCAAGCCGTGAATGTGGTGGGTGTTGGGGGGCATGGACAGGAGGCCTGCTGCTCAGACACACCACTTACGCTCCAGCAGCGCCATGGGGTGAGTGGGGTGGCCGAGCGTACGTGCCCCGCCCCAGGGGCGATGCTCCAGCGTGCACAGGGGCCTGCCCCACAGAGCAGCCTGCAGAGCCACTGCGGGAGCAGCTGGAGGCTCCCCACCTGTACAGGGAGGTGAAGCAGCAGCAGAGGTGCGCAGAGGGGCAAGGGCGAACGTGGGTGTAGAGCAGCCTCAGGCAGGGGAAAGGGGCCGGTCTAGAGCAGCACGGCGTGGTGACAGGCACCTAGACAGGCAGTGCCTGGCCCCACAGCTGTAGGGCCAGCCCCAAGAGATGCTCTGCATCCCCTGCGTGGTGAAGGGGGAGAAGCCTGTCTGGGTCCTGCTGACAGCCTGGACCTTTGGAGAGAGACCATGGGTGGGCCTCTCAGCTCAGCAGCTGCCTCCAGAGGCTCCCCCTGGCAGCACACAGCCGGGAGCCAGGACAGAGCTGAGCATCTGCAGGTTCTGGGCCCAGCCCCCTCCAGCCCGGGGCAGCCCTAGAGCAGGCCTGGGAGCCACAGCAGGGCAGGGCCACAGGGCACAGCCCCAACCTGGCTGGGCCCCGCCCTGCTCAGGGCTCCCTAAACACCTTACACAAGTGGGGCAGCTGATTCCAGGACCTTCCTTCCAGCTGTTGCAGACCCTGCTCCACATGGCCCAGGGGGAGCCGGACCAGCTCCCCCCACGGAGGGGAGGGGCAGAACAGCAGCCTGCCCTCCCAGCCCAGCCGCACAGCCCCCAACCCTGGCCCCCCACAGCACCCCCACCACCCCACGCTGAGGCCTTGATGCAGCAGCCCCTGGGAGACGGGGTGCTGAGCCACGGGGGGTGGCGGGAGTGCCCAGTGTTGCCTGGGCTTCCCTTGTTCAGGGGACACAGGCCTGGGCCACAGCAGTGCAGCCCCCCCCACGCCAGGAACCAGGCTCGCCCAGTGGGGGGCAGGAGGGCCCACACTCCCCTACACTGGACCGTGGCACTGCCCACGCAGGAGCAGTCAGCCCTGCCCGTGCCCCGCAGCCGGCCCACGTGCCGCACTAACGTGGGCGAGAGCCCCCCTTCCCTTCTGCTCTCAGGCAGCACCTCACAGCAGCATGGAGGCAGAGCAGGGGAAGCAGCTGCCAAGGGGAGGGGGATGCTCTGCCCCTGCCCTCGCTGGAGACCCCCACCCAGGGGTGCTGCATGCCAGGGGACAGCTGCCCTCTGCCGAGAGAATCCCGCCTGCAGTGCAGCAAGGCTGGAGGGCGACCCTGCCAGGCCCCCCTGGGCTGGGTGAAGAGGGGCATTTACACTGGCAGGTTTGACCCAGCCAGGCCACCCATCCGGCGCCCAGAGCAGGGCGCAGGGATTGTTAACCCTGCCAGGGGCGCAGCAGCCAGCAGAAGGGCCGCCCTGCAGAAGGGACCTGGAGCTGGAGCGCCGTCCTCCTGCCTGCGCTGCTGCTGTCTCCCATTAGCTCTCAGACATGGCTGAAGCCCCAAGACCATGGGTCTCTCCTAGGCGGGTGGCAGCCTCCTAGGGCCAGGCCGGGGGGAAGGGCAGCCCCAGGGAAGCCCATCTGGGAGCTGTGCAGTCAGGCTGGGCAGGGGAACAGGCAGGGAGGACCCAGCCCCGGGCACGGTTCTCTTTAGAATGAGTGACATGCAAGAGCAGGCTCCCCTCCTGTCACAGCCCCATGCCCCCAGCTGCTGGCACCTTCCCCCTCCCAGCAGGTGCTGCCCTTCAGCCTCAAGCACCCCCTCCAGCTAGACGGGCCCCAGCATGCAGGCGGCAGAGCCCAGCGCTCAGCAACACAGCACGGAAACAGGACAGACGGCACCCAGCTGAGCAAAGGGCCAGCCTCCCTGCCCCCCATCAGAGTGTGGGCAGGGGCAGCGGGGAAGCTGGCCTGCCCCTGATACCCACCCTGCCACCACGAGCTCCAAGTCCCCGTCGTTGTCCACGTCCGTCACGGCCATGCCGTAGTTGAGCTGCGTGGGGTTGCTGTCGTAGTCTGGCGGGAGGACGCGGCTGGTGACAACCGTGAACATGGGCTCGCTGCGCTGGGAGCCCTCACCAGGCCTGACCAGCGCCAGCAGCCACAGCAGCAGCATCTTGGGCACCTGGAACCAAACCCACACAGGGCTCAGCCTGGGAGACAGGGGCAGGGCTGCCCCGTGGCCTGGGGAGCCCCCCAGCCTAACGCCTCCCAGAGTGCACTGCTGCAGAGCCTCCTCGCCCCTTGTCTGCCATCGCACTGCTGCCTGTCCTGCCTGGCTTCCTGGCCCCGCCAGCTCAGCCTCCCCCAGTCCCCACGCTGTCCAGCCCCTCAAAGGCCCCCCGTGCTGCCCCCCTGAGAGCAGGTCCCTGCTGCAGGCAGCACCCATGTCCACTACTTGGCCAATGCCGCCTGGCAGGGCTTGTCCCCGTGCGTGGCAGGGCGGCGGCTGGCCCAGGGCAGTCCCTCATGGCAGCACCTGTGACAGCCGAGCTGCTAGGCCAGACAGTGCAGCTGGCTCCGAGGAGCAGTG
The DNA here is from genome assembly GCA_007922155.1 of Mesoclemmys tuberculata. NCBI lineage: Eukaryota > Metazoa > Chordata > Testudines > Chelidae > Mesoclemmys > Mesoclemmys tuberculata. The sequence continues at coordinate 63,284,373 of ML675609.1, forward strand.
GGCGGCTGCTGTACCGGGGTGCCCGCTTCCTCGTGCTGACAAGGCACCAGGCAAGGCAGTGGGGGGAGCAGGGCTACACGTGCTGCAGGGCACCGAGACAGCAAGCGCTGGGCCAGGAGACTGCACACCCCATGCAGCACGGGGCCTGCTGCTAGTGCGGTGACTGTAGGGCGAGGCTCCCAGTCCCTCCATGGCACTGCCCCACCAACCCAACTGCCAGAGTGCCCGACCACACAGCCTCGGCCAACAGACATGGCAGTGCCTTGTGGCAAGGAACGCCAGGGACCCAGCACCGCCCGGGGATGGGCCACGCAACTGCAACAGAAATCATCAACAAGTGCCAAGGCAGAGCTTGCCCAGCTGTCCCCTGCCAGGGTTTGCATTCACTCCACCCCCGAGCCTTGGCACTGGGTGCCAGGGTACATGGACACAGCCGGGGGCCGGCACAGACGGCAATACTGAAAACGTCCCTGGGCTGCTCTGTAAGGCAGAGACGCTCTGGCCTGGCTGCACGTTCCTGCCCCATGCCCCTGCCTTGCTAGGGAGAGTGGGGCAAGAACGGCTCAGCTGGGCAAGCAGAAGGGAAAGCAGGGAACACAGGCTGCTAGTGTGGGAGGAGAAACATGGGACACAGACCAGGGCCTGCCAGAGGTGACAGGCTGGAACCAGGCGACCGACGGGACACAGCCTGTTAGCAGGTGGAACTCCCTGCCGCAAGGGCTGCAGAGTGTGCAACAATTAGGCATTTCCATGGCAACCCCCATTCCACTAGTCAGTGAAACACAGGGAAGAACATGAGCACTGATGGGCCATGGGCCAGCCACTGACTGAGGGGGCTGCTAGAGGGCGCCCCCTTCTCACACAGCATGAGCCAGAGAGGAGCCCTGCCACCACCAGGCCAACTGGCCAGCACTGGCAGCTGCAGCCAGTTTCCTGGGAATCGCCCCCCAGGTAACACCGAGAGGGCATCCAGGGCTGTGAACAGCCGACACTGGCTGGTCACCACGCCAACTCAGACTGCCGAAGGGCAAAGGGACGCCCTGCACGTGGTGCAGCCTGGCTGGAAGGGGCATGGGAATGGCAGAGCAAGGGGGCTTGTTCCCAAGCTCCATGGAGTCGGACCCACACTCTGACAAGAGGGGCAGGGCTCTTGTCACCTGAGCACCCTCTTGCAGCGGTGTGGCCGTGCTCTGCCTCAGTTTCCCCACATTTCAGGCTCTCAGCCCAATAGCTCTCTTTGGGTCAGCAGCACACCTTCCGGGGCTGGATTTATTCCCCACACAAAATCATGCCCAAGGAAGCTTCAAAGCTGCCTCATGCCCAGACTCCCAGTCCTCCCTGCAACTCAGAGTTCCCGCCCTGCTCCCGGCAGCCGGGCCCCTCACTCCGACTGGATCTTCCGCAAGCACCCCCTCTCTGCCGCTCTTTACAGGGGACTCCGCTCCTCCCTGCCCAGCTGGTTCTACCCATTAACGCCCGCCCCAGGAGTGGCAGCAGGGCTAGTGAGATGGGGCTGGCCAGGCCCAGCCCCCAGAGGGGCCAGTCACCCCATTACAGGGCTGGCATTCCATTTTGGGTGCTACTGAGCCGGGTGCCCCAGGGCCACGGGAGTCCCCGAGACGAATCCGGGGCCCCCTGGGCACTCACTGCTGTGAGCAGGCAGAGCTTGGGCCCTGCTAGGGGAGCCCTTGCTCATGGCAGCAGTGGCCAGGCCTGTGTCGCATGCCCCTCACGCCTGCCAACTCGGACACTAGCACACCCCCCAGGCAGGGAGCACACGGCGAGCCCCGCGGGGAGGCAGACTGACTCCAGCCCGAAGCCAGCCTGGGAGAGCTGTGTGGGGCAGCACGGCTTGGAGCCCCAGGGGCCATGGTCTGGGTAGGGTGGCAGGGTCAGGACGCCCAGCAGGGACTGGGCCGCGGCACCAGGTGCTGCACAAACAGGGCACATCTGGCCTCACTCGAGGAGTTGCCAGGCGAGGTGGGGGAGGGCCCTGGCAGAGCAAGCCCTGGCTGGGGCTGGATCACGGCAGTCAGGCCGGGGTTTCATGCAGAAACCTCCCAAGCTGCGGAGAGAGCAGAGGAGCCCTGGCAACCCCACAGCCCAGGAGGGCAGGACAGACCCAGCCGGCACACGTGGCTCCCAGGCCTGCTGAGACGCTGCCACACCAGCAGCTGGCCTGCGACCGCACTGGGGCACCAGAGGCTGAGCCAGGCCCTCTGCTGACGGGAACGGGGGCGCCAGCGCGTGCCAAGGGGCTCCGCGCTGGAGTCAGGAGGCTGCGCTAAGCCTTGGAGGAGGAGCGGCTGCACTGTGGGGATGGCTTGGCCTGGTCTGGCCTCCTGGAATCAGCGGGGCGGGGCACCACCCTATGGAGCTGGGGGCTGGAAAACACCTGAGAAGGGCGGCTCAGGGACGGTCCCACCCTGCTGCTCTGCCAGCTGTCACTCAGCATGGCTCGGCCTGACCCTGGCCCAGTCCGCGCCCGACCCACCCCACTGCCCAGGGTGGGCTGCCCTGCCACGGCCCAGCCACCATGAGCCAGCTGCTGGGGGCAGGCTCTGCCTGCCATGGCTCTGGGCACGTCTCGCCTTCCCACCACGTCAGCTCTGCTTGGCCATGTCTCCTTCAGGCACCTCCACCCACCCGCACCCCCATACACTGATCTGGGCTAACCTGAGGGACCCTGCTCTTCCAAACACCCTCCCCCCATACATCCCACTCTGCCAGCGGCTGGGAGCAGACCCAGCTGTGCCCACCTGGGGAGGTGCCCGGCCTGCGCTGTGAGGCCATTGATAACAGGACTACGATTTCCTCACGGAACAGATGGAGAGACACAGGGCAGAGCCAGCAAGTCCTTCCCCAGACCCAGTCACCCGCATTCGCCCGGAGGCGTCACTCTGGGGTCCCCGACTCGGCTCCCAGCCAACATGGAGCCCAACCTGCCATCGCAGGAGCCAGGAGGCAGCAATAGGCACGGTGACGGCGCTGGCTCATTGCACATGCCATACTCGGATTTGGCTAATTAACCCAATACGGCAGAATGCCCCTCACTGAGACTGGGCAGGAACAGCCCATTAATTAGCAAAACCTGCCTCGCTAACACCCACCCTACTGCCACACCCCCTGTGCCTCCTGCCCTGGGGAGGGGTTCTGCACGAGGCAGGGCAGAGCCTGGCCCCCACGGGGAGACGCTGGTGCCCGCATGCCCTGGGCCCTCACTCCCCCTGCAGGTCCTGCTCCCTCCCAGTTTGGCCTGAGCCCCCAGCCAGCTGCAGCTGAAATCCTCCAGGACTGGATGGAGCCTTTCCAAAGGGAACAATGCTCCTGATTGGAGACAAAAGACCTCCCCAGGGATCCGGTCCTTAGCCAGGCTTTGGGGGGGGAAGAGGGAGGGCAGTGTGGCCTGGGTCCAGCTCCCTACCAGGCAGCATGGGGCCCAGGGCTAGCTGTGGGGAGCTGGCGAGGTCGGGGGCCCAGCACCCGCAGTTTTGCAGCCAGGCTCAGACCCACGGCTGGGCTCCCCTCACAAAAGCACCTCTGGCAGCCTCTTGAATGGATGCAGCATCCCAGGGCTTGCAGCTCCCACCGATGCACGGGCCCTGCCCTGGGACGCTTGCTGCAGGAGACGCCATAGGATGAGGCCCAGCCACCATCAGAGATGTGTTACGCAGCCCCCGAGGTGGGGCTGGGGCCGTCCCACAGCAGGAGCCGGGGGTTGAGTCCCACCACAGTGCGGCTCTGTGCGGAGCAGCGGCAAGGTCACAGCGCGCAAGGACAGGGACGCCCCCCCCCCCCGCAAGGTGCGGGTACAGCACTGCCTGGCTCAGCAGTGCCAAGGGCAGTGACTTGGCACCAGCTGCTTGGCCAAGTTGTCCGTCTGTCCACTCCAATCCCAGGAGGGAGCTGGCAGAGCTGGGGCCCAATATCAGCAGATTGTCGGGGGAAGGTCTGCCCCCACCTTAACCCCCCAGCAACCAAGAGAAATCAGGACCCCGCTAGGCCCAAGGGCAGGATCTGCAACTGCCCCTTTGGCCCAGGAAGGAAGTGGGGGGGGAGGGTCCTCAGACCTCACACGGGATAAACCCAGAGCCAGACAACGAGGGGCAGCCAGGGACCCAGGCCCCAGCCCCGGCATGCCAGGGGCAGCAAAACAGGACACTAGCTCCCCGGGCTCCCGCCTCCCCAGGCCAGGGAATGCAGCCCCCACTCTCCTCCCCAGTGTGGGGCAGAGACCACAAGGCCAGATATGTGACTCAGAGCTCCAGGGTAGCCTTCAGGGATGGGATGGGTGTGGGGCCCATGAGCCTTCACTGGAGAAGGTTCTTCGCCCTGTTTGAGGCAGCCATGGGGCCTGGCAGGAGAGCAATGAGGCAAAGGGAGTGGGGGGCAGCCCCAGGGAAGACTGCATGCAGGCCCAGCCGGCACATGGGGCCCAATCCTCCAGGGATGGGGGAGGCAGAGGCCCCATACAGCAGCCTTCAAGGGGGTACACAGGAGAGTGTGTGGTGACATCGCAGCCCCCCCGGGCACCTAGCACTGAGCTGCAGGCTCCCCTCCGGCTGCCAGAGGCTGGGCCTGGACAGCAAGGGAAGGTGGCCCGCCAGTTTCCCTGCTCTGCTCACCTCCCTGCCCGCAGCTGGCTGCTCTCAGGTGCTTCGGAGGCAGGAAGCTGGGCCACCCAGCCTCTCCTCCAAGCAGAAGAGGAGCCCTGGGGCAGAGGGAGCAGCCCCAGGTGCGGATGAGCAGCGGGTCTCTCCGCGCCGCCCCTGGCAGAGCAGGACTCCATGGTCCCTCCAGTGGAACCGTCCAGACCCCAGGTAGCCCCGACCTCTCCACGCTCCAGGGCCTGCCCCACGGGAGGGGTCTCAAGGGGCCATGGCAGGTGCAAGCACAGGCCAAGCCAGGCCATGCAGAGACCGCAGCGCCCACCCCTTGGGCCCCAGCCACCATGACAGCCGAACCATCCGGCGACATCACAACCCGCATGCTGCCACCTCGGCCCAGGCGAGTGACATCACGGGCCTGGCATGACCTCATGCCATGACATCACAGACCGGCAGCCAGGGCGCCCCCCGCTGGCAGCGCTGTGACCAGGTGCCCTGAAAGGCAGGTGGGGGCTGGCCCATCACCGAGGTCTCCCCGCAGCAGCGCCAGAGCGGGTCACCCCCGCGCACCGCCCGGGGCCAAACCCAGCAAGGCTCCGGGTCCGCAGGCCGGTGACCCACTGAGCGGCCCCGACGCTGCCCCAGGGAAGCGCTGCAAGGGGCAGGGTCCCTGCCGGAACCCAGCGCCCGTCGCGGGGACTCTGGGCCAGGCAGCGCCGCGCGGGGCAGCGGGGCTCGGAGGGGCCGCAGGCAGAAGCGGACGGCGGGCTCCAGCGCCGCTCACCCGGGACCCGGGGCTCGGCCGGCAGCTGCGAGCGCAGCGTGGCACTGGCCAGCCCAGCCCAGCCCAGCCCAGCGCCCGCCCCGCTGCCACTCGCCCCGCAGGCGGCCCCGCAGCCGGAGAACCCC
>ML675609.1:63290288-63344990 GCA_007922155.1 Mesoclemmys tuberculata
CCCGCGCCCATCCTCGTCGCCTCCGGCCCCCGCGGCTACTCACGGGCCCCGCGCTCGGCCCGGCTGCCCCGGCTGCTGGAGCCGGGCCGGCCCGCGCGCCCCTTATGGGGAGCCGGCCGCGGCCAGGCGGCCAATGGGCTCGGGAGCGGCGCCGCCGGCGGCCAATAGGGAGCGGGGGGCGGGGCCGGCGGCTGATTTACTGCCCCGCACGGCACAGCCCGGCCCGGCCCGGCCGCCCTCGGTGCCGCCCGGCTGTGCCCGGCGCTGGCCCGACTCGCACCTGCCGGGTCTCGCCCAAGGACCGGGGCAGCGTCTCCTGCGTCCCGCTCCACGGCCCCCGCCCCGGCCCCACGGCCCCGGCCGGGCTGCAGACCTGCCCCGCTCCTGGCGCCCAGCCGAGGGAAGCGCGTTCCGCAGAGGGGGGACCGACAGCCTGCCCCGCATGGGCTGGGGCCTGGCCAGCGGAGGCCCCGGGGCTGCCTTTGGGCTTCGAAGAGCACTCGGTGGGGGGCGGCCCGCTACAGCGCTGCCCAAGCGCTGGGGGTGGGGGGCCCGGCCCGGCCCGGCCCGGCCGCGCTGGCACTTGGCAGGGCCAGGTTCTAGCACCACAGTTGCGGGGCAGAGGGTTTAAGGCCACGAGGGCCCCTTAGCTCGCCCGTGGGACCCGCCCAGCACAGGCCGGCACGTTGCACCAGCTCCTGCAGGAGCCCAGAGCGCGTTCGGCTACAGCTTCTCCCAGAGAGGCCTCGGGGAAGGAGAATTCCCCCTTCCCCGGGAGCCTGGCCCAGCGGCTCCCAGCCTCCCTGCTCACATGCTGCTGATGTAAGGGACCGGCCTGGCTTGGCCCCTGCTCTGCCTGGCTCTGCCAGACCCGCCCTCGGCCCCGGGACGAGCTCCCCAGACGGCTCCACACTGGCACTGCCAGTCTCCCCACCAGGCCCTGTCTGCAGGCACCTTTGTGGCCTTTCTCGGCTGGGGTCCTGCAGCCCATGCCTTCAATGCACCGCATGCCAAGGCTGGTGCGGGCTGGTGTCCCGCTAGGCTGGAGCTAAGGGAATTGAGGGTCTCCGGGCAAAGGCAGGGACTCTGGCTCTGGCTCTCCTGGCTCTGAGGTTCCTGGGGCGCAGCCCTGACACCAGCTGGAGGTGGTTGAAGTGTCCAGCAGAGTCTCATGGCAGCCGGTCAAAGGTAGGTGCCTCTTGGTGTCCAGGGGAGCCTGGCTTTGCTTTGCCTTATATGGTCCTCGGTGGCAACCGGCCTCTGCCTGTGGTGGCTCCCAGCAGCCAGGGTGTGCGGGGGATTCTTGGCAAGGGTGCCAGGGCTGCGCGCCACCTCCCCCTTGTCTGGCCAGAGCCCAGATCGGGTGACAGTGAGGGTATGCTGCAAGAGGCACCCGACCTGGGTGGGGAGCTGCAGGCAGAGCCTACCTGCCTTTGGCAGGGGAGGGGACCCAGCCATGGGGAGAGGCTGGAGGAAGTTGGGCTGTTTGCTGCGTGCTCTGAATGTTCAAAGAAGGCTCGGCGGCAGGGATGAGACACGTAGCTACTCGCCTGGCACAGGGACTCTTGCACAGCTACTTGTGCACATCGGCCTGCCTCGGGGATCCAGAAAGGGGCTGTGCTGGCCACGTACCCACTCTGAGCGGTGGCCCCTGCTCTGTGTCCACCAGGCTGTGCTGTGCCCCACGCGCCCATCCCACTCTTTAAGGCCTGGGCACCACCAAGGCAATTCATCCCAGAGCCAGTGCTCCTCTGCCAGTGCCCCCTGCCCTGCTGAGCTGTTAGCAGGCACAGCTGGATGTCTCACCCCAGATGTAGCAACTGGCGTGGTGTTAGCAGCACAGTCTGTCTATCCCTCTCCCCCGCCCCACGGCGACCCCGTGCAGAAACAAGCTGGCAGGAAGCAGGGCTGAGCATGCCCCACTGCAAATGGGGCTGGGCTCCCTGGGGCCACTCGCTAGGCTCGTTACAGCACTGGGGATGCAGCATGCACCCTCCTCCTGTGTGAGCATCCAAGCGTGTCCACGTCCCCGTGCGCACACGCTGCACTGTCCATCACTGACTCCACACTGGGAGCCTGGTGTCCGCCCCCTCCTCACACGTCTTTGCAGCCACTTCCCGGATGCTGCTGCCTTCCCTGCAGCCCTCTCCTGCTGCAGCAGCTGCCAGGCCAGGGCGCACAGGGACTGGACCCTGGGTTATTTCCGCCTCCGGACCCAGGGCTTGGTTTTACCATCTCTCCGTTACACCGGTACCCGAGTGCCCACAACTCCCCATGGGCACCTCGCCCCCGTGGCTGACAGGGCAGGCGTGGCCAGGCATAGGTGGGGAGACTCAGAGACTGAGGGACTCACCCAGGGCCACCTAGGAAGTCTGTGGCTGAGCAGGGCTGGCAGAGCCCCAGGCCAGGGTCGCCCTTCCTCTGCCCCTGCCCTTTGACCTTCCCTTCTGGTGACCCTGTTTCAGAATGGACGCAGCAGAAGGGGGGCTCTGAGCTGACCGTGGGGGTGGGACAATGGGAGGGGCTGGTGCAGGGAGGAGCAGACACGAGCACAGGCTGCCTGGCACTGGAAACTTCCCCCCCTGCCTCAAACACAGGCCCAGGTGAGAAAGGCGGCTTCCAATGGATCAAAGGAGATGCCCTTCACCTAAGGGACAGTTAGCCTGGGGAACTCACCGCCACAGGAAGCCACGCATGCCATGAGCAGAGCAGGATTCAGACCAGGACGGGGCATTTCTCTGGTGAATGAGAACAGCCAGAGTCACATTCGATGGGACAGAACCCGCCTCCTGGTGACCTCCTGCTGCCCACCCCACACCGCCTCCTCCCTATGCCTTGGAGGAACCCGTCAGTGGGCCACCCCCCCGGGGTCCCACCCTTCCTTCAGGTCAGGCCTCACCGCTTTGGAGGCTGATCCTCTGGGCCCCAGCTTCATCCCAGCTCTGCAGGGCCTGATGCAGCAGCCAGGATGTGAGGTGACGCCTGGCAGAGCAGGCTTTGCCCCCTGCTGAGCTGTTGGGTCTAAACCAGCCAAGACAGATGGTACCCATGTCCTTTGGAAAACCTCCAGGAAATGTCAGTTGTTCCTGTCCTAGAGCGCCAGTCCCAGCGTCTTCCTGGCTCCTCCCATCCAAGGGGTCAATTTCAGCCAGTCCTTTAATGACCCGGCATCCACCCCAGACATTATGTGACCCAACACTTTGAGTCTCCACTCTGCACCCACTGGGCAGCAATGCAAGTACAGAGGGAAACTGAGGCACACAGAGGACTCATAAAAATATTATCAAAAATTCCCACTTCATAACATCCCCCAGGCTAGCGCATATCTCTTCCCTCACCTTGCACAGTACCCCCTCACATGTCCCCTCCCTCTTCTCTCTACCACACGTTCCCTCGCCCTTCTTCCTAGCCACATCCTTCCCTGGAGGGGACCTGCCCCAGCCCCTTTGGGCTGGCTGGAGCTGGACTGGCTGCTCTGCCAGGCCTGCTGCACCATCTCCAGCACCTCACTAATGTCCCTGGACTCTGGCTGTGGAAGGGCCATGGGGGCTGAGATGGGGCAGGTGGGTGGGGCAGGCGGTGAGTGACAGTCGGGGCCTGGGAGGGCCCCAGGGCTCGCTGAGCTGTGCCAGGAGGTGCCAGTGAAAGGAGCAGTTTATGGGGAACCCGGGCGGGCGGGTGCAGTGCAGGGCTGATCCTGGGACTGGGAGCAAGGACAATGGACAGGAAATTAGACAGGAGCTGGCAGCGAGATAGGGCTGCAGGCAGAGCACACACAGGCAGTGCCGTGTGGGGGGCGTTTGTGCAGCTGGGCGCACAGGAATAGGCAGAGCTGCTGAGTGCCACGTGCAGCATCCACATCCAGGCGCCCACCCCACCCACAGTGTCCCCCCACACCCCGGCACAGCCGTTCCCAGCGGGAGCTGGGAATCAGGGTCATGGTGTGGGCTGAGAACTCTGGGCTGCTCCTCATCTGGCCCAGAGAGCAGACACCTCCCTGAGCCTCACCCCCCACAGCACCCCCAGCCCCCTACATGTCCCACTGGTCACCCCTACATCACCAGCCCTGCCTTCTGGGGCACAGCAGAGGTGCCAGCCTCCCTCAGTTCCCAGTGGCCCCTCCCCTGTCCCTGGGGGGTGGAATGTCCAGTCCACCCATGGGCCTGCCCCACTGCTGCATAGGTCACAGCCCCACCCAGACTCAGCCCATGGCCCCACCCTCCCACACGGAGCATCAGGCTGGGCGCCCCGGGAGCGTCTGGGTCCGCGATTCTCCCTGCAGCCAGGGCCAGGGGGATGGGTGCACAGCCCTGGAGATGGACGCAGCTGGGTGCAGGGAAGGCTGAGGGCTGAGCGAGCACCTTGACCATTTATTGCAGAGCCTCTGTGTGCCCGTGGGAGCCGTGATCAGTGGCCTGCCTGCCCGTGGCTGGATGTGCTCAGAGGATGAGACCCAGCTGAGCTCCTGTGTGGAAGGAGGCGACATGGAGCACAGTTGCTTAGTTCCTGGAGTCATGGAGGGAGAAGCCCAGGCCGGCCCATGCTGAGCACCCCACCAAGGCTCCTGCGTGGCCCCAGCCAGACGATCTGCCTGGGGCGTTATGGCCGTGACTGCACTATCCCGTTGTGCAGGTGTTTCTGACGAGGACAGCAGGGGCTTTTCCATTCGTGCAGGTAACCCGAGCTTGGGGGGCCACAGCCAGATTGGCAGAAGAATTCTTCCATTGCCCTTGCTGCAGCCACATGGAGGGTCAGGTCCACGTAACCACATTGCACCAGGCGTGTCTCCACTGGGCCCTGCAGCATCTGTCTAAATCCAGTTCAAATCCACCAGCCTTGCACCACGGGGCAGCTTTAACAGAGCAGGCTCCATGCCTGCACTGCTGTGCGTGAGCCTCGGGGCCCCCTGCCCTGCTCAGACAGGGGCCATGCACACTCCCCACCCCTGGAGCCAGGGGGCAGGGATCCCAGATCATCTCTTGGGCACACTGTTCCACGGCAGCAGGGCTCTCCAGGCGGCTTGAGACAAACGGGCACCGCAGCAGGGCCTGCCCCTGCCATGCCCATCTCCTTCTGGCGCCAGGCGGGTGCTCAGGCACCTGGATGATGGCACAGTCGCCCACCCTGGGGCAGCTCGGCCCATGCCAGCGTCTAGACATGGTGCTGTGCACAGCTTGAAAGGCACTGCGTGGCACGTCCCCAGTGGGGGCTGTTGGTCGGCTCCTGGTCTGCAGCGCCCAACGCCCCAGCTGTCCCATGGGGTCAGGACTTTGCAGGGGAGGGGCAAGCTGGGGACACACCTGCTGCTCTGGTCCAGTCCTGTCTTCTCTCGGGCTCCTTTCTCCTGCTCTCCCGGCTGACCAGTTGCAGGGAAGGGCCCCGGTGGGGCCGCGCGCTCTGGTCTGTGGCTGGCAGGTCCCACTGCCTGCGCCGCATCTCTGGGGAGTCTCCTTGCGTCCCATTCGGCAGCGATGAAAAGCAAAGTGAAAGCCTTGCGTGCCCCTGCCCTCCCCAACCCCAGGAGGCTCCCAGCCAGCTGTGTCCCATCCATGGACCCACACCCACAGCCCCCCCCCCACCTGCAGACTCGTGGCCCTTGGCGTCGCCTGGCCGCATGTGCCACCCAGCACCCAGACAGCCTCCCTGCCCCGCCCTCGCTGCCTGCCCCAGCTGGCAGTGCATGCACCCCAGCCGGCTGGCCAGGCGGGGCCCCCATTCGAGCATGGAGGTGCTGGAGTGATAATGTATCAGTGATGCACCCCTACCCCCGCATCCCTCCGAAACCCATCCTCCGGGCACTTCCTCCTGCCCCCAGCCCTGCCTCACCCCTGTCGACATGTCCATCCCCTAGGCCTGGGCGCCAGCCCCCTGGCTGTCCTGCAAGCTGCCTCTCTCCCACGCAGTGCCACGTCCCTGCTGCCCCGTCCCTGTCCCCGCGCCCACTCACGCTTCCTGTCGCCGAGATGCCATTAGAAATGTTAATTATTAATTGTCACTAAAAGCCCTTTGCTGCAGGGTTCTCTAGCTCTGCCTCGCCTGCCTGTAACCAGATCCCCGCACCTGGCCCTGCCTCCCCAGCCCCGGATGTGCTGACACAGCCCCTGCCAGCCTCCCATGCAGATGAGCTGAACTGGGCCCATAGCAAAGCAACCTACACTTGGGCCTCTCCCAACCCTGGGCAGCTCCGGACAGTGCCAAGGTGGGGATGGAGGAGACGCATGGGACCAGGACTCATCCCATCAGACAGGCTTGCCTGGGTTGTGTGCACTGCAAGGGGTCAGCCATGGCCCACCAGAGGCCAGGGCCCCTCCGGCTGGCAGGGCCAGGCTGTGCCCTCCAGACTAACCCCAAGGGGAGAAGGAAGGAAGCCTGGGCCGCCTCGTGTGCTCAGTCCAGTAGAGGAGGAAGAGCCAGGAACAGAGCTCCCTGGGAGGCAGAGCAGGACTGATGATTCCGGGATGGGGGGTCCCGAGGGACAGTGCTACTGGCCCAACCTGGGGCCCTTTGCCCACAAGCCCTGACGGCTGCTATGGTGAGCCCAGAGGGGCAGTGGCTGGGAGGCAGCCTGGGAGCAGGGGGCCAGGCTGCAGACAGAGCCCCGAGGCAGGGATGCAGGGGACAAGGGCATCCGGGACCCAGCAGGAGCCAAGGAGACACCGGTGGGCTCAGGCTGGGGTGCTGGGTGAGAGGCAACATGTCATTGCCTGAGCAGGGAACAAGGTGCCCTCCAGTGGCATAGCTACAGTCAGACTGGCTCCACCTGGGACCCTGCGGGCTCACCAGCTGTGAACATGGGCTGGTGCCCCGGGGGGTGTCCCACGGTGCCTGTGGTGGATCTGTTCCCGCACTCATGAGCCACGTGCCTAGCTGACACGCTGTGAGTGGTGGCAGGTGGGTGACCCTGGCCCTGGTGGGGGGTTTCTCTGATGCCTGGTGCCCAGGATCACGCTGTGCTGCCCAGCCTGGTGGCTGGGGTGTCCCTGGGGCCGAGGGTCGAGGTGCCTGGAGGTTTCGCACCAGGAGTGCTGTTACCGGGGGGGGCGAGCACCGCTCCTTTTCTGTGCCAGGCTCCCACCAGCCAGTTACATCAGTTGGGGGCTGAGGGACCCTCCAGGGTGCGTCTCCACAGGCCACTCCAGAGCGGGCCGACATGGGCCGGGGCAGGCTCCTGCTGCACAGCACCCGGAGCACCCAGCAGCTAGGATGGAAGGAGCTGTGGAGCCTGGGGGAGCGTGCCCAGCCCAGGGTGGCGCACCCGGCTTGGCCCAGCCCAACCCAGCCTGACCCAGACTCCTCCTGTTACCCGCACACACCAGGGCACCCCCTTTACCCGAATCTGTAGGGCTCAAGGCATGACCTGGTTAAGGTACTCCCATCCTTTCCCAATCCACGGGGCTCCAGGGGAAAGGCACCGACCTGTGCCCAATTCACAGTCTAGGGCTCAGGGGCACCTGTTCCCAGGCCATAGGGCTCTGGGTGTAACCTGGTTAATTGAAGTACCCCATTCCCAGTTCATAGGGCTCTGGGCATAATCTTCCGAGGGTTGTGGAGCCTTCTACCCGCGAAGGAACCTTACACAGTAATCTCCTTAGTGTCTGTTTATGAACAGTTACCAAGCCAGGCTACACACACTGAGCATCCAGCGTGCACCACTCCCGACAGGGCAGACAAACGTCTCCTGGTGGCCAGTCAGGATGAGATCGACTGGGGCCTGCAGTGTCTGTGGCTGGCCGGGTATCGAGTCTGGCAGCTCTGACTGGGCCGTGTCCTGCAGGTAGGTTCCAAAGAACGTCCTTTCGGACCCAATTATACAGCGAACCCGGGTCCTGCTTAGCTACACCCTAACCAATCGTTTTAAACTGAAGTGCTACAAAACTCCAGTCCCAGCCCCTTGCGAAGCAGCTCTTTAACCAATCACATCCACTGCCTCAGTCGATTGAAATACGGCATGCCAAGTTATGTGATGGACAGACCCAACCAAAGACACAGCCAGAGTCAGATCAACAGCAGGGCGGGGGGCCCTACAGCCCAAGCAATGAGAGTGTGGATTTCACAGCCCCGGCTGCTGATCGGTGGTTCCTGGCCAGACCGAACGCTGGCACAAGGCGTTTCCTTTAGCCCAGCTGAGCTGTGTCTGGTGGCGGCAGGCCAGGCAGCGGAAGGGCAGCAGCACTGTCCTAGCAGCCGCTATCACCCCGTGTGATGCACTGTTGCAGGGAGGTGGAGATGTGACACCTGCGCTTAGCTCCTGGCTGCTGCCTCCTGCTGCGGCTACTCAGCAAAGAACAAGGCTGGTCAAAGATGTATCCCCTCCCAGTGCATCCCCTGATGAACCAGTTCAAATCGCGCCTGTCCACAGAGCTCAGGCTCCTTCCCAAGCAACCAGCCATGTCCCCCGACTCCGCAGCCCCCTCTGCCCTTCCACCAGCCAGTGGCAGCGGCTGGGCGTTGAGCCGTTTCCGGCGCCTGGCCTGAGTCCCTGAACTCTGCTGGAAACAGCCCCCGCTGCCCCGGACTCGCGTCCTCCTCCGCAGGGCTGGGGGCATGGGCCGGGGCCACTGGGGGTGGGGGGAGCCGGGGCCTGGGCTTCTCAGCCACACAGCGAGAGCTTGTCCTGGCCCATCCGAGCCAGCCTCCCTGGATGCCTCCCCCACCCCCAGGGCAGCTTCTGCAGCCCCAGGCAGGGCCCTTGGTGCCAGGTGCTGGTGGGGAGCCCCACAGCAGGGACATCACCCCACTGTGGCTGCCCCACCCTGCCTCACCTGTACCCCATGGCCTGTTATTGGAGACGCTGCTTCACAGCCACGCTCCTCCGCCCTTGCCCCCACGTGGACACCCCAGGAATGTGAGAGCCCCCTATGCTGCAGGGGGTCCCAGGCCACTCCTGGGGGTTCCCAGTAGAGCCCATGGATCCACATCCACCTCCAGCCCTCAGCAGCCTGCCCTTTAAACCCCCGTCAGCTGGCGGGAGCATCGGACAAGGAAGCTGCACAGTGCAGCGGCTTGGTGGGGCTCCCTGGGCACCGGCCCATGGGGGGCACTGGCTTCCTGCTGCTGGACCCAGGCTGGTGACTTTGTCCAGGAATGATATGTTTAAACTGCAGCCCCTGCGTCCGTGGTGCCCCAGGCCGTTACCGCCCGTCCCCAGCGCCACCGCGAACCCAGGAGCTCCGCAGATTGAATGTGGTCCTGCCCATGAGAGGGGCTGGACACACTCAGGGCTGGGATCAGGGCTCAGGCCTCTGAGTTTAGGGTAAGGGCAGGGGCGTGGACAATCCACCCTGCTTCAAACCAGGCTGGTCACTGGCACTGGGTTTCCCTGCCGCTGACGCTCAGCACTGTGGCTAGTGAAGGGCGGGACCCTGCACAATGCCGAGCTGGCACTGGATACCCCAGAACTCAGGCCTTGGGTCCAGAGGGCTGAGCCCTGACCCACTGGGCCCCCCACAGCCACGGGGGTTCACCCAGGGCCTGGCTGTAGGATGAGAGCCTCACCTTGGCCCATCCTGTTGTCCCCGTTCTCCAGCCCCAGGCCCTGGGTCCGTGTAGCAGCACACAGACCCGGGCTGTAATTCCCTCCCCCAAGAGTCCAGGTCAGCAGGGGCCGCGCTCCATGGTCTGGCCCAAGTTGGGGCTGGCAGGACTCCCCAAGCTCTGCCCACTACATACGCCCCGAGGTGGGCAGGGGTCCTGCTGTGGGGGGAGAGCATGGCTCGGCCCCCTGGTCTGGCCCCGTTCACACTCCCCAGGCTCCAAGCCCGCCCAGGGGCGTTGGGGTGTGGTGGCCAAACTGGGGTGCAGTGTCGGGGTGCAGTGGCTCCCTCGACGTGAGCCTCCTTAATTGCTCCCCCCTCTGGGCAGGGTCCCACGTCAGAGGGTGGCTGAGGCACATGGAATCTCCCCCGACTGGCGAGGGTTGGCGTGGGCGGCGGGGCTGGGCTGCTGAGGGCCGGGCGGGCACTGGCTCCTCCCTGCAACTGCTGGGCATCCTGGCGCCGTGCAGGCCACACCTAGGAGAGGGCCTGGCATCGGCCCCCAGCCCGCCCCATCAGCCCTTCTGTCAGCAAGGCCCCTGCCCCCAGAGCTCTGCCTGCAGCCAGCCAGGAGGGGGCAGAGGAGAGCCCCTGGGAGCCAGGGGCTGGGCACTTGGGCACTCCCCTCTGCCCCTTCCGGTGCCAGGGGCAGTTCGGGCTGCCCGCGGGACAGCCGCCCGAGGCAGGGGCAGGGAGGGGTAGCCCTGCCCACGTGGCCTCCTTCGATACAGTCTGGATGGGGGTGAAACGGATGGGGGGAGAGGAAATACCCAGACAGATCAAGGGAACTGGCCGAGGGGTGGGCAGGCTAAGCAGGCAGGGCAGGGCCGTGCTCAGTGGGTTCGGGACTGGAGGCTGGCCAGTGAGGAGCGAGGCGGGGTTGCAGGGGCTGGGTGGGGGTCAGGGTGTGGGCTGGTGGCGGGGCTGGGTGGGGGGTGACGTGCCCAGATGATTCCGGCCCATGTGCTGCCAGGGGCTCCGCTGCTCGGCCTCCCGCAGGCATAAATCATTTTCTAATTTCTACCATGAATAATTGATTCTCCGCCGTGGCCAGCGATAAATCTGCCGCGTGCACACGCATAAGAAAATACTAATAATGAAGGGCTCAGGATCTGCCGCCATCGATTAGCCACTTTCCTGCAATTCATGCTTCTCGCTTCCCGGGCAGGGCTCCCGCTGGGCGAGCGGGCGCAGGGGCTGGGCTTTCTCAGGTCTGGGGCTGCCCCCATGTGCGTGGACAGAGGAGAGCCCAGGGACCCCCTTACTGGGCCTGGCTCCTGGACGTGGGTCGCTGTTTGCAGTGGGGTGAGGAGGGCCTGACTTTTGACAAGGAGCCTGGGGCCCGTCAGGCAGTCGTGCTGGGGGCCAGGACAGTGGATGCTGGAACAGAGCCAGCCTTTCTCCAGGCGCTCGTTGGGCCTTGACGTGCTGCAGTTCTACGGGCAGGGCCCCGGCCCCAGCCCCTCGCCAGTGCTGCACCATTGGCTGGGGACGCCCTGGCTCCCACACAGCACTGCGGGTCCCAGCAGGTCTCACGGGGGACGTGGGCGGCAGCACAGGCGGGGGGCGCCCCACACTTGTCCTGAAGGGGTGAATGCCGGTCAGAGGGGCCAGTCACTGCCAAGGGGACATGCTGGTGGAGCAGGCGGGGTCTGTAAACCCAGGGAGCTGGCAGCAGAGAGGGATGCGGGGGGTGTCACTCTCTGGGGCGAGGCAGGGTTTGGTGTCTAGCGGCCCTGGAGGAAAGGTTTGGGAGCAGAGGGGGAAGCCAGCTGGGGATAAGCCAGGTAGGATGTGGTCTGGGAAGGGGCAGGAAGGTTTGGGGTTGCCCAGACCCTGGCTGCTGGAGACTGAGCCAAGGCTGGAGCCCAGAGAGGGCAGGCCTGGCTTCCCCTGCCAGCCCCGCAGCAAGTGGCACAGCCTGGGCAGTGCAGGGGGGCAGGCCTGGGTTCCATGCCCAAGCCCAGCAAGGGGGTGCTGGGGCCACGGAGAAGTGGCCGAACTCCCGACTGGCCAAGGGGCAGGCTAGTCAGCGCCCCGGGGGAAGGCCGGTGCATGACAAGGAACCTGTCACAGGTCTGCAGGATTGGGGCTATGCCCCTGCTTTTAAACAGTTCGTCAGAGGATCCCTCCCGTGGGCCAGCCCCCAGGAATCCTACCTTACCATCAGGGCAGGCCATGCGGCCCCCGAGACGCCAGCCCTTCTGCTTTGCCCTGCAAGCCCTGCCCCACACGTCCCACTGAGCCAGACGCCGGGAGAGGTGCATCCGCTCTGCAGTGCCTGATGCACCCGCCAGGATGTGGGGTGACACCCCGCACCCTATTGAAACAGCGCAGGGAGATCAGTCACCCAGACACAGCACCAGACATCCATCGGTCGCCCAGTGGAAACACCCAGCGGGCGAGCTGCTCTGGCTCGCGGAGCCCTGCCTTTCTCCAGGAGGCAGCGCTGAACCCCAGACCTGACACCTTTTCCTGTGCTCTTGGGCTGTGGCTTTGGCTCTGCTTCCAGGGACCCGGGTCGGGGGAAAACCCCCTTTGCTGGGTCACTGACTGCTAGGTGAGACTGCTCTGGGCGGGGGAATGCCTATTGTCTTTCCAGATCCTGTGTAGATAGGGATCATTTTTAGCTGGTTCTTTGCCCGCTCCTTTTTCTGGGAGTGAGGCACACCCATGTCTCCTGCCCTGCCCCCCAGGAGCAGACTTAGCCCTTTAGCTCCATTGGGTAGAAATGCACAGTACGGAAGGAAACTGAGGCACACATAGACATCATAAAAATATTGCACAAAATTCCCACTTAATCGAAGAGCCAAAATGGCCTAGACAGAGCCTGGTCAAAGAAGGAGGGAAACTGAGGCAGAGTTGCCAGATTACCCAGTTGTGCCACAAGAGGATGGCTGAGGGTCCAAAGCAAACTGATGCAGTGTGTGTGTGGGAGCTGGTGCGGAGCCCTGGTGTGGGGGAAGGGGTGTGCGATGCGGGCCGGGCGGGGGTTATTAGCAGGAGCTGCCGTATCTCGGCAGCAGGCATCAGCAGCAGCTGTTATTACATCCTCTCTGCGCAGCCAGACGGGCCTTATCGCTCCATCAGCAAAGCTTCCTCCTGCTGAAATTAAAGCTGGAAGCGAGGTGGGGCCAGGGCCCGGGCTCTGCGCCGGGGCCAGCCTCGACCCTGCCTCCGGGACACAAGCCCCGGGGGCATGTAGCACCACGGGGCACCTGCGGATGGTTTCCCACCTGCCGGCACTGGACACACTGGATATTGAGGCAGTCGCTCCCTGGGGGCGCAGGGCTGCCGCCGTCCAATGCCCTGACTCCAGGCCTCCGGAGCCGAGCCAGGCATGCGGCCGGGGGCAGCTCCGGGGCGGCGTGCCCTGCAGACACCCAGCATGCAGGACCCGGTGCGATGAGACTCTGGCCTGGCTCTGTCGTGGGACTGCCGCCGGCCGCACGTGTTCCCAGCATCCTTTGCGGCGGTGTGAGCTGTGCTGTGCCCTGGGGGTGCCAGCGCACAGGCTGGGAACGGACCCCTGAGAGCCCCCCCGCTCCTCCGTCCACAGCCACTGACCGCGCTCCAGCCTGCTGTGCCTGGGCCCAGAGCAGCACCCGGGGGCTGGGCTGTAGCCAACCCGCAAGCCCAGCTGCTGTGCTGGCTGGGAGTGTGGCAGGACTGACAGACAGACAGACGGGGCTTCGCACTCTGGTGTCTAAGGGAGCGTCGCTGCCCCGAGCGCAATACAGCAAACTGCTGCTGGATTTAGGGCAGACCCTACAACAACAAGACCTCTAGAGAGCAATACAGCCTTCGTGAGCAGCCCTAGGGTACATAAGAAAGCAGAAAGTGCTCGCCAGTCCTCGTGGGCCTTTCCTGAATGAATCCAGCCCTGGCCCAGCTCACGGGTGGCTGCCAGACAGGCGGAAGGAAGGGGGCTATGAGAGAGCTGAGCAGTGCAGCTCAGCGAGCAGGCCAGCGGCTTCAGCTCTGTATATGCCACACTTGCTGGCCTGGATTCCCCCAGCAGGTCTGAGTTAGCGCGGGGCCTGATCTACCTGCAGCTTGGCACCATCTATTCTAACAGTGAGGAACAGGCAGGCCTGGGCGATGCACACTCTTGTTCTGTGTTTGGGAAAAAAATAAGTGATGCAGTCAGCCCTTAGGAGAACACTCTTTCCACACCACTGGCATCTCACCAGGATGTTAAACAGCAGCTACCAAAGTCAGACATTTTTAAATGAGCAGGGCCAGGTAACTCACACCTAAGGGTTTGAAAAGAGCTGGCTGAGGAGCTTGCTGGACCATTCATGCTGATTTTCAATAAGTCCTGGAGCCCTAGGGAAGTTCCTGGAGACCGGAAGAAAGCGAATGTTGTGCCAATATTTAAAAAGGGTGAACAGGATGACCCAGGGAAAGTATAGGTCTGATATTGATCCCAGGCAAGATAATGGAGCAGCTGATATGGGACTCAATTAACAAAAAATTAAAGGAAGGTAATGTAATTAAAGCTAATCAGCATGGATTTATGGAAAATAGATCCTGTCAAACTAACTGGATATCATTTTTTGGTGATAGCACAAGTTTGGTTGATAAAAGCAATACTGTTGCTGTAATATACTTTGACTTAGTACAGTACTGTGAGAAATTTTGATTAAAAAAATTAGAATGATATAAAATTAACATGGCACACAGTCAATGGACTAAAAACTGGCTAACTGATAGGTCTCAAAATGTAATTGTAAATGGGGAATCATCTTCGAGCAGGTTTGTTTCTGTTGGGATCCTACAGGGGTTGGTTCTTGGCCTTACACTATTTAACATGCTTATCGATGACCTGGAAGAAAATATCAACTCATCGCAGCTAAAGTTTGCAGAAGACACAAAAATTGGGGGAGTGGTAAATAATGAAGAGGACAGTCACTGCTACAGAGTGGCCTGGATCTCTTGGTAATCTGAGTACAAGCAAACACAGGCATTTTAATACAACTCAGTGTAAATGTAGATCTGGGAACAAAAGACGCAGGTCTTGCTTACGGGGTAGGGGACTCTATCCCAGAAGCAGTGACTCTGAAAAAGATTTGCGGGTCATGGTGGATAATTGGCTGCACATGAATTCCCAGGGTGACACTTTGGTGAAAACAGCTCATGTGATCCTGGGATGCATAAACCAGGGGCCCTTGAGCAGGAGCAGAGAGGTTATTTGACCTCTGTAGCTGGCATTGGTGTGACCGCTGCTGGGATCCTGTGTCCTGTTCTGGTGCCCACGATTCAAGAAGGATGTCAATAAATTGGAGAGGGTCAGAGAAAAGCCAGGAAAATAATTAAAGGATTAGAAAACCTGCCTGATAGCGATAGACTGAAGGAGCTCAATCTATTTATTTTACCACAGAGAAGGTGAAAGGGTGACTTGATTATAGTCTGTAAGTATCTACATGGGGAACGAATATTTCATAATGGGCTCTTCAGAGCAGAGAAAGAGCTAACAAGATTCAATGGCTGAAAGCTGAAGGCAAATAAATTCAGACTGCAAACAAGGCGTACATTTTTAACAGCGAGGGTAATTAAGCATTGGAACAATATACTGAGGGCCGTCGTGGATACTCCATCATGGGCAATTTTAAAATCAGGATTAGGTGTTTTCTAAGATCTGCTCTAGCAATTATTTTGGGGAAGTTCTCTGGCCTGTGCTGTGCAGGAGCTCAGACAAGATGAGACTAGTAGAGCAAAAGAGGCGGCTAGAGGCCAAAAGGCATCCTTTAAAAACCGTAAGTCAAATCCCAGTGAGGAAAATAGAAAGGGGCATAAACTCTGGCAAGTCAAGTGTAAAAGCATAATAAGGCAGGCCAAGGGAGAATTTGAAGAGCAACTAGCAAAAGAGAAAAACTAACAGCAAAAATATTTTTAAATCTATCAGAAGCAGGAAAGCTGCCAAACAATCAGTGGGGCCACTGGACGGCCAAGGTGATAAAGGAGCAACTCTAGGCAGTCAAGGCCATTGCAGAGAAGCTAAATGAATTCTTTGAATTGGTCTTCACTGCAGAGGATGTGGGACAATTTCCTACATCTGAGTCATTCTTCTTAAGTGACAAATCTGAGGAACTGACCCAGACTAAGATGTCAATAGAGGAGCAAATTGATAAATTAAACAGTAGTAAGTCATCAGGACTGGATGGCATTCACCCAAGAGTTCTGAAAGAACTCAAATGTGAAATTGCAGTACTACTAACTGTGCTATGTTAACCTATTGCTTAAGTTAGCCTCTGTCCCAGATGACTGGAGGGTAGCTAATGTGACACTGATTTTTAAGAAAGGTTCTAGAGGCGATCCCAGCAATACAGGCCAGTAAGTCTAACTTCTGTACCAGGCAAATTGGTCAAACTATAGTAATGCACAGATTTATCAGACACACAGATGAATACTATTTGTTGGGGAAAAGTCAACATAATTTTTTAAAAGGAAAATCATTCCTCACCAATATACTAACATTTTTGAGGGAGACAACAAACAGGTGGACATGAGTGATCCAGTGGATAAAGTATACTTCGATTTTCAGAAAGCCTTTGACAAGTTCCCTCACCAAAGGCTCATAAGCAAAGTAAGCTGTCATGCGATAAGAGGGAAGAGCCTCTCCTGGATCCGTGACTGTTTACAAGACAGGAAACAAAGGGTAGGAATAAACAATCTGTTTTTACAGTGGAGAGAGGTAAATAGCAGGTCCCACAAGGATCTATACTGGACTTGAGCTGTTCAACATATTCATAAATGATCTGGAAAAAGGGGTAAAAAGTGAAGTGGCAAAGTTTGCAGACAATATTAAATTACTGAAGACAGTTAAGTCCAAACCAGACTGCGAAGAGTTACAAAGGGATCTCACAAAACTGGGTGACTGGGCAACGAAATAGCCGATGAAATTCAATGTTGATAAATGCAAAGTAATGCACATTGTAGAATATAATCCCAACGTATATAATGCGTATAAAATGCTGGGGTCTAAATTAGCTGTTACCACTCAAGCAAGAGATCTTGGAGTCATTGTGGATAATTCTCTAAAAACATCTGCTCAATGTGCAGCAGCAGTCAAAACAGCTAATGGCATGTAAGGAACCATTAGGAAAGGGATAGATAATGAGACAGAAAATATCATGTTGCCTCTGTATAAATCCATGGCACATCCACACCGTGAATACTGGGTGCAGTTCTGGTTGCCCCATCTCAAAGAAGATAGATTAGAATTGAAAAAGACACAGAGAAGGGCAACAAAAATGATTAGAGATACAGAACAGCTCCTATATGAGGAGAGATTAAAGAGACAGGGACTGTTCAGTTTATAGAGGTCTATAAAATCAGGAATCGTGTGGAGAAAGTGAATAAGAAAGTGTCATTTACCCCTTCACATAACACAAGTGGAGATAGCAGCCACAAACCCCAATATCTAGGGGTTCCTTTTGACAATACAGAATGGAACTGACTCGAGCCCCCATCCAGTAACCTGGAACAATGACACACCAGCCTTGGGCACCCATAAGTGGCAATACCTCCCTTCTCGCAAGCGCTGAGTCTCTGTATGGAAAAGAAAACTTTTACTAGAAAGGGAAAGGACCCCCACATTAAACTGGGAAAACATCCAAAGGATGATTTGAAAACATGTGACCGTGAGCAAAACCCCCATCCCAGAGTACATTGGGTCTTTTGCCTCAGGTTCTTAAGTCCAACAAACCAAAGTTCCTTTAATGCACCCTCCTTTTCCCCTCCGTCGCCCCCCACTCACAGTTGTCGTCCTGGATCAGTGACGACCCAAAGTTCCGAGGTGCATTGGTGTGAGTTCACCTCCCAGCCCGCGCAAGCCTCAGCTGCTGCCGCTGCACCATTTGCCCCACATCACTGTCTGCTGCTGTCGGCGACTCCGTCGCCCCCTCCACCATTCTGCCCTTCACTGAGCCACCGGCTGCTCGGTTAGCATCACCCCGCCACTGCCCTCTCGACTGCCGCCTCTGGGATGTCCTGAGATCCCACCACTTACCACTGCTCCCAGGGATTTCAGCTGTTAGCAGGGGAGGCTCACTGCTAGGGCACGCTGGGCAGGCTTTTCACCAGAGACACAATCCCACCACAGGTCGATTAGTTAGACCAGGTTATCAGTGGTTTCAGCTCTCATGCTCCACAACAAAAGAATCAGCTCTGCCATTACATGGTGGAGAGAAGCAGGGTCCAATAGTCTCTAGAGCCCTTAGACAGGGCCCACACCACCCAATACAAACACCTGTCCCCACCCTCACACATTTCCACTGCCACTGGCACCCCTACCCTGTTTAGCGAGCGCAGTCCAGTTCAGAGTGAACCCCTCAATCAGGGCATGCCAAGTACAGCTCTGCTCCCCTTGATTCACACAACGATCACAACACTTTATTACCCCTGTACCCCGCATCAAAAGTGATCAGCTGCGCAAAACAGCCCCATCATATTGCGCACCTAGGATGGGCATGTCTGTGCACACAAAGCAGGTTCCTGAGGTCTTTTCCCCTCGCTCATCACTAGATGTCAGGGGGAGCTCATTCAGACCCTGCTCACACACGAACCAGGGGTCAACCAATGAAATTAACAGGCAGCAGGTTTAAAACAAACAAAAGGAAGTACTGCGTCACACAACGCACAGTCACCCTGTGGAACTCATAGCCAGGGGATGTTGTGAAGGCCAAAACTATAACAGTGTTAAAAAAAGAACTAGAGAAGTTCATGGAGGATAGGTCCATCAAGGGCCATTAGCCTGGATAGGCGGGACACAACCCCAAGCTCTGGGTGTCCCTCACCTCTGACTGCCAGAAGCTGGGACTGGATGACAGGGAATAATCACTCTGAATTGTCCTGTTCTGTTCCTTCCCCCTGAAGCACCTGGCACTGGCATTGTCGGAAGACAGGATATTGAACTGGATGGACCATTGGTCTGACAGACCATCTGGCCGTTCTTATGATCACAATGGTCCCTTCTGGCCTTGGAATCTAGGAATCTTTGGAAAAACAATTCTACAGGTGGCCAGCGAAGCTCATGGCTGAAGGGTTCGAGTCCCTTTGCTAGTGCTGGGAATTTCTCACTCGTGTCTCTGGACCTGTCACTGTTACAGAGCAGCAGGTCTGGCATGCAGCCCAGCCAGCTGGCCTTACCTTTTCAGAGCCTCCGTGGCACTGCGTTAGTGGCTGACCAATGTCTGGGACAGACACAGGACAGAACAGGCTTCCCTGATATATGATCCTTGAAATCTGCATTTGAAGCTGGGTGGACAGGGAACCGAGCTGAGTGGTGGTGCCAGCCATAGGGGTGGGGAGCGGTATGATCAGTGGGCACTGGGAGAACAGGGAGCCGGGCCAGGGAGTGATTGCTGGGAGGACGGGTGGTCTGGGCTGAGCAGTGGGTGCTGGAGGATGAGGAGGCGGGGCTGGGTGGTGGGCACTGGGTGGCAGAGGGGCGGGATGCAGGCAGAGTGGTGGCCACTGGACAATGGGGAGGCTGGGCTGGGTGGTAGGTACGGGGAGGACCAGGGCTGCGGGCTGAGCGGTGGGGATGGGATGGACGGGGAGCCTGGCTCGGGTGCTGGTTGTGGGGGGACAGACTCATGCTGGGAAGCGATAATCAGATCTTTCATTGCCTCCAAGCGGAATCAATTGAAGCACAATTAAGTTTTCCTCCCCCAAGGGGACAAACACTTGTCCTGTTCTGGGCTGTGCTTTGGAGCTCATTGCTGCTTCCCCAGCCCAACAAAGCCTGAGCCAGACAATCCAGCCCCCAGAGGGTCTCCCCTGCACAGGAGAGTTGCTGGGAGGCGGGCGGGGGGGGGGCAGAGCTGGTGTAGTGTCTCCTGCCCCCACTACTGGCATGGGTGCACGGCTGGGTCTTGCTACACTCTCAGAATGGCCCCTTGGAGCCATGGCAGCTGCTGTAGCACGGGGACTGGTGTGGCACAGATCAGCCTGATACCCTGCCTAGCTCTGCCAGCTGTCCTGTGGCCAGGGCAAAGGGCTGGCCTTTTCTTCCCTGCTGGATGGAAAGGACGGGTGCTCACTGCCCCAGCTCTGGAGCAGCATAGTTCACACCGAGCACCCGGCAAGGCTGGACAGCGGGCAGGCTGAACCTGCTGGGGCACCCCGGGAAGGACTAGTGTTTGGGGGACACGGGGTGACACAGGGGATGCTGAGCAGCCAGGCTGTTCCCTGGACTGCCAGCAAGTGGGCTGGGCAACCCAGAACGGGTGTGTTCAGCCACTGGCAGCCCTCCAGCAGGCTGTGTTCACAGGGGAAGCTCTTGATGACCCCATGTGGCATCTCCAAGGGGGTTGCTCTCAGCCAGCCCTTTGGGCCCTCACTAGCCAGGCTGAGCCGCCCTGCATTGCAGACTCCGCTGGCTTTAATTCCAAGGGCAGTCAGGGAGCGTGGCCACGCGGGGAGCCAAGGGGTATGGCCAAGGGAGGGGATTTGCTCCCCAGGAGGGTCAGCTGGGCCGGGCCCCTCTGCCTGCCCCAGGAGCTGCGAAGCAGGAGCACCAGGAGCCGCGAAGCAGGAGCCTGGGCCAGGGCTGGGGGCTGTCGCCTTCTCATTTGCAGCCCAGCTACTTGCTGGCCTCAAAGGGATTCCTGGCGGGCGCGGTGCTGCATCCACCCAGCACGCGGCAGAGCGGGAGCGCGCGGGGACAACGCAGCATCCCAGCCCTGGCATGCAGGCCTCTCGGGGGCTGGGGGTTCCTGGCTCGTTTGCCGTGGTGGCTCCGGGGCAGCCCTGGCTGGTGCGGTGCAGGAGGCCGGTCAGAGCAGCAGGGCCCTTCAGCTTTGAACCCTCTCCACCGGGAGCGGGGGTGGGGCTGGAGCAGCTGGGCCTTCGGGCAGGGCGGTGTGAGCGGCTCCCTCCCAGTGCGGGGCCTCCCCCACTGGCCCGGGGACTCGGGGACAGGCCGGGGGGCTGCTCCCGCCGTGGCCGCGGCCCAGTCGCTCCCCTCTCGGCTGGGAGGCCGCGAGCTGCGCACGGGAGACGCCGGCTACGGGCGAACGGGGGCGGGCGGCGACGGGCCGGGCCGGGCCGCTCTGCAGGCGGAGCCTTTCCCCGGGCCGCGCCGAGGTCTCCGGCGCCCCCGGGCACGGCAGCCCTGCCACAGGCGGGCCGGGCCGGCGCCCCCGCAGGAGCCCCGAGCTCGGCCCCGCGGCGGGGCGGCCCAAAGCGGACCGGGCGTGTCCGGCCCCGCGGGCCCGGCGCCGAGACGGGCGGAGACCCGGGCCGGGCCCGGCGCCGCGGAAGCGCCGAAAAGCGCGCGGCGGGTTTGCGGGCAGCCCCGTGCGTGGGCAGCGCATGCGCAGTGCAGCCCGAGTCCCAGCACCCGCCCGGTCTGCGGCTCAGGCGCGGGGGGCGGGGCGGGGCGGGGCGGGGCCGGACACTACATTTCCCGTCGCCCCCCGCGGCGCGGCGGGCCCGGCGGGCGGAAGCGCGAGACGGACGTTTACGCACCAGCAGCGGCGGCGCCGGCCAACGGCCCCGTGACCCGGTAACCGCCCCTCCCCCCGCGTGTGAGCCCCTGCCCCGCCCCCACCGTGTCCCCTCTTCTGCCCCAGCCCCCCCCGCCCTCCCCCCGTCAGCCCCCCCCCCCCCGTTACCCTGCCCTGCCCCTGATGCTCCCTGGCCCCAGAGCCCCCAACTTCCCCTCCCTGCCCCCTCTTTGTCTCCCCAGTTCCCCTGCCCCCAGACCTGTCTGAGCTGCCCCTTCACCCGGCCGGTGTCTCCGCTCCCCCCACGGCTGCCCCATGCCCAGCACCCCTTGTGCCAGCTGGGCCACGCTGTCCCATCCTGCAGCGGATCTCTGGCTCCCAGCCCTCGGCAGCTGGGGCACGGTGCTCAGGTGGAGAAGGGGTGACTCGACCCTCCCATTCCCATTGAGGTGCCAGGGCAGCTCCTAACTGCGCCCCCCCCTCCCGGTTTGGGTGCTGGTGCTTTGCCCTAAGGGTCTATCATCCTTGGGGAGAGACGGGGGCAGCTGGGCCTGGTTGTGCTGTGTTGGTGTGAGCGGGAGCTGGCAGCCCCTCTGGCTCCTGATCTGGAGACACTGCATCCCACCTCTGCCCCTCGGGATTCAGGAATCCTGTTCCTGCAGGGACAGGTGGACTTTGCGGTCACTGCTGAGAGCTCCCTGGGGAAAGGGGGGTGCCCTCCCCATTGCAGGGGAATGCCAGCCTGCCAGCAGAGATGCCCCTTCCCCCCATGCGGTGGTGTGAGCAGCCGCTGGAGTGGCTGTGTTAATGAGCCAGCAGGATGGATGAAGCCCTGTAACTTCTGAGAGCTTATTGAATTACAGAGAGATTCCAGTTGTCAGAGCCCTCGACAGAAGGAAGTTATATGGTGTCCCTCAGCAGCGCTGTGCCTCCCTTCCCACAGACAGCTCCAGGCTCCCTCTCCCTCATAAAACATGTGCCCGTCGGTCCTAGCCGCCAGGGGCTGGTTTTCACTGTCTCCTGCCAGCCCTTGGAGTATCCTCTATTTTTCACCCCAGCCTGGGTTCTCCTAGGAACTGTCCTGTCCTCAGCCTTTGTTCTCCAAGGGGTCAGGGCTCTGTCACGTTAGCAGACAAGCCACGTAGTGGACTGGGTGATGCACTGAAATCACAGCAGCAGTTTGAATGCTGAGCCAGAATGTGTGGGGAAGAGGGCAGAGCCAGCACCCCCTAGTCTGGGGGGTGTGAGGCAGAATGGGGAGCAGTGCAGGCAGCCCCTGGTGTGTGTGTGGGGGACAGGGGGCATGAGGTGGGGGTGGGAAGTGCAGGCAGCCCCTGGTGTGAAGGGGGGTCATGAAGCAGGGTGGGTGGTGCAGGCAGCCCCTGATGTGGGGGTGTGTGAGGCAGGTGTAGGTTGTGCAGTCAGGCTGTGGTGTGTTGTGTGAGGCGGGTGTGGGTGGCACAGGCAGCCCCTGCTGTGTGTATGGGGGGGCAGCCCCTGGTGTGGGGGAGTGAACCGAGGCCCACAGGCTGAGGGCAGCCAGCGCCTGCATTGGGGGAGTAGCTCAGAGCTATGCCGGCAGCCTGGGAGGTGAGTGAAGGGTGCGTGGTACAAGGTCTGTCGCTTGGCAGAGCTCCTGTGTGGTAATGATCCTCTGCCCTTCTGCAGCCCCTTTCATCTGCACAGCTCGAAGGCATTAATGATGTTTTATTAAGACCCCCCCCCAGGATGTGCTGGGGATCACTCACCCCACTGACCTGTGCCCTTGCGGAGGGGCCGACAGCTGTTCAGCAGTGTGTGGCAGCACCTGGGCGCTGAGGAGAGGACAGGTGCTGCTGGGTCAGTTGGGGAGGCAGAAGGGCATTGCCCAAGCTGGACGGTGCCAGTCCTGCGTCTGGCACGGTGCCGTGGGCTCTCTGCTGGCCACGCGCAGACGCATCTCATGTGAGGGAGGGGACTTGGCGGCTGCAATCGTGGTGGAGCGTGGACTGAGTCCTGACCCAGAGGGAATTGTGTCACTTCCTGCAGTCTCTTGGGGCATGTCCCCTGCCTGGCTGGTGGTGAGATCTGGCAGGGACCAAGGCCGGTGGTTGCTGAGTTCTCAGTTGCCAAGTTATGCAGATTTTGCTCTTTTAAACTTCTCATTCTCACAGCACCCCAACTGTGCCTGGGACCTCGCAGCCCATGTGGTGCCTGGGTTTTGGCCCCAAAGCGCCTACAGAGAGGGGCGGATGGGTGAAGGCTGACAGAAGGGCTCCCAGAAAAGACCAGTGGTGCTTGCAGTGAAGCTCCCACTGGCTGCAGTGGGGCAGAAGCAGGCTTTATGGCAGGGTGTGCCTTGGTGGCTCTCTAGGTCTTGGTTAATTCCCCCCCATCCAGTTGTGTGCAGCTGTGCTCAGTAACCCTGGGATCTTACTGTTGCTTTTAGACTCCCTCATCCCCTGCTGTTTGTTGCACTCCCGGGGTCCTGTTTTCAGTGAGTTTGCCAGCTCTCTGAGGCCGGGACCAGCTCCTCCCCTATGCATTGGCCCAGGATAGGGGTGATCAGGGCCTTCTGCACTCAGCAGACAGGAGTGAAGGAGCAGACAGCAGGGCTCTGGGTGAGGTGAGGCAAGTGCTTTGGTCTGCAGGTGCTAGGAGGCTGGGGTGGGCTGAAGGGGCTGCGGGGAAGCATTTGTGAGGGGTGGAGGTGAAGGAGGCATGGAGCTGGAGTCAGAGTGCCGTGGATGGATGGGGGAAGATCTGAACAATGAACAGGTCAGACGTGGGCAGAGGCTGCGAGGTGTGTGGCCTGAGATAACGGGCAGGATTCACAGGTTGCAAGGCCAGAAGGGCCCTTTGTGGGCGGCTGGCCTGACCTGGCTGATGCAGGCCTGAGAACTGCCCTGAGTTCATTCCTGTTTGAGCTAGAGCAGAACTTGGAGAAGAATGTCCTGTCTTGATTTGAAAATTGCCAGTGATGGAGCATCCACCCAAACTTGGTGAGTTGTTCCAGGGGTTATTTACACTGTTAAAAATGCATAGAACCTCTTATTTCCAGTCTGAATTTGTCTAGCTTCAACTTCCAGCCGTTGGATCTTATTAGACCTTTGTCTGCTGGGTGAGGAGCCCTCTATTATTGGGGTGGGGGGTTGGAGATGGCTGAGGCGTGGGGTGCCAGTGAGGAGGACTTTGGATTGGGTGAAGAGAGTGGAGCTTCATGTTTTCATGAGCTTCCTCCTGCAGCCTCTCCTTGGGCCTCCTCCCACCCGCCTCTTTCATGGTCTCTGTTGCTCCTCTCTGACCCCCTGTCAAAACGTGTTGGTGCTGAAGGGCCTGGAGGGATTGCAGCATTCAAGGTGCTGAGTGTAGATTGCCTGACCCCTCCTTGCTGGGCCTTTGCAGCCTGAAATAACACACAGGCTGTCAGCCTGGCCGGCTCTCTCCAGTTTGCTGTCACCCTGTGTATCTCGCAGCTGTCCCTGCTTTCCACATTTCTCCTTCCCAGGGAATGTCTGCTTTGGGCTGTTTTCCCCAGCTGTGTTAATTACCCTTTTCCAGGTGGAATCTCATTTTGTTTCCTGCCTGTATTTCTAACTTCTCTAGGTTCCTTGAATTATTTATCTGCTCTTTCTGGTGCTTGCAACACCTCTCTGTCCTGGATTATCTGCAAATTTAATTATAATTCATTATTCAAGTCAAATTTTGCGAGTCTGTGTCAAATGATACCCTGACGTTCAGTTTAATTGTGTCTGCCATCCTTATCCAAATGTAATTCTACTTCAATAGCTCGACAGACAAACTTGTGTTCTGTGTAGCCACCATTGCGGTGTATTGGGCATGAAGCTGTCACTTGCTGGATGTTTGCAGATTGTCTCTTCGGCATTTGTTCCATTCTCTCACTAGGGATTGAGGTTGGATTTGCCATACGACAGGGGCAGGATTATTGTTTTTTCTCATAGAAAATCAGTACCTCGTTTACGTTTCTCACTCCTCTCCAGAGCACCGTGATTCTTTTAACAATGTTGTCTGTGATTCAGTACGTTAGTTAGCTTATTCCATGATGCCCTACCGTGCGTGGCGTCCTGACTAGCTGATTTTATATTGAGATATCTTCTATTTTCTTTTACCAGCAGCTGTTTTCACAAGTCCTTATTTGTGTGAGTAAAAACATTTACATAATCTCAGTCTTTTTTGAGTCATCATTAATTTTATCTCCCTCCTTATGTATTAATAGACCTACTTTCTCTCTCGTGCCGATTGTGTCCCTGATATATTTGTAAAATCCCTCTGTGTTCCCCTTCGCCTTTCATGTCATTAACTCATTCCGCTTTTTGTTGCCTTTTATTTTCCCTACAGCTTTAAAGGACAGTATCGACTTACAGGTCCCACTCCTGTCTGGAAACTTTTCTCTTCTATTGTTGCAGGTATCTCTTAAGAGCATCAGAGGGGAAAGGCTTGATTGAAATCTCTGTTTTCCAGTGGGATTCCTGTGTGCCTTTGACAGCACTCCTGGTTTCACTGTCTTCCCTGTGCAGTCAGTGTTTTCCCCTGCAGTTTGAGTGGCGCTTTCACACAGCAGCAGGGGAGAGAGACGTTTTAAAACCACAGCAGTTGGCAGGGGTCTCAGGGCAGGAGTAGGCTGGGGAGCTACTCTCCAGGCTGCTTTGAAAATGGACTAGCTTTCTGCTTTGTTCTGTGGTTGGCTTCAGTTTCCCCATTTCTCCATTGCTTGCCTAGGTTCTCTATTGCACTCAGCGCTGCCTGTCCCTTACGGCTACCTAGGTACATTTGCGTCCCCATCACCCAGTGTCTGAGCTAGTCCCTTATGAAGCTGACTGGATGAGAGCTCGGCTCTAGCTGGAGAGCGCATTGCCTGTGCCTGCCTCTGGGCCTGGGCAGGGTGAGGCGAGTGGCAGCAGCTGCTCACAGCAGCACAGCGTTCCCAAAGGCTGCCCTTTGGTCTTTTCCCTGTCCGTGGCTCTGCCTGCAAAGGGTACTGCTATCCCTTGAGCCTGAATGACAAGGTGGCACGGCTGCGTCCTGAGTGACCAGAGGAACTAACAAATGGGAGTTTTGCGAGGGAGTTTAGAGAGGGAACGTGAGAGCCAGATACAGCTAACAAACAGGCCCTAAACTTAGGCCAATAACACCCCCTTCCCCCAACCCCTCCCCAGACAAACAAATGAAACCCTGCAAGAGTAAACGTAATGCAAAGAATGCAGGTGGCCATCCAGCAGCGGAACGGGGGCTGTCTGTTTATGGCACTGAATGCAACTGTGGGCAGGTGGCATCTGTATGGATTCGGTGCAAGCAGCTCCTAGCCTTCAGAGACTGAGTACGGGCTCTGGAGCCCAGAGCGCCTGAACTGGAGGAGGGAAGGGAGATGGAGAGGGACATAGAGGAGACTTTCCAGGACACAGCAGAACAGTCCCACTCCCCATCTGACAGCCTCGGTGCTGCTGTGGAGGATGAAAGTCTCAGGGAAGGAGAATGCCGAGCTGGAGTGGAGGGAAATCATCCCATAGTTGGGGCTCTCTTTCCAGGTGATGTCCTGGGATCCTCTCGCACTGAGGACTCCTCAGTTATTAGGCAGAGACAGGCTGTAGTAATGGGGAATTTTGATTATTACAGATGTCGCTAGTTGGGTTTGTGATGACTGGAGAACCGACTGGTGAATTGCCTGCTGGATGTGAAGGCTGTGGACCTCTCACATTGCCTTGACAGACTTATGTGCAGTACGGGGAAGAGCTGGTGGTCACGGCATATGTATGTACCAGTGACATAGGGAAAAGCAAGCGAAAGAGTCCTGGAAGCGACATTGTCCCTGAAATGCTTCAAGTTCCACAAGCAGGGCCAGTTAGACAGGCAGAACTGCAGGGTGTCAGTGTGTGGATGAGACGATGGTTCTGGGAGGAAGGATTTAGGTTTACTGGGAATGTGGGAATATTTTTGGAAAGGAGGCGCTATGCAGGAAAGATGGGCTCTACCTGAACCAAAGCGGAACCAGATTGCTGGCCTGTGCAATTCAAAAGGTTGTAGGTGAGTTTTTAAACTGAGGGCTGAGGGAAGCTGAGGAGCCCACGATCGGACAGAGACATCCCTTGGGGAGGATCTCTGAATGGGGACTCGCTATATACTAGAAAAGAGGAGACAAGACCTAAGGGTTTCACTTTGCCGCCAGGGCAAGCCATGCTTTACCCCTTCCTTAAATTGAACCACTGGTCCTTCAGCCCCCTGCTTCACACCAAGAGCTCCCTTCGGTGAGTCCCACTGAAGCAGACCCTGAGGGAGACTTTTATAGTCTTAGGGAGCAATGCACCCTCCGCCAGCACCTGCAGGAGGACATAGCCCACGCGGGCAGACAGACAGACAGATGAGGTTATTAGTCCACAGGCACGCAGCATAGGAAGTCCTTGGTGAGCACAGAGAAAAGAAAGTGACAGCCTGGTCCACTGTGCTTAGCACAGAACCCAGCCCTGCCCCTACGCTCTGACTTCTCTTTGTCCCAGTTTAGGTGCCCCAACTGCTTCCCGTAGCCAACACTGAACTTCCACCTCGCCCCCTCTGTCCCCCAAAGCTGAGCATACAACTTGGCTTCCTGCCGAGAAGTGGGCCACCCATGGTCGTTGGTTGCTAGGCAGCAAATGCCCAGTGATTGGGTTTCGTAGAATCAGAGAATCATAGGACTGGAGAGGAACTCAGGAGGTATCTAGTCCCACCTCCTGCTCAAAGCAGGACCAACCCCAACTAAATCATCCCAGTCAGGGCTTTGTCAAGCCAGGCCTTAACCTCTACGCATGAAGATTCCACCACCTCCTTAGGTAACCCATTCCAGTGCTTCACCACCCTCCTAAAGAAAATGTTTTTCCTAATATCCAACCTAGATCAACCCTACTGCAACTTGAGACCATTGTTCCTAGTACTGCCATCTGCCACCATGGAGAACAGCCTAGCTCCATCCTCCCTGGAACCCCCTTTCAGGTAGTTAAAGGCTGCTATCAAATCCCGCCTCATTCTTCTCTTCTGCAGACTAAATAAGCCTAGTTTCCCCAGCCTCTCTTCATAAGTCTTGTGCTCCAGCCGCCTAATCATTTTTGTTGCTTCCATTGGACTGTCTCCAATTTGTCCACATCCTTTCTGTAGCGGGGAGCCTAAAACTGGACACAATACTCCATGCAGCCCCACCAATGCCAAATAGAGGGGAATAATCACTACCCACAATCTGCTGGCAATGCTCCTACTAATGCAGCCCAATATGCCATTAGCCTTCTTGGAAATGAGGGCATACAACTGTGTCTTGTCCACTGTAACTCCCAGATCCTTTTCTGCAGAACTGCTGCCTAGCCCGTCGGTCCCCAGTCTGTAGCAGTGCATGGGATTCTCCCGTCCTAAGTGCAGGAATCTGCACTTGTTCTTGTTGAACCTCATCAGATTTCTTTTGGCCCAATCCTCCAATTTGTCTAGGTCCCTCTGTATCCTCTCCCTGCCTTCCAGTGTATCTATCACTCCCCCAGGTTAGGGTCATCTGCAAACTTGCTGAGGTGCAATCTACCCCATCCTCCATATCATTAATGAAGATGTTGAACAAAACACGCCCCACCACTGACCCCTGGGGCACTGCACTTGTTACCAGCTGCCAACTAGACATGGAGCCATTGATCACTACCCATTAAGCCCTATGATCTAGCCAGCTCTCTATCCACCTTATAGTCCATTCATCCAACCCACACTTCTTTAACTTGCTGATAAAAATACTGTGGGGGACCATATGAAAAACTTTGTAAATCAAGATGTATCACATCCACCACTTTCCCCACATTCACAGAGCAAGTCATTTCATCATAGAAGGCAATCAGATTGGTCAGGCATGACTTGCCCTTGGGAAATCCATGCTGAGTGTTCCTTCCTCTCTTCCAAGTGCTTCAAAGTGGATTCCTTGATGACCTGCTCCATTATTTTCCTTAATAGAGGTTCAGTGGGATCCCCTGAGTGAAGAAAATGTCCCCAGAAAAGTGAATGACCCCAGAATCATTTTGGCCAATGGTACCCACTCTACCGGGCCTGCACCCATTTAGAAATGGGGCAGTTATGGATGCTATAAGGTGGGTGCTTCCTTCAGCTCGGAGTGGTATTCTGGCTACAAGCTGCAGAAGCCCTACACCAATCGTCTTGACCTTCATCTTGCCGTTGGAGTTCTATAGTCCCTGCTGAGGGAGGTGGAGGGCCTATAGCAACCCCTTCCTTCTTTGTTTTGTCTAGGCGTCTACATTGAAGGTCTGTGCTTGATGGTTGCTCATCTGGTGGGCTAGGACCCAGGCATTGGCAGCGATTCAGATGTTCAAACAGCCCTATTTAGGGGTGGCCTGCTTGCCCCAATTCAGGGAAGGCCCTAGAAAAAGTGGGCTAAAAAAGCTCCCAACTTTTTATTTCCTGGTTCTACATTAATCATTGCTTGATGAAATATTCATACTGTGTTAACCAGACTTGAGCTGAAAGACTATGAACTTTGGAAAACCATCACAATTGATAGAGAACTACATCAACTGGATGTTGATATTGCAGTCCTTAGTGATACAAGACTTTAGGAAACTGGATCACTAGTGTAAACTACCATGTCTGCTGGTCTGGGAAACCTGAAAATGAACCAGGGTTGATGGTGTCGGATTTGCTGTCAAGAAGTCTTAGTGCAGGCACCCTTCCGGTATTTATTAACGAGAGGATCAAGTGAATACGAACTCAGGAACCCTGATTTTTCTGTCCATCTATGGACCAACACTTGACTACTTGAAACAGCAAAAGGACAAGTTCTAGTGTCACCTGGAACAAACCATCAGGAATGTCCCCATGAGAAGCAGACTTGTCATTCTCGGTGATTTCAAATGCCCGGGTGGGTAAGGACTGGGAGCACAGGGGACATCTCATTGGCCAACACGGCATAGGTAGCCTTAATGAAAATGGCCAGCGTGTCCTTGAGCTTCACGGCTCTTGTGAACTGATAGTTTTGAATGCCAGTTTTGCTGGCAGTAGCAGCAGCAGCAAGATCACATGGAGACACCCCGACTCCGGACACTGGTGTCATCTTGATCTCATCCTGATGTGTCGCAGAAACATTTGCGATGTACTGCATGCTTGATCAGTGCACAGCACTGACTGTGACACTGACCATGCCCTTGACAGGGCCAAGCTCAAATTACATCTTAAAAAGATCCATCGTGCGAAGCTGAAAGGCAAACTTCGCCTTAACATCACTAACAGGAAGGACTCTGACACTTGTTCACAGTTTCAATGTGAGCTTGAGCCTGTTTCTGAAAATAATCAACTTGATTCTGCTGATTCTGACACTTGGTGGGACAATTGGGACAACAACGAAAAACCAACCTGGCTGGTTCGCCCAGTCTCAACATCTGCTGCTCCCTCTCATATAAAAGAAGCAGCAAGCTCACCTGATTTTACTTCAACAGCCAACTTAGTCCAGAACTCTTAAGTTCAAATAAGCTAAGGCTGCGGTCCGGAAAACCATTAGAGAATATGCCCAGAAGTACTGGCAAGACCTGTGTGAGAAGATTCACGCTTTGAAAGGGGACCTTTGTGGTACCTGTGATGGAATCAAAGAGGCACTTGGTCCAAGTGGTAAAAAAACTGCAAACCTGAAATGAAAGATGGGCCCATCCTGAAAGGCAAGAACAACTAGACTGATGGACTGAGCATTCCAAAGGACTCTACTGAGAGGGTGCCAGTATCTGTGATACTGCCTTAGCTGCCATTCCCCAGCTTCCAATGATGCAGGAGCTGGACCAAATACCAACTTTCAAAGAGGTAGAGAAAGCTACCAGAGAAATTGCACTTGGCGATGATCAGATACCTCTGGAGCACCTAAAGGCAGGAGGGAGAAAGCTTGTGAGTGACATCCACACACTTTGCTGTGCCTGCCTGGAAGAAAGCCACATATCCCAGGATCTGAAAGCTGCAAACATCATTACTTTATACAAAAATAAAGGGGACAGAGCAGATTGCAACAGCTACTGAGGGAGATCTCTGCTCAGAGTGGTTGGCCAGGTACTTGCAAAGGTCTTGCCGAAATGACTCCCAAGTTCTTGCTGAGAGAGTTTATCTTGGGAGCCGGTGCTGGCTCAGAGTTGGACACTCCACGACCAACACGTCATTCACAATGTGCTTGCTGCAAGAAAAAAGCTGTGAACAACAGGCACCTCTCTGTGTAGCATTTGTTGACTGACGTGGTTAACAGGAATGGCACATACAAGGTCCTGTTATAAACTGGCTGTCTAGAAGTGCTCTGCCTATTTAAGGAATTCCATGAGGGAATGAAGGCAACTATCCAGTATGAACATGAAAACTCTTCTGAGTTTAATATTGATACTGGCATGAAGCAAGGCTGAGTCTTAGCGCCTGCTGGCTTTGGCAGCTTCTTCTCTGTTCTTCTTAAGTATGCCTTCGGAAACAATCAATCTGGCATACTAATTGAATTGAGGCCGGGTGGCAGTTTGTTTAACAGCGGGCAATTTCAGAGCAAAGGCATGTCATCCAGCTCACTATTCGGGATCTGCTCTTCACAGACGATGCTGCATTCGGCTCTAATTCACCTGATGAATTGCAGATCGTGATGAATAAGTTCTCTGACTCATGTAGCACGTTCGGCAACGTAATCAGTATTAAGAAATAGTTGTCATGTCACAGGGCACTAATATCCGACCCAAAGTCTCCATCAGTAATGAAACTCTGGGCGGCATGGATCACTACTGCTATCTCGACTCAACTTTACCCAGATCATTTAGCCTTGATACAGAATTTGATGTGAGAATTGGCAAAGTCTTTGGCAAACTTACCTCACCTGTCTGGCACATCCACACCTCGAATGCCATCCTCTCAAGTGTCTCTAGCCTCGGTTTGCCAGAAGCTGGGAATGAGTGACAGGATGGATCACTTGAGGATTGCCTGTTCTGTTCATTCCCTCTGAAGCACCTGGCCTTGGCCATTGTGGGAAGACAGGACACTGAGCTAGATGGACCATTGGCCTGTCCCTGTCTGGCTGTTCTTATGAATACCTCGTGCAGTTCTGGTCATCCCATCTATATTAGAATCGGAAAAGGTACAGAGAAGGACAACAAAGATGAACAAAGGGTATGGAACAGGTTCCATATGAGGACAGATTAAAAAGACTAGGACTGTTCAGCTTGGAAAGGAGAAAATGGAAGGGGGTTATGATAGAGGCAACCATCATCAGTGGTTTGGAGAAAATGAATACGGAAGTGTTATTTACTGCCTCACATAACAGAAGAACCAGGGGTCACCCAGTGAAATTAATAGGCAGCAGGTTTACATAAGAAAACACTTCTTCACACAGCACAGTCAGCTTGTGTTAGTGGTTGCCAGGGGATGCTGTGAAGGCCAAAAGTATAACTGGGTTCAAAAAAGTATTACTTAAGTTTCTGGAGGATAGGTCCAGCAATGGCTTTTAGCCAAGATTGTCAAGATGCCGCCCCATGCTCTGGGTGTCCCTAAACCTCTAACTGTCAGAAGCTGGGACTGGCCAACGGGGATGGATCACTTGCTAATTGTCCTCTTCTGTTCGCTCGCTGAGAAGCCCCTGGCATTGGCTGCTCTCAGGAGCTGGATTTCTTGGCGCGGCCGTTTGTATGTACTGAGTGGCACTGTGACGACTCGTGCCTGATGGGCCTGTTCTCCTGTGTTTAGCCACAGCAGGTTGCTTATCAGGACACTGGGATTTGTGTATCTGGCATGGGGGCAGCAGGTGCTGCTGGCAGTGCCATGCTCGGGGAGCAGTGGGGCTCTGAGCAGTGTTTGGTGTGTGCCTGCCTTCCCTGTACAATACCTGCTCAGGCCCTGGCATTTGCAGGTCACCTTTCCTGTGCCTGTGAAACAGGCACTTCCCAGAGCAGATGGTCCATAAAAATCTTCAATCCACTGTCCTCACCCCCAGTGCCCAGTTAGCAAACTGTCTGCTGGTGCCAAGGCAGTTAGAGACCCCCTGGCTTTGGGAAGCAGATGGCAGCATGCGTGTACATGTGCGCGCACCCTTGGGGCATGAGCTGGTGTGTCTGGGCAAACCCGTGCCAGCACTGGTGCAGCTGGCCGTGGCTGAATGCCCAGGTGGGGCTGAGGCATCTGATGAACTTGAAAGGAATCCAGGTCATGAGTTCGCTGGAAGGTAGAAGCAACTGACTTGTTCCCCATGGTAGCCCCTTGTCTGCTGGGCTCAGGACTCCCTGTGGAGGCCACAGGCCAGTTCTCTGCTCTGGAGCTGTAGGCAGGGGGTCTGAGTGCTGTTGGTGTGTGCCAGGAGGTGGGATGAGTGCTGCAGTCCAGAGGGATTTGTAATCTGGGTTTGTCAGTCTCCTGGTATCTGCCTTTGTATTGGCAGTGTTTGCTGAGAAGAGCCCAGTGTGCAGCAAGCTGTAAAGAGTGACGTTGTGTGGGTGGAAGTGCTGCACTGCATGGTGTGCTGTCCCATCTCTGCGTGCCCGCCAGCCTGCAGCAGCCTGGCGATGGGAATGGTGGAGGGGGAGGCTGGGCAGGCGTGTCCCAGTCACCACGGAGGAAGGAGGCAGGGGCAGGCAGCGTCCTCTAGCCAGGGATAGGTTCGTTCTGACGCCAGGCTCAGGTGGCTCCCTGCTGCAGCCCAGCAGCCGCAGGGGCACTTTCCTCCCCGCTCCTGCCCAAGGTGTTGCTGTTTCATTTTTGTTGTTAAGGCTTTAAGGTTAACTTCTATTGATGGAACTATGGATCGAGTGGAACTAGAAACCTCGAAAGCTAAAAATACAGCTCCCTGCCAGGAAACGAGGCAGCCTGCTGGGAGGGTGCCGGCTGGCGCTTTAATTTTTTCCAGGAACTGGCACGCTGAGTGTGGATCCATGTCCCGTGGTGCCTTGCACCCTTCCTAGCATCATTTAGCTCCCTCTGGGCCTCCTGCCAACCCCAACCCCCTTCAGCTGGAAAGAGCGCATGTTCCTATTGCAACATAGAGCATGCAAGCCCAGTTACGCCTGCTCAAACTGGGGTCAGGACAGGTGGGCCTCGTGGTTGCTCGGACCCAAAGACAGTCTTCGGGGGGGGGCGTGACGTGACTCACTTTCCCTTCCCTCACCCTTGCTGTAGGTTAGTGGGGAAGCAGGCTACAAGGCCACCCACTGCTGGTGCTGTTGAGGTGAAAAGAGCCCCACAAAAAGCCTTGTTTATTGTTAGTGTTAATAGGCCGGTGTGGGGTGTTTCAGGTGGCTGTTGGCTTACTCTGAGTGGGACAGGCATGTTAGGTTTTTCCCTTTTATGAAAGAGACAGAAAAAGGAGGAAGAGCAGTTAAAGCGTCTGATATACCTTGGGGTCACACTATTCTTTGTTCTCTTTCCATTTAGCTGCGCTTTGGCAGTTTGAAGGGCAGCATTCACTGCGCTTTTGGGGGGAAAGAGAAAAGTTGAGCTGGGCTGGAGCAGCTGCTCTTGCTGCAATCCAGTCCACTCCTCTTTCCTTTAAGGAAAAGTAAGACGAAGACACGAAAGAGGAGAGCAAGCAGCAGCCAAGAGTGAGTGCCGCGTCTGTTTCTGGTGCTGACTCTCCTGCTGGTGCTGCTGGTGGGGCATAGGCCCAGCTCAGTCTGATCCGTCACGCGGAAACCTGGAGCGCATGTACCAGTGTCAGGCTGCTTTGGGCGTTGCTTTTAGCTGCGTTTGTGGCCCCTTGCTCCCAGTGGTATTGCAAAAGGTGGAGTTGCCTTGGCCAGCGAAGTCAGGTTCTTGTTACACAAGTGAGAGTGCGAAGAGGGAGGAGAGCTGGGGGGGAACCAAGGACCGGGGGTGACAGCAGAAGGCCAGGTCTGGCATGCCAGGTGTTGGTCAGAATGTAGCTGGCGCTGGTGAAGGGGGCCTCGGTTCCTGCTCTGCTGACGAAAGCCCAATGGTGTCATGGTTGCCCTGGGTCCCAGGAGCTGGTTGTAAAGCTTGCTCTTTCCAGTCCTCATGCTCCCTGTCCCGCTTGGTGACTCCCGGTCAGGGGCAGCCCCCCGTTGCCGTTAGCCAGTTAAACACGCTTTGATTGGTTTAATTGTGAATCTGGAAGCTTTCAGCTGGTTGTCATGGCAGCCTGGGACCCTAGCCAGAGCGCTTAGCAGGATTCTTTAACCTCGATGCCCCAGTCTATCCCAGGCCCCTCTCCCTGTTGCTGATTTTATCAGTAATGCTACATTCCAGGTGGAGCTGGACTGCCGTTACGTTGGCGAATGGAAAAGACAGGCCTCTCCACAGCAAGGCCTCGCGAATGCAACCTCTGGCCTTGGACGTGACTGGGCTTTGGCTGTCTCTGGGCCAACCTTCCTTCCTTGATCCTAGGTCAGATTCATGGATTGAGCCAGAAGGAACCGTTGTGCCCATCTAATCTGACTGTCTGTAGCAGACTAGCAAGCCTGTTGGCCAGGGCCATGCTCCCCCCAGAAATGTACAGCTGCCTCAGTCCAAGTTGGTCTCAGCCCCTGCTGTGTGTGTGGCTGCGGCAGAACCAGAACCTGCAGAGCAATTCCGTGCTGCTGCTGCTCACGGCTATTGCCTGGCCCTGGTGCTGTGGCTCTACTTCCCAGCAGCCTGTGTTCTCTGCCTGCCGGCGTTTCTGTGCGTGGGCTTGGGGGGGGGGCTGGCCATGTTGTGCGTGAAGTTGGTGATCTGGGCATTGCTTGCCCAGTGCAGTGTGAAGGAGACCTGAGCTGAGGGCCGTTGCTCTGCCCACGGAGCGTGAAATCGGTGGGTGGTGAGGCGCGGCGGGGCCGTGCGGTGGAGTGTGTAATGGGCTGGGGGTGAGAGCTGCGTTCCCTGTGAAATAAACCTCTGCATGCTGCAGCTTGCCTCCCTGCACAGGCTGCGGCAGCACCAGCCTCCCAGGTCAGGCCCTGTCTGCTGGTGCACTGCACTCGTCGTCTCTGTTCCAGTCACTCAAGCAGATCTCCATGGGCCAGCTGGCCCGGGACGAGCAGCCATGCTCCTGGCATGTTCTGACTCAGAGACTGGGGCCAAAGCTCTGGGGTGCTCCAGCTGCCACCTAGATGCCAACATGTGATCCACGCTTGCTGGGCTAGCCATGGTCGTGCTGGGAATCTGCTGAGAGGAGAGTGCTTTGTGCTTGGCTCTGCCACACTGGCTTGATACCCGGCCTGCTGCGCTTTGGGCAGTGTGAGAAGGCAGTGAGAGGCAGTGTGAGAAGTGGCAGCGGAGGCTGGGCCGGTGGGGGGAAGGCACCTGCTAATTGCTCCCCAGCTGGCTGGGAGAGCGAGGGGGGTGAATGGGAAGCAGCTGTTCCCAGAAGGGCTGTCCGTGGAGGTGACTGGGACTGCAAAGCTGTGCTGCTCCAGGCCGAGTGCTGCTGTCGGGGTGCAGGGGAGGCACCAGGCCTGCCCTCTTCCCTAGCAGCTCCCCCTGCGTCCCAGTTTCAGGACAGGGGGCCTGTTTGCAGCCGTGAGTCTAGAGAAACGCGGACATGGTTAGGCTGGGCCCTGGAGCTGGGAGGCTGAGGGGCATGAGCAGAGCCCCACCACAGGGTCTGTGGGTGCCATGTAGCGGAGGGCCCGGCTGGGCTGGGCTGAGGAAGGGCTGTTCCATGGGATGCTGGCACTGGAGTGTGTGAAGCTGACCATAGTGTCCTGGCTCACTGTCGCTGCCGCCTGTGGAGAAGAGCTGCGCTGTGACATCCACTACAGAGGGCAGCGTGTTGCCCTGGCGTTCTGGTGTGGTGGTGGGAAGGCAACTGGGACAGGT
Source organism: Mesoclemmys tuberculata (assembly GCA_007922155.1). Taxonomy (NCBI): domain Eukaryota; kingdom Metazoa; phylum Chordata; order Testudines; family Chelidae; genus Mesoclemmys; species Mesoclemmys tuberculata. The sequence goes on from ML675609.1 coordinate 63,327,031, forward strand.
GTGGGATGGCAGGCCCAGCTGGAACTCAGCAATTCTAGCCGGCTGCCATCAGGAGGATGCTGGCTCCTTTTCTATGCACTCTAGGACAGTGGTGCCAGAGTGGGGCTCTAGTTGCCCCCCAGATCTGGACCTTTCCCGAGAGACCATGGCTAACACCCTGCTGTGGTTAGGTGCAGTGGCTGTAGCTGAGGCTGTGGAGTAGTTTTCATGCTCCCTTCCTGTTCTGGGGCACACCTCACCTTTGGGATGAGCCTTTCTGGCCTGTCCGCCCTGGGCAGAGTTTCTCGCCAGAGGCTGTGATGCAGCCGTCCAGGTGTCTTGTGTGAGAGGCCGGGTGGGGGATTGCACTTTTCCCACAGGCTATATGAACAGCATGGTGACATTTAATGGTTCTCGCACAGAAGCGGCTGGGCTGGACCAGGCTGTTGGAGACTGGTAGGGAGAAGCCTTCGCTCAGAAGCAGCTGCAAATGTCCTGGTGCAAGCTGACTTTGGTTTGAGTGAGTTCGGAGCTGTCGGGAGTCCTCTGCCTTGCCTGGACTTCTTTGCACTTGTTTCTCGCTGAGTGGGTGTCGTTCAGCAGAAGGGCAGCTGGGGTTGGGCTAACCTGTTGCCTCCTGGAAGGTGCTTTGGCGGGGCTGGGGGGACCTTTGGGTGAGGAGCAAAGGGGCTAGGAAGGGTTTGCTGTGTGCTGGAGCGCTGCCCCTGGGGAGCGATACCACTCCGGTGACATGGGGCAGGTGAGTCTAGCTTTCCCCAAAGCTAACAGAGCTTGTGTCAAAGTCCTTCAGAGAAGCTGCTGCTATTTAAGCTGGAGCATTATTGGTGCTCACTGAATCCCTGCAGATTGGGCATTGCTGAAGTGAAGGCTGCTGCATAACCGTATCCCTGTCCCCTTTGGGCAGGTGCCTCCTTCTGTCATGAAATGATTGCAGGTTACTGCTTGAGGTGTCTGGTTTCTGGGTTTTGAATGGGGTAGAGGCTTGCCAACTGATTTGATTAGAAGATGATGAGGTTTTGGTTTTAGAATGAGACTTTAGAAGAGTTTTATAGGGATCCCTGGGGTGCACGCAGGAATGCTCACACTGATAACCCAATTTGTATAATTTTATAAGCTTTTATTAAGATAACATAACATGATAGACAAATGACTGATTAAAATATGAATAATTCGATAGATAATGGATAGAAGTAGAGTTTTGTTTGTTTTAAAGACACGTGCTATATATATATATACGGTATGCTTTGGATTAATATACTTACACTCTTTTTTGGTGATCTGGTTGAGAGAGATGTTTGGTTTTTTAACTCTTGAGTAGAGAGGTGGAGAGCAAGGCAATGCCTGAGAGCTAAGAGCTATATGGCTAAGACTAACACTGCCAATAATAGTAAGTATAAACCAAGAATAAAATATTTTAACACACTAACTAAAGAAGTTTTAAAGAGTAGCTGACAATTGCCCCAAGTAACATGGTTTGCCCCTTCGTATACCCTGAACAATATGGGGTTTTATTTTAAGTTTAAACTTGGATTTTTTACCCCCAAATTATTAGGGTGCACTTATTTTATAGGCTTGCAGGTTCGTGCCTATTAATGACATATTTATATTTTTAGATGGTTTTAGACAATTTGCTTATATTACCTTTGTTATTTTTGGCCCTTTTATGGTGTATTTGTGAAGTTTACATGGGACATAACTTAAAACATCCCCTGTTTTAATGCCTTTTGACTTATTTAGGGCAAAGGTTATACCCATATATGTTTTATATTTTAACTTATTACTACTTATTTGGGCCAAAGGTTTTGAACATATGTTTGCTAACTGCCTTAGCTTTTATACAGGATGCGATCTGTAAGGTGCCTTGCGCTACAGCTATAATACTTCCATATCTATTTATAACTTTATTATAATAAAACACCAATACTTACCTGTGTAAGGAAAAGGGTATATATGCAAGCAAGCAGGCTAGTTTTATAAGCTATTCTTGGCTGATAATGTCAGGTCTCATGCTGCTGGTTCGGGATGCTTTGATGTACGCTCAGCAGCTCCCTGCACTGTGCGCTGCTCGGCATGGGGCAGGCAGACAGTCCCGGAAAGGCACGTACAGGGAGAGCACACTTGAAATAAATCGTTCTTACCCTGGAAACAGTGCAGACTGCACAGGGGAACCTTGCTGGCAGAGAAAGGCCGGCAGGATCCCTGGCGAAGCCCGGCACCACCTCCTCCCCTGAGCTGTACGTCAGGAAGGCCGTGCTGCTCTTTGGAAAGAAATCGTGTAATGCTGAAAAACGACGAATCCAGCCCACGGGCAGCTTACAGGGTACGCTCTCTTCGTGCAGTCAGTAAAGGCAAAGGGCCTGTTCTGCCCATGGAATTATGTATCAAGGAATGAAAAAGTGATGTGCTGCATATGTTTGTCTGGCTAGACAAATGGGCTGGGCTGGGGTTATGCTGGCATCTAGTCCTCTCCCTCAGGACCCATCCTGCATGGGGCCGGCTGGCTTCAATCTTTACAGCACTAGCATGAGACACGGAGCCATCTCCTTCCAGTAGCTAGCTCCTCTCTGGCCCCCTCGGCGATGCCTCATCGGCTCTGCCTCCGACAGGGGCTCTGCCCGCCACATGGGCAGTGGAATGTGTCCTGACATAATGGCCCCCTTCCTGGCACTCTGAGGTGAAAGTCCCAGAAACGGAGCTCCCTGCTCTGCTCTTCCTCCAGCTTAGTGCTGAGGGGCTGGTGCAGGGATGATCCCATGGCCTTCCACTTCCAGGGCTGTCCGGCCAGCACCTTCACCGGCAAGAAAGTCACAGAGACACTTGTGATGTGCTGTCGTTTGGCTGTCACTGCACTGCATGGGGATGGGGACCACTTGGGGCGTGGCACAAGGGGAGCTTGCTGGCAGTGGCTTTGCAGAGCAATATCATCAGTGCGGGGAGGGTGAGACACTGCCATTCGCTGTCTCTGGGGTCTAGGCCAGGCACTGGTGTGAGAGAAGGGGGCTGGGTGTTTGTGTCTCAAGGTTTCCATCCCAAGCAGCTTCATGTGCTTCGGTGTCTCCCTCTCCTGGGGCCTGGACTGCCGCAGTTTGGAGAGAGCTGTTCATCACACAGGCTCTGCCTGCAAATGCTGCTTTCCCCAGGAGCTGTCTGTCCGTCCGTCCATCCATCCATCAGCAGGATGGAATGAGATTTAGCAGAACAGGCAGCCCTGAGCTGAGACTCTTTCTAACCCACAGCTGCAGCCGTGGCTGAGGTCTCACCACAGAGTGAAGCTGGGGTTTGGCTTGCAATGGTGTGGGCCCCACTGCCGGCCCCCTTCTGGTCTGAGGAGAGCTGCAGTCTGGCTTCTGCCAAGCAGTTCCTGGGGCAGTGCACTTTTCCCTCCGCCCCGGGTTCTGGTCTGTTCTCACCCTGAAGGTGGGAATGGGACAGTTAGTGCTGCATGTAAAGAGGGGATGTGCAGCCTGCTTGAGGCCCCTGGGGAGCTACCGCCCATCCCACACCCTGGGGTGACTGCCTGGAGCTGGCAATGGGCACCACCTGCCCCTCTTCAGCCAGCAGACTGCCACCCCTGCTCCTGGCGTTGGCTCTGGGGGGATCTGTTTTCAGTTCGGGGAGGGGGCAGGGGAAGGAGCCTAATGTACCGGAGGTGCCTCGGAAATGAGAGCCTTGGATGAATTCCTGGCCCTATTGATCCGCTGGCAGTTTATGCATCCTGACATTCATAATCTCGGTAGGCTCTGATGTTCCAGATTAATGGGCCCGGGAGCTGTCCATCCATCACTTCACATTAATTACTAGAGAGGTGTTTTTCCAGTGATTTACCTGACAGCGGCCTGTGATGAATCCCCCTAAACAGAGTGGGCAGCCATTCATCACAGGGCCACGCCCTCCCCCACTCCCTTCCCCCAAGCCACAGGCCAGACCCCGGAGCCATCCGTCTCCATGACAGTGCCTGATGCATATTGATGGTGGCCTGGGGTCTGGCAGATAGCAGCGGCCTGTTTGTGCCAACGGGCAGGAAGACGTAATCTCTGCCAGGAGGTGTGGCGGGTGGACGGGGCTGCAGGCAGCGCGCTCTCGCGGTTGGAATGAAGGGCAGGGAGTCAGGGTGCCTGGGTCCGAGCCCGGCCCTGCCACTGCGTCGCTCCGGGACCTGAGGCTGGCTGCGTCAGTTTCCCTGTCAGTCCAGTGGGGCGGGGACCTTTCCTGAGCGGCTGCCACGCATGTCACTGCCCTGCCATGGCTATTTACCAGAGCATGTGCCACCCTGGCAGGGGGAGGCCCTGTGGGCTCGTCAGCCTGGGCAGCACAGCCCTCCTTGACCCCGATCTCAGAGCCAGCCTGTGAGGCCGGGGCACCATGCCTTGGCTAAGGGGCCGGCCAGAGATGAAGCGGGCACTGGGTACTGCAGATGGCAGGAGAGCAGGAAAGGTGCAGCCAGAGAGCGATTCATGGGTGCATATGTACAGGAGGGAATTGATTCTTGCACTGACGAATGTAGCTTCATTACAGCCCGGCTAATTACTCACTGACCTTGCTAATGGATGACTCTCTAGGCCAGGGATTGGCTGTGGAGGTGTCAGGGCTATGTGTGTGTGGAGTGCACTGTTGGAGGCTCCTGAGCAGAAAGTTGCTGCGTGTCCCCTCAAGTTTCTCTCACCTGCCCCTATGTCAAAGCAACCGCCGCCTGTGCTGGTGAGAGCCCCATGCACGCGCGGGAAAGCCAGGACATCCAGAGACGATGGCATTGCAGCAATGCACTGCTGCAGACCAGCCCCAGGATGCCTCTGGCTCTGTGGGGCAGGGGTTACCTCTTCTTGTGGGGTGGATAGAGGGGGAATGGAAGATCCTGGGGCTCGCCATCTGTCCAGGGCAGAAGGGAGGGGGGGCTACTGAGCTGTGACCCCTCTGTGATTCTGTTTCTGCTTGTCTCCCAAGAGCTGCTGGCTTCATGCCTTCTGCCTGATGGGCACATAGAAATCACCTGCATGGTGCAACCCTGTACCCTGCCTCTCCCTGCACTTGCCACCTGCTGCTTCAGAGCAAGGTGTGAGAAGGCTTGTGTCCTTCACCCTGTAAAAACTGGTCTTATTGTCCACATTACACGTCTGATCCCTTGCTGAGCCATTCAGCTCTTGGCCTCATGATACCTGGTGGCAGAGAGTTCCACTGGCTAATTATCTATGTTATAAAAAGAGTATGGCTTTGTATCAGCTTGAAAATTCTGGACATTCAGTTTTACTGAATCTCTTGTTGAAAGGTGAGTCTTGGTGTCTGATTTTCCTGTTCCACGCCATCTGCATCTCTCTGTCTTGTGGCCTCTTATTCCTCTCCTGTCTAAACTAAAGAGCCTCAGGCTCCTATCTCCCACACTTGGGACTCTTCCCGGGCCTCTGGTAACTTACACAGGGGGGTAAAAGCGTGAGAGTGTGAGTGAGAGATATTCTACTTAGATTGTGTCAGGATATCCATTATAGCCCCCTGTGTTCTGCTGCCGAGAACTTTCTACAAACCCTCCTTTGGGGCAGAAACGTCCCGTCGCTGGGCAAGGATGTGGTGGTGGTGGAGCGAGGAAGGCCAGTTGAAACAAAACCCTTTCCGCCTTTCTGGAGTTCTATGAAGGGGAAGAAGAAAATCATCTTTTCCTGCTAACGAAATGTAAGACGTGCTTTTGTGCACAGCACAGCCCAATTCCCCAGTAGCTGTTATGGTGCCAAGGGCTGTCGCCCCGCACAGGAAACAGCTAACTTTTAACCCAGGCAGGAGGTTAGTCCTCACTGAGGAACTGGGGCCGGGCCGGGCCAGTAAATCCAGACCCTGAGCTGTAAGTAATTAAAATGCACCTTGTGCAAGCACATGTTCAAACTTCCCTCCAGCACTTGGCTCTGTGATGCCATCTCCAGGGCCATGTTAGTAGCAGAGCTAGCGTCTGCACAGGGGACTCTCCAGGATGATGTCAGTCCCAGCAGCCTCTTACTCAGCAGAGCTGCCCCAAGGCGGGAGGGGGGCGCCTGCTAATCGGGAGATTGGCATCGTCTCTCACCGTAGTGACATTAATAACCGTTTCCTGCTGTTTACTCCGTAGCCCAGCCAACAGGGAGGTTGCTGGAGCCTCTCTGCCATTGGTGCTGAGTCCCAGTGCTGCGGCCCATCAGCGACACCCGGGTGCACTCGCTGAAGGCAGTGGGGCAGCCCCAGTGTTGGGGGGGCAGTGGCTGGCCTTGTAGAGCCTCTTTTCCTGAGGCTGACACACAAGAAGGAACTCCTGGGCCCCAGGCAGGGCAGCAGAGCTGCAGGTGGGAAGCCACTCGGACGTCAAACACTTGCCATGGCGCGGCTGAGACAGCCAGCCTGGAGCCCAGCACGCCGTTCTGGCACTGTCAAGGTGCAGCTGCGTTTCCTGCCCCAATGAGCCTATCCTGTAGGGAGCTGAGCAGCACTCCTCCAGGCGGGATTGCCCTGCGGAGCTCAGTGCTGCGAGTTTGTATTGCAGGGGCTGTGATCTGGCACACGGTCCGCGTTGGAGGCAACGTCCAGGAAACCAGTGGCCCGAAGTGCTGAGCAGCTGGAGCTGCCGCTGGGGCCTATGGCTGCTGAGTCCCCCTGAAATCAGCCCTTGGAGCTTTTGTGTTGCTGTCAATGTGACCGGCCGGTTGCGGTGTTAGTGAGTCCGGGGCTGGGCTGGAACGTTAGCCCAGGCTTGGCACACTGTCGCGTTCCCTGCGTAGCATCCAGTGCAGCCTTAGCGCTGCGTGTCTCAGGCAGTGCGTTTATGGGGCCTGGGCAGTGGGTGGTTGATGGTCAGTATTAACAGCACATGGCAGAACCCGCCTTGCTCAGGGCCCCCCCATCCTTGGGTTCCTGAGGACTTAAGTGAGTCACCTTAACACTAGCGGGAGTGTTTGTGACTGTGATCTATGCACTGCCTGTGTCATACGGGCACTGGCCTGGTACAGTGCTGGACCATCCCTTCTCCGCCAGTGTGTCTGCTGGAGCAAAGCCTGCCACAACTGGAGGGGTGGCTTGGGTGTGCTGCAGTAGCATGCAGAGATCCCAGTCAAGCTCGCAGCCTCATTGTGGCAGGCGCTGTGTGTGTGGGGTGTGTATGTGTGTGCACGGCCTTGTTGCGGTAGGTGCTGCGTGTGTGGATGTGTGCGCGTACAGTCACTGTGTCTCACCCAGAGGCCTCACAACTGCAGGAGAGCAATGAATCAGATCCCCTCCCTTGTCTCTGCTGGAGGCTCCGGGAACGCTCAGGGCCGTTGGGACAGGAGAAGTGGGGGAGAAGATGTAACGCAGAAGGAGAGAGAATTGTGTGGTGAGTGCAGGCTAGAGGAGATGCCTGGCGACTTGCCGTCCTTCAGGACGGGCTCTGTTGCATGGTGGTTCCCCTTGGTGCCCATTCCTATATGCAGGGGTGTACGCTCAGCATGAGCTCACTCTGGAACTGCCCCTGTGAATCCTGCGGGCAGGGCTGCCAGGGCGGGGAGGGATAGTTTGCTGCAGGCATCTAGCTCATGAGGTCTGAGTGAGAGGTGGTGTGACCTGGCGTGTGCAGTTGCAGTGCCACTCGCTCAAATTCATCGTGATGGAAGAGCAGCTGGGCGCAGGAGCTGCTGCTGCAGGGAGAGCGTGGGGCAGGCTGGCTCTTCAGCTCCCTCCCCAGACCCTGTTTGTCTCCAGAATCGTTTCTGGGAATGGAGGGAGCCTTAGTTTCAGCTGTGCACTGGGTCCCCAACGGCCTGTGCAGCCCTGCCCGTGGGGTGCTCCTGGAGGCCCTGCCCGTGAGTCCTGTGGCACTGCCTCCGTGGCACGGGAATGAACGCTTCCTCTCCCTTACAGGTGGAGGTGGCAGCATGCAGCAGGAGGGGGAGAAGAGCCGGGCCCGGTCCAGGAGGCCTGACATGGCCCTCTACGTGCCCAAAGCGCGCCGGGAGACGGCAGCCCAAGGAGAGGACGCTGCCAGGGTTGCACTGGTGCTGGGGGTCCAGAGGGAGGAGGAAACGCACCGCCTGTTGCAGAAGGAGAGGCTGAGTCTCAGCGGGGGAGCCCGGGAGCACGTGGCCAGGGAGGGAAGGACAAGGAAGCACCTGCCCCTTGGGGACAGCAAACAGGGCTGCTGTCCAGCAGAGCCCCAGCGAGCATCTGCTGCGGGCCAGGCTCAGCGCTGCACACATGACCAAAGCCATCTGGCCCCAGAGAAGCAGCGGTGTGGGGGGCCAGAAACAAACATCCACCCTCTGTCGCCCAGCCCTGAGGAGCCCTGCCGAGGCCAGACTCTTGCTCGGCCAGAGGGCAACGAGGAGGAGGTGCCCCATGAGCCAGGGCTTAGGGAGTTAGGCCTGAGGGGTTGGGATTCAGGGACAGGGCCTGGAACTTGTTCCTGTCTGCTGGTGGAAAGGTCTAGTCTCCTGCTTGTGCCGCCACTGGGAGGTATGGCGCACGCACAGGAGCCGGGCTATGTGGGCCCGTCGGCAGAGCTAGGCACTTCTTCCGAACCTAGCAAGGACAGCTGTGATGAGCCATCTGAGCAGGCAGGGGTGAGCGTAGGTCGTGCGTCTGGTCCGGGCGGTGTATCTGAATGTGCAGGCAGGAGTGTCCTGGACCAGGCAGGGATGAGAGCGGGTCGCACACCTGAGCTTCCGAAGGTGAGCACTCGTAGCGTGTCTGAGTGGGCAGGCGAAAGCAGCCTAGATCAGAGCAGCACGCACACGGGGAGCATGGGGGAGCTTGGAGAGGAGGGTGCCACAGATCAGCCATGTGGGAGGGCAGGCAGCATGGCTGTCAGTGAGGGTGGAAGCACGGCTGGTTTTCTGGAGGATAGCACGCCTGAGCATGCCGGGGGGAGAGCGCACAGCACAGCTGAGAGGACAGACTCTGGCCCTGGAGCCTCGCTGGAGCATGTGGAGGCAGCCAGAGGTAGCACACCACTGTGTGGGGGTGAGATGCCCCCAGGCCCAGGCAGCTGTGCAGTGGAGGGGGCATGCGGTGCACTGGGGGACACAGTCAGGGTGGCAGAGCACTTGCCGGCTCATGGCAGCAGTGAATGCAATCGCTCGGCTGGGGCGTGGGAGCTCTTGGCCGAGAGCTTGGCTGAGGAGTTGGACTGTCCAGACGGGGTCGCGAGGATGTTGCGTGGATTGCAAGTGGATGGGGAGCCAGGGCCGGAAGGGGAGGATGCCAGTAGTGTGGCAGAAGGTGGCACATCCTGCTGGGACAGCAGTGCAGAAGCCTCTGAGGAGCCTAGTCAGACGAGTGCTAGTGAAGAAGCCCAGAGCGACAGCAGTGCCACAGCGGAGGAGAGCTGGGATTCTCTGTTTAACGATGATGGAGACTGCCTGGACCAACGCCTGCTGGAGGAGGTATGTCCTTAAGCTGAGGCAAGAAGTGTCTGTCCGACAAGCCAGCTGCCCTCATTGCTGGTCCTTATGTCTATATGCAAGTGTGAGGAGTGCAGGGCCTGGAGGGTGGGCAGGGGAAGGCCGGGAGCTAAGCATGCGTCAGGTCAGGCTGCTTTGGTGCCAGTCTGCCACTCATGCTGCAGGAATGGTCTGTCACTTAGACCCTGCCCTGATTCTCAAGTGATACAATAGAGCCTGGCGTGAACCTGTCCCTGTACAGGGACAGGAACCCTATCCCTGTTGTGCACAGGCGGCCACATTCTGGCACGTGGTGGTGAACTTGCAAGGTGACAGCCATCAGTCAGCACTTGTTCCGCAGAGCGTAGCCAGCCTGGGGCACGCATGGCTGTGGGCTCTCACTGAGGGTGCAGGTGGCTGGGGGTTCAGGAAAGGTTATCGTATTTCTGGGGCTGAGGAGAACATCTAGAGTTACAGGAGAAAATAAAAGGGCCCAAACCTGTCTACTGCAGGGCCAAAGCCACCCACTCTCTGCCACAGGCTAGGGAGACACTTCCAACTGCCTGTTTATTCTGTGGCCACCCCACCTGCCTCTGCAGCGTCTGCAGCTGGTCATTGTGGGAGATGGGCCCGACTGGCAATCCCTGGGTAATACGGAGTGAGGGAAATGCATTTAATTTATAGTACATAAAACATGCCAGTAAAAGGTGCATGAATGCCATATACTGCGACTGCACCCTCGTGAAACAGACTTGTAATAAAGAAATAGGCTGAGACATATGGCTTCCCATTGAAAGAGCAACGTGAAGTTTCAAGGAAACGACAGCTTCTTAATCAGTTGTGGTTCATTACCATATCTTCCTGTAAGCGTGTGGCTAAATTTACTACAATGAGTTGTGGAGCACTAGGAAAGGCACCGCTTTCTTGTTGGCTGATGAGGAAAGTTCAGCTTTCGCTGTGAAGCTGGAAATCCATTATTACATTTTAAAGCGATAGTTTGAAACCGGTAATCTTCAGCATGACATTAATGTACCCAGAGTAACAAACGGCCCTAATAGTGTTAAAATGAATGTCCACCCTGGCTTGGAAGCATGGCTTGAACTGTGTGGATGCAGGCTGATGATAGCTCCTACGAAGAACCAAAATTAACTAAACAGCTTCATTACCAAAGGGTTAGCTAATAAACCCTCCAAACTGTGGGATAACATCAACTGTTACAACTCCCCAGAGAGCGGCTGCAGGAAGCAGTTTCAGATTTAACACAGTTTAATTCATGTGCGTATCTGTGCCAAAGGAGTACAATCCCTCTCCGAGCAGCAGCACGCCCAAACCAACCCTGCGGTAAGCACCGAAGGTGTGAGCTACGTTCAGTGGAAATGTGAAAGGGGGTTCCAGCTATATGTCGGGGGTAGTGGGACTTCTGTCACCGGCGACAGTTCAGAAACATGTAATTTACCCGCCCTGGTGGTGGAGTATCACAAGTGTGTGCAGATGTCCAGGGCCCCCACACGGGGGGAAGGGTACACCTTACCGAGGCCTGGAGGCCCTGGGGGGCCCAGCCCAGGCTGCAACCCCCATCACCATGAGGAAAAACATTTTCATAGCTCATGCGGTGGTATGTCTGGAATGAGGGATTGTGGCATGTGTGGGAGAGGCCCATGTTACAAGTTTGTACCGAGCCTGAAAAAATTATGCTTGGGCCATATAGCTGATTCTTGCAATCCTTACACTCTGCTTAGTCTCTGTTCTTGCCCTGACACACACAGGCCCCTTGAACGTGGAAGTTACGCTCTGGCGCTGTGTGTTATCAGAGCAAGTTCCACAGCTTTGCCACTCGTGCCACCAGTCCTGTCACCACTGGATTTGGTCTAGCGATTTTATGTGGCGCAGAGACTCTGATCTGTGCCAGGAGAGCTCTTGGTGCTGTGAAGGAGCAGAGGGCTGTGAATTGCAGAGTTCCTGCCTGGGCTAACATGCTGTGTGTGGTGGGGATACAGAGGCAAGACTGCACCCACATAACTATAGACTGCATTGCAATGTGTTTGGGCAAGGGACAGAGTTAAGGAGAAGCAAGAATTGAGCTTAACCTCTGCATTCCCTAGTTTCACAGCCTTAGTATTGCCACGGGGCATTAGTGGGAAGTGCCTGGAATGTCCGGGTCTGCTTTCTGAAATAAAAAGTAAAATAAAGAACACCTTTAGCAATGAGAAAATAACCTGCCTGTGTCGAAGGGCTGGCCTCCCATGCTGTGTTGCTGCTGCTTTGCTGTGTCAGTTTGAAACCAGCCCAGGTCTAGCAGTACAGGCCCCGGCGTGGACTCTTACCCTGAGGCAAAGGTGCTTGTATCTCTGCAGCCTGGTCCCATAAACACGCAGACCAAGCGACCCCAGTCTAAGCACCTTCGTAGGAAGATTATGATCATTATTAATCTGCGCTACCTGCTGTCGTGCCCAGGAGCCCAGTCACAGGCCAGGGTCCTGTTGTGCTAGGTGCTGTACAGACAGAACAAAGATGATCCCTTCCCCAGTGAGTTTCCAATCACAGTATGAGACAAATCAACAGCTGGTTACAGACAGATGGGGGTGGACAGGAAACGAGGGACAGGATTGGTCAGGGGGATGGGCGGCGGTTTCAGCACATCCAGTCCCTAACCTTGTCAAGTGTGTGTTTCCTAGGCCTCCTGGCAAAGAAGAGTTGTGAGGAGGGATTTAAGGAGGGTTGTGAGTGAGAGGCTTTGCGGATGTTCAAAGGAAGCATCTCCCAGTGAGGGGCAGCCTGGGAGAAAACAGAGGGGCTTGTTTGAAAATGTAACAAGTGAGCAATGGAGGCTGGCTCAGCGGCTGGTCGGAGGCAGGAGTCAACCTGTGTTGCTACCGGTGTAGAACCACTGCCCAGCCGACATCAAATCAGCACAAAGACTGTAGGCCAGGCGTCAAGGCACAAAGACTGTGTGCACAAAGACTGTGTGCCAATGTCGGGGGGTGGCAGGGGCTGACTGCCTGGGTAGATGCGAGTGTGGAGCTTGCTGTGAGCCAGCTCCAGAGTGTCGTGCCTATCCCAGCAGTCGGGCCTGTGGGTGGGTTCTGTGTGGCGAGGGCAGCTGTGTCTGGGGGACGGACGGCTGTAATGTCAGGATCAGAGCACAGGAGCACTATGCAGCTGGGTGCGCAGGTAGGTGAAGCTGTCCATGGGTTGCTGGATTCTGAATCTACATGGCTTGGTCTGGGGCTGCGGGGTGGTTACGGAGCAGCAAGGAGGGTCTCTGGTGGATCCGTCAGCTGCATCCCTTGGCTGGGTGCTGGCTGAGCGTTCTTGCCATGCTCGGGCAGTCAGCACAGTGATTGGATTATTTGCCACAAATGTTTCCCCTGAAAGTCTCTTGCTAATTCTTGGTCCAGTGACAGCATCCCACAATGCGAGAGTGGCAGGCGGCGTTTCCAGAGACTCGTGCTGGCAAGGAGGGGAATAGAGTGCTTTCAAAGACCTGTTAGCCCCTCTTGCTTTGCTGACTAGCCCTGTTAAGGGGAAGACCTGGGCTTCCCTCAGTTGTCAGGTGCCTTTGCCCGCGAGAAAGGAGCGGCTGGTTCGTGGAGTGGTTGTGTATTGTGGCGGAGCTGCGGGGACGCTGCAGTTAAGGTTCCATTCTCCTGAAAGTGATTGTGCAGCCTTTCAGTTTTTATGCAGCACACTGTGTCTGCCCCAGATTGCCAGCACCTATTCTCTGAGTAGTGCAAAGTTAATTAGTTTTCTGGGCTCCTGAAAATTTACATTTTTCTTCACGTGATGATCCCTGTCTGTGTTGCACACATGGGAGATGCCCATGCGCGAGTCTGGCGGTTTTTGCAAGCAGTGTCTGTTGGCCGCACATATGCTGTAGCTCTCCTTATGCTCCGAACTGAGGGCATAAAAGGTGATGCGGCCTGACGCCTCTCTAGTTCCTTCTTACCGCCACGGATCAGAGTTGGAATCTTCGTGTCCTTGGCTCCTTTTTTCTTGGGCCATGGCTGTGAGATATTGGGTATGGTTATAGCAGTAGTACTCATAGCATAATTTACATAGTGTAGTTAGATTGTGTTTTTCCCCTTTTTCTTCCCCAGCCAGGGACATTTTCCCCACAGGAAGGCTGGGATTACACATCAAAACCTGGGCTTCCGGCCTTGCTGCTTCTCCGCGAGTGATCGACAGACATCAGTGCTACCTCCAGTGTCTGGGTGAAGCACCTATTTCTGCCAAGTGCAGCACCTGCTGCTCTTCCCCCAGCACTCCTGTGGGTCAGGAACTGAGGCCAGAAAACATCTTGGGGAGGTGGCGATGAAGCCCCGGTCAGATCTGGGCTGGGGACCCCTCTCCATACATCAGTCGCACCAAACGGGCAGTGCCCTTCCGCGCCCGAGCTTGGGAATGGAGGTGCAAACTGTTATGCCTAAGGAGGAGGCGTCACATGTGAGTTAACAACTTAGGCCTGAGTTAACCATCTCTCCAGGAGAAGGAGGCACGTGAAGATATGGATCTGGTGGTTCCGACATCAGCTTCGATGGTGAAGGCTTGGGATAAACAACTCTTGGTGCTGTCATCCACTTCTAGAGCCAATGTGTCCCAGGGCAATCCAAGACCTACATCTCCATGGAAGACATCTGCTCTTTTTTATCTGTGTCATCCCTCCTATCGAGACAGTCTCTATACCAGGATGTTGATACACTAGAGGAAGAGACTATCCTGATGAGGCAGAGTCATTCTCCCACCCTAGCCAGCAACCTTGTGGCACAATTGTTGGTACTGTCCGTTCTGCTGGAGATAGGGGATCTGGCTTTCTCTTCCAAGGATCTGAGGCCCTGCATCAGTCTTTGCGGCAGTGGGCCGAGGTGACACAAGACAGGAACCTCATACCATCGGGATTCTGACCAGGTATGATTGGCCAAGAGACAGGTGGTACCCTATCCCATGAGGCCTGCCTTTACCAGTTCATCGATCCCACTGAAAATGTTTGGGGCCATGAGAGCCCTATGCTAGACACCCTGGATCGGGTCCTCTTTGCCATAACCTGGACACCTAAACCTGGCCGCACAAGAAGATTTGAAAGAGGAAGGTCAGCCATTGCATAGCTCTATCAGCAACATGTTTACTGGGGTGCAAAACTCCTCAGTGGACTGCCTGAGCAGACATTTTCTGCAAACCACGAATGGGAGAGTCACTGTTCGGTTCTTCGCCCAATAGGGGATGCCGATGTGGGACCTTTTCACCTCCTGGGGCACAGGAAACTTCCTTGGTACTGCTCCAGAGCAGCCCTGGGCAAGGGCTCGGCGGGAGATGTCCCTCTAGTGTAATGGAAGCATTGCTGGAGGATGCCTTCCTTCTCATCCCATTGATACCACAAGTTCAGTGGATGAACCACCAAGACAGAGATTCCGTCCTCCTGATTGCGCCCAACTGGCTATGCCTGTTCTGGTTTACAGGTCTGCTGAGCCTCTCCGTTCACCCTCCCATGAGCCACATTGCAGGACCTTCTAACAGAGCACAACGGCACATTGAAGCACCCCAGTCCAGAGCTGTGCAACTCGGAGGCCTGGTATTTGGATGGGCATTGGAAAGAGAGCACTCGTGCTTTGAGGGGTGCAATTCATCCTCCACCAAAGCAGAAAGGACTCTATGGGGAACAGTTACTCAGCAAAATGGAAGCGTTTCTCCTCTTGGGCTCACCAACCCAACTTGTCTCCAGAATCCTCCAGGATCCCTGCTATCCTGGAGTATATGCCTACCCTGAAATCTTTGGATCTTGTGCTCAGTTCTGTGTGTGCATTCAGCAGCAATCAGCGCTTTCCAGCCTTTACTGGAGAACAATACGCTCTTCAGACACTTGTCACAGCTAGATTTCTGAGGGGCATTCTCAGGTCCTTCCCACCATGGGTGAAATCCATGCCAGGTTTGTTCTGTCTTCACTCACTAAACCCTCCTTTGGGCCTCTACCCACCTGCTCTATGGCCCTTCTGCCCATGACGATGGCCTTTCTAGTAGCCCGAATGTCAGCCAGAGAAGTCAGTGAGTTGGGGGCATTCACAGCAGACCCACCACACACGATCTTCCACAAAGAGATGGTCTTCTTATGACCCCACCCCGGTTCAGTCCTACAGTGGTTTCTGAGTTTCATAGGATCAGGTATTTTTTCCAAAACCATGTGACTCAGACGAAGAGATGGCTGCATTCTTTAGGCATGCGAAGGGCTTTGACCTTTGATCTGCAAAGAACAAAGAACATTAGACAGACACTTCAACTATTGGTTTCTGTGGCAGGGCAACTAAGGGGTTCAGTTATATCAGTGCAGAGACTTTCAGAATGGATCTTGGATTGCATCGCCCTGTGCTACCAACTAGCTTATGTTCCCCTCATTCCGCTAGAGGGCAAGCTACTTCCCTTGCATTGCTGGGAGCCGCACCCCTCCGAGAGATGTGTAGGCAGCCACCAATCGCTCCTTGCATACCTTCATGAGCCATTATGCTCTGGTCCAGTCATCAACTGTCCTGCAATCGGCTGCTACCTCAGTGCCTTTGCCCCACCCCTGGCTGCCTACTATTTGTTCATCTCCCGGGTGTGGAATCCCCACAGGGACCAGCACCCGAAGAAGATATGGTGGTTACTTCCCTGCAAGTGAGGGTTCTTCGAGACATGTGGTCCCTAGCTGGATTCTACCTGCCCTCCACCCCCTGTGCTGTGGTAAGAATGGGAAACTGGAGAGTTGTCAGCCTGCATCTCCTGTTCGAAGCCTGAGGAGCGCTGTGGTGCATGCACAGACCAATGGCCCCTGCTTACAGTGCTTACAGGGAGTCTGGGGCTTGCGTATCCCATGTGGAATACAGCTAGGGAGCACACATCTCCAGAACCGCCATTTCTGAGCCTCCTGTTTCTCCGGGCTCTTGGTTCTTAAACTCCCAGCTGCAGAAAGCCAGCAGCACACGTGGAGAGGATGGGGGGTCTCTGGAGTGATGGTGCTAGTGTTAATTAACAAGAATAATATTCGTGTTCTTCGTCAGAAGCAAATCTTGTACGCTGAGAGAGCCTACAGAGAACAAGATTTATGGTGTTCTACTTGGAGAAGGGACCTCTGAGAGCGGAGGGCTCTTTGATCTAGCAGGAAAAGACAGCGTGAGATCCAGTGGTTGGAAGCTGAAGCCAGATGATTGAGACTAGAGCTGTTTAGCAGTGGGGGTAATTACCCATTGGAGCAGCTCACCTAGAGCAGGTAGATTCTCCGCCACTTGGAGAATCTAAATCAAGACCGGGCGTCTTTCTGTAGCTCCACTGTAGCTGAACCAGGAGCTCTGGGCTGGAGGCAGGAATCACTGGGGAGGGTCTTTGCCCTCTGCTCTGCAGTAGGTCAGACTGGATGGTCAGAGCAGTCCCTTCTGGCCTTGGTCAATACGAATCAGAGCATGTGATGGGTGATGAGGGGTGCAAGTGGCTTCGTAGTGGAAGGGGAGCTGCACCTTTAGCGGTACCGTTTGCTGCCACAACTGTCACGTTTGTAAAAGAGGAAGTGCTGAGGTCTTCCTAAGGGCTGGGGGCTTGGGGACGGGTGCTTCCAGTGCTTGGGATGCTGGGTGAGGGGCAGGTGCTGTGAAGCAGATCTTGCCTGGACCAAGTGAGTATTTGGGAGGAGTAGGAGTTGGGGGAGATGGAAATGGGCATAGCTTTCTGTTGTCTCCTGGTTTCAGTGCTCTCGGAAGTGCTGCGCTTGCTTGTGGGATGGGCCTTCCCCCGAGTTGGCTGATTTCTGTGCCCGGTGTCTTGGTGAGTGATCGGGATGTTGGTAACAGCTTGGATAAATCTTTAGAGAGCACTGAGCTGTGACAGACTTTGATTCCTGCCTTCCCCTGAGTCGCAGCTGTCCGTGTGCTGAACCCTTCCCAGGACCAGACAGAGATCGAGCGGTAGCAATCACTAAGCAATGGGCTCTGAATTAAAGGCAGAAGGTGATGTGAAAGCGGCAGTTACTATAAGTTCTCATGGCCGGGCAATACCAGCATCCAAGGGGACCGTGTGTTTGCATCACTGATATCCTCTTAATTTCTAGGATCTCTCACTACTAGGCATTTTTCCTGAAGCCTTGACCACCAGCCTGTCTTAAGAGAACCAGTGCCTGTGCCACTGTGTGTTTCTTTGCTTCCTGGTGTGGGCAGGCTTTGCTATGCAGCATTCTCTTGACGTGGCTTTTGCATTCACAGGAGAAAGGCGGGAAAAGCCATGTGGCTTGCAGACCCTGGAGCAGAGGTGGCCCAGAACTGGGGGCTTGTTAGCAGAGTGCACGCATCTGAGCGGATTTTGATAGCCGAGCTCTCTAGTGCAAGAGCAACGCCAGCCTGAGGGCCCGGCTCTCATATGCATAAAAAGAAGCAGCTCTGTGCCGAATGTGGAGGTGTGGCTTATGGAGACTACAGCTCCCAGCGTGCACTATGGCCTGGCTGAATATTGCATTTTGGGAGGGACCCTCCTCTCTCTGAGCGGCTCCCTCTCTTGAGTTGGAAGTTGCTGTGGGCTGAGCCCTCGGGCCCAGCTGTTTTAATTTAGATGGCACATATGGGGCAAAGGTGTAACGTGACCCTGTCA
>ML675609.1:63354990-63418094 GCA_007922155.1 Mesoclemmys tuberculata
ACCGGCATGAGAGGAGTCCCCAGGCAGCTCCACTCGTGTCCTCTCCCAGCAGCCCAGGCACTGGCCATGGCTGTGCTCTGTCCCTGGTTGCGGGTGTGGGGCCAAAGGAGCAGAACAGCCAAGGGAGATTTGCAATGGAAAAGACCCAGGCGCAGCGCCAGGCCTGATCGATCGCTCCCCGCGTACCCCGAGCCGTTAATCCATCTCTGAGCCGGGCCCAGAGCCCAGAGCCCATTCATCACTCTGCTCGCTCACGCCGCACAGGCCCTGCAGCCATGAGGCTGCAAAGTGTGCGATGGCTCAAGTGGCTGGGCTGAAATGGGCTGCAGCCGGTGCCACCAGCTGTCACGCTGGGCAGGGCTGCTTGGGGGTGCCCATCTCTCGTGCGAGGGGGTGCTCACCATCCTGTGTGTCCGTCCCCCCAGCTGCCGGGCGGGGATAAGCCCAGGAGCAGCCTGCAGGAGCCCCGCTTCGACTACTACGGCTGGCAGGCTGCAGAGCCGGACCTGAGCGACTCGGAGCTGCCCCATGTCATCGAGATCTACGACTTCCCGCAGGACTTCGGCACCGCAGACCTGCTGCGTGTCTTCTGTAGCTACCAGTAAGTCTCCCTGGCCGGAGCAGGCGGCCCTGCTCCTGCTGGGCTGTCCGCTGGCGCTGACTCCCTCTCCCGGCCTTGCTCCTGCCTGTGTCCCAGCCCGCTTGCTCTCCTGAGCCCAGGCCTCTGCTCTGCTCCTTAGCCCTGAGCAGCCCCCGGCCTGTGAGTTCCTGGTGCCTGCCGGCCCTTGCCAGAATTCACGCTGGGCTCTGGGTGGAGGCCATCGCTCCCACATGCCCCCTGCCGTGCCCTTCTCCCCTCCCCTCAGCAAAGTGTGAACCGTCCCCCGCAGCACCCCAGCCTTGTGCAGCCCCTCCCCAGGGCAGGTGGTGCCATCTTGCCCCTCTCCTGGGCGGCCCCAGCTCCAGCCAGTGCTGCACGACTCTCACCCCCATGGTGCTGATGCTTCTCGCTGTCCCTGGCAGGAAGAAAGGCTTTGACATCAAATGGGTGGATGACACACACGCACTGGGCATCTTCTCCAGCCCCGTCGCAGGTATGTGTGCTCCAGCGCATGGCATGGCTGCGGGGTTCCTGCAGGCAGCCCTGGCCCTGGCAGCACCCAGAGATGGGTGCAGCCGTGGAGCTCGGGGGCAGACCTGGCCCTGGCCGTGCACAGGGGTGGGGGCAGTGGTGGGGGCAGCCCTGGCCCTGTCTGGGGTGGGTGCAGTGGTGGGGCCTGTGGGGGGCAGCCCTGGTCGTACCCAGGGGGCTGCTGCAG
Organism: Mesoclemmys tuberculata; assembly: GCA_007922155.1. Lineage (NCBI taxonomy): Eukaryota > Metazoa > Chordata > Testudines > Chelidae > Mesoclemmys > Mesoclemmys tuberculata. The sequence goes on from ML675609.1 coordinate 63,356,310, forward strand.
CCGTGGGGCCCCAGGGTAATGTCCTGCCTGTTGCCAGTGTCCCGGCTGGAGTCTCTGCGGAAGGAACAGCCTGGCGCCGTGTCCCCTGCCTGCCGCAAAGAAGGCCATCGGCATGTGGCTGTTGTGGCCACTGGCCCCGCGGGGTTGTTCTTGGGGCAGTCTCCCTCTGTGTGCGGAGCTGTGGCCTGGTGCGTGGCTGTTGTCCGGAGGCCGGGGTGGCCAAGTGGTAATGTCCGTGGGCAGCTGGATCCAGGAGTCTGAGCCTTGGCAGGCTTGACAAGGGCCCAGCAGCAGCATGGCTGGGCGCTGAGGTGGTGATGGGAGCTAGGAGCTTGGAAAGCCCTGTGCTCAGGCTGGGGCCAGCTCTCGGTGTGGCTCCCTCGTAGGCAGGCGGACTTGCCCTGCCCTGACTCTCCCCCGCCCTCTTCCTGCAGCACGCGACGCTCTGAGCAGCCGGCATGTGATGGTGAAGACCCGGCCCCTGGCGCAGGGCACCAGAGCAGCCAAGGCCAAAGCCCGGGCTTGTGCTGGTGAGTGCAGAGCCAGGCCCCGCGGTGCCCATTGGGGCGAGTGCCCTGCCCCAATCCTGGCGCCAGGAGCACTCAGCTTGTGGGAACGCTGCGCTAAGTCGCCAGGGCGGGGCAGTGCCAGCCCCTTCCCCAGGCTGTGCTCAGAGCCGCCTCCCCCTGCAGGTCACGGTGCCTGGCACCAGCCGTGTGCGCCAGTGGCGGATTCGGGTCACAGGGCCCAGAGCGGGCAGGTGCCCCGGGGCGGGCAGGGTTCAGATTCATCGACCCTAGGGAGCTACCACAGAACAGCCCCGGTGCTGCCCCGTCAGCTGAGGGGGGAGCCCAGTGCAGATGGGGCCCTGGTGGCTGCCAGCAATCCCATGGGCCGGGGGCTGTCGCATCCAGGCTGCAGTCCCTGGGGTGCACCGTGTGCAGCGATGGCTGTCCTCTCTGCAGACTGCCTCCAGCCGGTGAAGGAGCGCCCAGAGACCTCTGCGGCCCTGGCCAGGCGCCTGGTGAGTGGAGCCCTGGGAGTGCGGAGCAACCAGACCAGAGCTGACCGCGAGGCTGAGCGCAAGAAGCTGCAGGAGGCCAGAGGTTGGCTCCAATCTTCTGCTTTTCTGCTGCTTGCCCAGCCCCGCAGTCTGGGCCGCCCTGCCCTCGGGCCCTGGGGGCTGGCGTGTTGGCGCAGCTGGGCGTCCAGGGGTCTCCTACTGCCTGCACCGTGCTGCCCAGCTCTGGGTGTCACTGCCCATGTGGGGAGAGCCTGGCCCTGCCTATTCTGCTGCGAAAGCTGATAGGCAAGCTGGCTCAGTGAGCTTAAACGTCCCTGCTTCGCAGCTGGGTGTAGCAGTACCCAGGCTGCCCCCGCAGCCACCCCATGTGGCTTTGGGATCCTGGCAGCTGTTGCCAGCCAGTGGGTCTGGCTGGGTCTGGGCGTGAATGGCTGAGCCCCAGGGAAGCCATGCTACTGTTCAGTGCTCTGCCCGCTGGCCAGCCCTGCCACAAGGGGCACTGCCAGGCAGGAGCTGTGGCCGAGCTTTGCTTTGGGGCTAATCCTGGCATTCTGGCCAGGTCCCCTCTTGGGAAAGTAAATCCCTGCCATGGTGTGTGCCTGCCCCAGGCCATTGTCACAGCGTAGCCGGGAACGGCGTGGCCTGGGGGTGCCGTGCTGCACTGCCGAGGTGGCACTTCGGGGGCGCTGCATCCGCTACGCCCTGGGCCTTGGCTGCTCAGGGAGTTGAGCCCGCAGCTCCCTCCACCAGGGCCCCGATGACCAGACCCTGCCCCTCAGCTCTGCTTGGACCTGGGGTGCCCTGGCCTTAACCTTACTGCCTGTCACTGCTTGGCGCCCTGTCGGATGCTCCACGCCCACCTCATGCCTGGCACAGCTCTGTGCTGCCAGCTTGTGTCCCAGGCTTGGGACAGGCTCTGCCCACGTGGCTGGTCCAGGTACCCCTTCCCTTTTCATGGGGGGCCATTCCCCCGACTCATGGGCCAAGGTGACGGGAGAGCCTGCGGGGGCCATGGCCTGGTGTCTTACAGAGCACAGCACGATGGAGCCAGGAAGGAAAATTCGGGGTCCTGCCTCGCGTATCCCAGCAGGGCATTCGGCGAGTCCCTTGCAGGGGTGGCACTTCAGCTCCCTGCCACGAACTGGCCATGCCCACCCTGGTGGGGCACTCCCCTGCCCCCGCTGTGGCTTAGCCTGCTCCTTAGCCCAAGCCCACACGGCCCCTCCAGCTCCTTTCTGCTCTACCTTGCCTGCCACTGAGGGGCTGTGTGCTGAGTGGGCTCGCCCCAGGGGCTCCTGCTCCTAGGCTTTCTCCATGCATTGAGGATGGGGGTCCTGGTGCCAGGCTGTGCCGTGGTGCCTCGCCAGCGCTCTCAGTCCCTTCCCAGTTAGTGCCAGTTGGGACTCACTGGCTGCCTTGGTCCAGCTCAGCCCTCGGGCACTGGGCGTTAGCAATGGCTGGGGGCTCTGACGGGGTGTGCAGGCAGCTCTGGGAAGGGGGGGTGAGGCCTCGGGCCATCAGTGGGCTTCTCCACCCCAGGCCTGCCCAGATCCCTCGCCTGCACCTGCCTTCAGCTCCACAGTTTGCAGCCCCTCTGTCGCCACCCTGGGGCAGCCCCAGCTCTCGGACAGTCTGTTAGCAGAGCGCTGCTTCCCACGTGGGCCTGTGCCATCAGGCCGCTCCATGGTGAAGGGCAGCTTTACTTCAGCTCCCCCAGGCTGTCAGTGCACCCGGTCCCTTCTGGCAGGCACGGCAGCTGGCTTGTGGCCCTTCAGCTGCAACGGCCAGATAACCGGTGATTGAGTGAGCTGGGCGGGCCAGGGAGCCTTGGAAACGGGCTCGAGTGTCATGAGGTTATGGTGAATTTCCAGAGCCTGTCTGTCTGGCACGAGCGTGGAAAGGGCCATGGCAATGGGGGCTGGAGATTAGGCCTTCCCGGCCTGCTGCCTCTGGTGAGAGCACTCAGCCCATGCCGTCCTGTGCTGGAGGGCTTGGGGGGGGAGGGTGCGGGACCCTGCCACACTTGCCCAGGGTCTGATGGGGCTGCTGGCCCCCCTCCTACTCCGCCATCAGGATAGGGACCGCCAGCGGGCAAGGGCAGAGGGGCAGGAAAAGCCTGGAGCAGAGCAGAGAACACCCGTTCCTCTGGGTCCCCCCCACTGCCCCCTCAATAGCTGACTGAGGAGGGGCCCCTCATGCCTGCTCCCTGCCCTGTGGGCATCTCCCCTCCTGCCCCGGGCAGCAGGAATCAGCTCATGCCACTAGGTGGAGACCAGAAGCATTCATTGTGGGGCACCCGCCAGCCCCATGGCTGGAGCCCTCCTGTGGGGGCCAGGGAGCTGCTCACACATGGGGGGAGCAGACGATTCTGAGCTCCCAGGCCCCATTGCCCTGCCCTCTGCCGTGCTGCTCTCAGCCCCGAGTGCCACCGGGCTGTCCAGGGGACAGCATGGGGGGGGGGGCTGCACTGGGAGGGTGGGAGACAAGGCATGGCTTGGGCAACCAGGGCATGAGGTCCTTGCTCGGTACCTGGGGCCCAGCTCCCTGGGCTAGGCCTCATGCTCCCCCCCTTGTCTTCGCAGAGAGGAAGCGCCTGGAGAACAAGCAGCGGGAGGACATCTGGGAAGGCCGGGGCTGAGCCAGGGCTGCAGCGTGCAGGAGACAGGGCACTCAGGGCGGCTGGTGGGCGCTTGGCTGGGGGCAGCACTGCAATGCCCTGGGTTGGGATTCAGAGGCCAGCGCACCCAGGGCCAGCTGCACCTCCCCAGGCTGGCAGGGCTGGTGGCAAGGGGGAGGGGAGAGGGCCCAGACGGAGCCTGGCGGGGGGGGGGAAGGCCAGAGGGGTCTTGCTGACGAAATGCAGCAGCTCTTTGTATTGGGACACTCGGGTGGGAGATGAAGCTTGCACGCCCTGCTGCCGGCTCTCTGCGCCCTGGGGGGCATTGGCCCTTCCCTTCCCGCTGGCAACCCTGGTGCACAGGGAGTTGGCACTGAAGCAGGGCGGTTGTGCCCTACGCCTGGCACTGCCTGAGCTGCATTTGTCAGTTGCTGCTGGGAGTGCGGCCTCCAAGCTGGCCGCGGCTGCAGCCCAGCTCACTCGAGGGTGGTGTCCCCAAAGCAAACAGCCAAGGGCAGTGAGAGGGGCTTGCCCAGGACTGGGCGGGCTGTGCTCACCTGTGCCATGCGGGGCCGAGCCACAGCAGCCTGGGGACTGCCGAGTGCAGTGTCCTGGTGAATGCATGGGCGATGAAGATTCACTATGCTTTATTTTGCTATTAAATTCCCTTTATTTTACACTGCCCCACGGCTCCAGGCTGCAGATTTCTGTAGTTACCACTCACAGCGTTTGTGATGGAGTGAGGTGGGGGGTGGAGAGAGCTGGAGTCCCTTGTAGCTGAACATGTCAGCGCCTGGGGGGGCTGTTTGGGTCAGGAGCAGAACCGCAGAAGCTGGGGTTCCTGGTAAAATGGTCAGCAGTGAAACAGTTAATGCGTCACCATTTAATGCATCATCATTAGGTTTCAGGGTAAAGAGCCACGGTACTGTACATGGGCAGCTCTGCCCTCAAAGCCTGGGCTCAGGCTGGCATCACTTGGCCAGGCTGTCAGGGGAAGGGCTCGGTGCCCTAAGGGCAGGAGCCCACGCGTGCGCCGTTCTGCCTGCAGAGCACACGGCAGGTGTGCACGTGAGCCCTGCTGCACTCCCCGGGCTCAGGGGTTGCATCTCTCCTGCCCCCAGCCTCACCTCACTCTGGGCTTGGGCTGGGCAGTGCTGGGGTAACGGTGCCGCCCAAAATCAGATGTAAGGCAGATGGGCACCGGTGCCCCCTCCCTCCGCACTCAGTGCCCCTGCGATGCCAGACCTGGCCCCGACTCTGCCCTGCCCTGGCTGCTGCGCCAGCCTGAGCCCCACATGCCACTTTACCTCAAAGCTTTTACAGAAAAAACGCCCCCTTATGGCCACTTTCCTGTGTGCAGGCCACCGGGGTCGCTGGTGGGCTGGAGAGAGGCCTCCCGTGGGGCCTGGGACAACAGGACGATTTCGAGGAAATTTCATGCAAACGTTCCAGTGACGATGGAAGCGGCATTTTTCCAGCCCCCTTTAGCACTGCCAGGCCTGGCTCCTACCCCAAGCGGGGGCTGGAGAAGCTGGGACCTGCTGGGAAGCTTCTGAGTCCATGGGCGCCATGCTGGGCCAGCCAGCTCTGTGCCACGCTCGGGTCCCAGGAGCGCGTACCCAGCCGGTGAAGCGGCAGGCACGCAGGGGGGCTGCCCGGCCGCCGAAGGGACGTCTCACAAGTGTGTGGGCAGCAGCTGTGCCATGGGACCACCGCAGACTGTAACTAGCACCTGCACTTAGTGCTGCGAGAGTATTGGCAGCTGGGCACACGCAGCCACTTCTGTGTCTGTCTAGCAAACGTCAGGCAGAGCAGCAGACAAGGGGCCCTCTGTGCCTGTGTGTGCAGGGCAGGGGAGGCGGCTGGCAGCCCGTGTCCTGGCACCGAGCTGGGCTTGGATGTGGGGAGCCAGGCCAGGGCAGAGTCACAGACTCTCCAAGGGGGGCTGTCGGGGAGCAGCTGCAGTGACTTCTGCTCCCAGGGGTCCGACTGTAACTGGAGGAGCTGCCCAGGCTCCTGTCCCATGGCCAGGGCAGGGATGGGCACGGGTAGTGCCAGGAAGTGGGGCCCGTCTCTGGAGGTGTGGGCCATTTTACCACGAGGTGGTGCATGGGGCCTGCTAGGCGGGGTGGTGTGTGGATGTCATGGGCAAGGGGCAGTGCACAGGGCAGAGGTCAGGGTGGGCGCCACACTCCTGCAGCCGCTGGGGGGAGCACTTGTCCCCAGAGAGCTCTGGTGCCATCTGCCCACGTTGGGGCTGGGGGGGCAGTTAAATCAGCCCCAGTGTAGCCCCTCCTGCCTCTCTCTCAGGGCCTCGTGGTGCTCGCAGGGCATCGGAGCATGCGCAAGCCTGTGTGCACCGTGGGTTGGTAGTGCCGTGGGGTGAGGAGGGGCAGGGCGCAGAGAAAGCGCTCCTGGTTGCAATGTGCTGGCTGGCAGCTTGTTTACTTCCTGCTCCCAGTTGCAGCCCCTCGGTGGTAGCGGCCTCTGCCCAGAACAGCAGGGCACTGTGTCCCCGGCCAGGGAGGGGTGGGCAGAGTTCTGGGACATGGCCGGGCAGGGGGGTCCTGGCCAGCACTGTGGGCCTGCTATTCTTGGCACCCGCAGTAGCTCTGTAACCACCTGGCACACTGCAGCCCCTGCACGCAGACAGGGCACGTGCCCCTGCGCTGCCCCAGTCACATCACGCTGCCCTTTAGAGGCAGGGGTCGGGACTGCCTCGTGGTTGTGCCCACTTGGGCAGGCTCCCCCGCGTGGGAAAGGAGCCCTGGGCTGGCGTTCTCTAGTGATCTGCTCCATCTGCTCCAGGGCACTTGCCTTGCGCGGGAGGGTCCCCCCAGGTCGCTCTGGGTGGTCCCAGCAGCATGAGACGTGTCCCCTGTGCCTAACACAACGGCACCTTTGTGAGTTGGGGCCCTGCAAAGTGAGTCTAGGGGCCCGGCCCAGGTGCAGGCAGTCGAATGCCAGTGTCGCCGTGTTTGTATTTTCCAGCCTGTTCTTTATCCCCCCACCGATGGGGCCGTGCGTCTGGCCCCGAGCAGCATTTGCACCGATGCTAGCGTCTGTTCTCGGAGCAGCTGCAACTGAGGTAGAGCCAGGCACGCTGTGAATTGTGAGAGTGTGTTACTTGGCAACCCTGAATTTCATCTGCCATGTGCTGCCAGCTCCCCTTGCTCAGCCTTGCCGGCCGCACTGATGTAGCTGGACTAACTCCCACGGGGTCTGGAAATGCTGGGGCCCTGCCTCTAGCAGCCCCTTTTCCAGCTTGGTGTAAGCAGGGCTGGGAGCCACACACCCCCCCCCGTGGTCAGGCTGCCCAACATGGCTTCCACGGCAAGTAAGGGCATGCTACATGAGGCAGGCCACAGGCGTGTGAGCGCCCGCCAGCCGAACTGCTCCAGTGGTGCGCACCCGCCAACATGGCCATGGCCGCACCAGTGCTTGGGTCCGTGTCACTGAGGTCTCTGCAGCCGGAGCCTTAGCCGCTCAAGCTGGTTAGACTGGTTAATTTGCGTCATGCCCCTGCGCCAGGGTGATGTGCTGAGATGCACGTGGGCACTCCTGGCGGTGTGAGCAGGTGTGAGGGCTGCGTGTGGCTGTCAGGGAGCCCGTTACTGGCCGCTGGGGCCGCTTTGCCAGCCACCCTGCGGGAAGGCGGGTGACGAACACCCTTGTTCAGGGCAGGCCGCCCATGCTGGGGACCCTGCCACACCATGGGAGAGACGCACGTGCTCCACGTTGGGGCCAGGTCGACCTGCTGCCAGTTGGGCTGCACCTGCACTGCCCACACAACGCAGCAGCCTTGCAGCAAACGCAGCACGAGCGCTGGGGGCTGCATGGGGCAGGCAGCCCCACGGGCCCTGCGCAGCAGGTAACGGCCCATGCGAACAGCTGTCCCAGTGGGGCCCCCCAGCTGCCTGAATAGCCTCCGGCAGGGTGAGCACTGGGCTGCTGGGCGCCTTTGCCAGGGCGCTGCGGTGCCTGGCTTGTGGCACTCATGCGGCTCAGCTGCACAGCCGGGGTGGGGGGGCCTCAGGGTTCCTGGGCCTGCCCTGCTGGTGTCTCAGGCCCAACCCGCGCCGATGCTGCCTCAGTTGCTCCTGTAACATGGGGGGGTGAAGGCCCCTCTCCCCCTCCCCCCCCCCCCGGTTCCTGGGTTGGAAGCAGCATTTGCCCCACCCTGTAGGGGGAATGGCGCTGTGAGCAAATCAGTCCTCCCCCTCCCCCCAGCTCTGGCAAGGGATGCATAGCAGGGGTGGCGGGGGCATGGCCCTGTCTCCCCCCCCACCACCCGAATCACTCTGGTCACAGGGTGCTGGCAGCTGCCAGGTGCCATGGTGCTGGGCCTTGGCACTGACCCCACCCCCACCCCACCAGGTCCTCCTGCGGGCCACCTGCCCCTGTCCTGCCACAGCCTGGGGGGACGCACAGCTGGGCTGGAGCGGTGGGAGGGCAGGTTGGGTGCACAGCCCTGGCTGTCCCCAGCCTGCACCTTTGTTTTGGGCTGAGGGCACACAGCTTCCCAGCTGCCTGGCTCGGCCCACAGACCTGCTTGCCAGGTGCGAGACCCCCAGAGCTCATGGTAGGGAGGGGCACGGGGGTGCTGGGATGGAGCCACTGAAGTCCATGGGGGGGCCGTGGAAGGCTGGAGGGAGGCGGTTTGCTTCTGCTGTGGCTGCCCCAAGTCCCAGAGCAGCATTGTGCCTCCTGCCCCCCCCCAACACAGCAGGCAAACGCTGGGCCCACGGGCACCGCCCCCAGCTGGCTGGTGTCGTGCTGAGCTGGCAGCTCTGTCAGGCTCCTTCCCTGGCAGGCTTTAACCCCTGCCTGGCTTCAAGACTAGGACACGGTCCCCCCGGTTCCATGCAGGGGATGGATTCATGGCCACCAAGGCTAGATGGGGTCACTGTGATCAACCCAGCTGACGAGGGCTTCACATGCTGGACCCCCCCCGCGAGTAGGACCCCAGCCCCCCTAGATTTACCACGGCTCAGTGGGGAGCCACCCCGCCGGGGCCATTGGGCCAGGGTTACTGTGGCTGGGTTCCAGGTGCAGCGTGGGCCAGGGCAGGAGGCCCACACAGGCAGCCTCTGAGCTGTGGCTGTGGCTGTGCTGCCCCGTAGGACCCCTGGTGCTGGGGCAGGAGCAGGCCCAGGGCCAAGTGTGCAGGGACCATGTGGGGCAGGGGCAGGGGCCGGGGCCGGGAGGAAGGACGCACCCTGGCAGGGTCCCGTAGGCTGTACTGCTGTGGCCACGTGTTTTGCCACACGCCCCATTTCCTTTCCCATAGCCGGGGACTGGAGGGGTGAGATGCTGGTGCCAGGGCTACGCCCGAGGTGGCGGTCCAGCCTCTCCTAGGCCTGCTGCACATCTACCCCTCACAGCTTTGCAGGCCCAGTGTTCCTATAGCCCCTGGGATCCCCCCTTCAATGAGCCCCCCACCCCCTCAGGCTGGGGTCAGCCTCTCAGCGTCTCCACCGCCTGGGACTGCCCCTCAGGGCCAGCAGCACCCCTGGGTCATGCCAGACGCTCCCTGGAGCAAGGCCTGGGGCAGACGTACAGACCCAGGGAAGCACGGCCCCAAGCCCACAACCACCCCTGCGCTCCCTCTTCCAGCCCTTTGCTCTCCAGCTGGTCACACCAGACTGGCTTCCTGCCGAGGGGACCCCCCCTGCTCCTTAGTTGCTAGGTACTGCATAATAGTCATGCCAAAAGCTGGCCTCTGCTCAAAGCAACCTCCCCCCCCAATTAACCAGGCACTATGTCAGGGAAATTGAGGCACGCACACAATATTCACACACCATCTTATGAAAAATTCCCCCTCCGTCACAACACCCCCTGCAGCCAGACGCCATCCTTCCAATTGCACAAAACTTTTATTAGTGACATGCTAGTGATTGCACGAGTGGTGCTAGGCCCTAGGGGCGCTCCTGGGACAAGGGGGCCTGGGCCCCACAGACAAAGGGCTTTCCTGGCCAATGGGGGCGGCTGAGGTAGTTGGCCTGAGATGGGATGCGGGGACAGGCTCCTGGTGGAGTACAGCAGCCGAGGTGCCCTCCTGCCTAATGCACGGTTGCTGCCCCCAATGGGCATTAGGTGAGCACCAGCCCCTTCTCAATCCAGCCCCAATAAATACAAATAAAGACTCCCTGAGCACAATTGCTGCTGCCCCTGCCATGGGAGGGCAAGGGGCATGTGGGGCACGAGGGAGAGCCTGAGGTGCCTGGCACAGGGCTAGATGCAGCCCTTGCCCTGTCCACCCAGCTCGGGGCCAGGAGAGAAGCTGCCCCCACAGCACAGAGGGGCTTTTAAAGGGTGCTCTTGTGTGAGCCCAGGAGGTGGCAGGAAATGGGAAGGCCCCAGCATAAGGCCACAGTGTGACCTGCCTCACTCCATCTGGCCCCCCCCTGGCTGCTGTTCAGGGGGTAGCACTCAGCCCCCACAGCCCCAGTTTGGGCTGTCCCCTAGGCCTCTGGTGGCTGCTGGCGGCAAAGCTCAGCTTTGCCTCATGCGCTTCAGATGAGGTTAGTGGCCAGGCGCTGCTGCTGCTCCAGCTCCCGCACCGCGTCTGCCCCGTACTGGTCACCTGGGGAGAGGAGGGAGCAGGTGAGGGGCGCCCAGTCCAGCAGGGCGGGCGGGGGGCAGAGGCAGGCAGCCTGGTCATGGGAGGCCTGGGGCCCATGCTTGCTTCGCAGGGCAGGGAGGCAGTGAGGCATGCAAAGCGCTGTACGCGACCCTCCAGTGCCCCCAGGGCAATGGGAGACAGGGACCGTTTCTGGGGCAGGTACGCAGCACCGCCCTGCCCCCTCTGACCTACCTAGGGCCCAGTCTGCTCTGCGCATCCCCCCTCCAGCGCCCATTACCTACATGCAGCTCCCTGCCCCGCCCCCGGTGCCCCTTACCCGTGTGGCAGCCGTGCAGCCAGACGCGGTACCCGTCATACTTGCACTGGCACCTCATGACGTTGTTGGAGAAATCGGACTCGCCCACCTCCTGGTTGGGGTTCACGATCACCTGGGGGGGATGAGAGGTGAGTGGAGGAAGAGGCGAGGGGCAGGGCAGTTGGCGTGAGCTGGGCCCTGGCTGGCTGCAAACAGCTGCCGGGCTGGTGGCAAGGCCAGGAGCTGGCTGGACGAAGCCGGCTCCTGGGAGAGCCAGGGGAGCCCCTGGGAGCAGCTTCCTCCCCACTGGCGCAGCCAGATGCTAGGCCCTGTGGCCAAGAGCCGGGGCAGCCAGCACCCTAGGCCCCCTCGCCAGCCACACCACAGCACATGCAGCCCCTGCCCGCCCCCCGTCCTGGGGGCGCAGCTCCCCCCCGCAGGGATGGCCCAGCACCCTGCACAGGACATGGGGCTCCAGGCTGGCCCCTGGCATGGGCTGACAGGCTTCAGGCTTTGAGGGACTAGCCCCCTCTGGCACCTGAGGGGCTCTGAGCATGGTGCTCTGGAGTGGGTTTGGGGGGGATGGACACAGACAGCAGGGGGGGCAGAACCTGGCCCTTCTCCATGGTACAGGGGCAGACCTGACTGACTGGTCCCAGGCCTTGGACCCTCGGCTCCTACCTGCAGGATGTAGTTGCCAGGCCCCACGTCGCTGATGTCAACCCACTGGCAGTCGATGTCGTGCCGGTAGGTGTCCCAGCAGCCCGCGCTCACGCCCTGCTCCCCGAAGTTGACACATGCAAAGCGCCGCTGCAGCCCTGGGGAGGGGACAGGATGACACAGGCCACATCCCCTTGCCCCCGGGCCCCATGTCTCCCCCCGCCCACCACACAAAGAGGTCTTCCTTGGGAGTGCAGGCTGCGGGGGCTCCCAGCTACTTCAGCCCCACCTCTCCCAGCAGGGGGTGCTGGTGGTCTAGAGGCCCCCTGGAGGTATGGAGAGCCTGGCCCCCCCAGCCCCAGGCCAGTACCTGTGGGGCAGTTGGTGTCCTCGAGGCAGAAGCTGGCCTTGTGCCCCTCAGCCACCCTGGAGCCATTGAGCGTCAGCAGGTCGTAGTGGGTGAAAACCTCAAAGCTGTGGTAGTGCCTGTGGGGGGGAGACGGGGTCAGGGAGCCCAGTGCACTGGGGGGGGAGCTGAGACCCCCACACCTGCTCTGCATTGGGGCAGGGGAGCCATCCAGAGGGAGGGGCAGCAGCACATGGGTGGGGGGGCCTCACATGTTGCTTAGTGAGCAGGGCGGGAAGCTCTGAAGGGGGGGGGTGGCCTGGGACTTGCTGGGCGGGGGGGGGGGTACAGCCACGAGCAGGGGTTGAGCTGGGCAGGGACGGGCGGCAGGCGGGCACAATTACAGCTCTGCATCCAAATAAAGCTGTAATGACAGTCCCAGCAGGGAAGCTGCCAATTACCCCGGGCCCAGCCCAGAGCTGCTGCCGGGGGAAGGACAGCAGCCAGCCCCAGGAGGCCCCCAGCCTGGGGAGACCCAGCCCAGCACGTGCAGGGCCCTGCCCCGGGGCAGCGTCTCGCTGGGCACAGCCCGGAGGCCTGGCTGCTGGCTCCGGTTCCTCTCCTCATGTGGCAGGCCCGGGGCAGCGCTCACTCGGGGCACTGGGCGCGGTGGTTGCAATGGGCAGCTGGCACCACCTGGGGCAGGGCGGCTGGCACTGGGCGCTGCAGGAGTGGCTCACCTGTGGCACTCGTGCCAGACCCAGGCGTGGCGCCCGGCGTGGGGCCGGAAGTCAGCTCGGCCCAGGTTGTGGACCCGCGAGGAGAAGCGCAGCAGGCGGCGGGATCCGTCGGGCCAGCTGGCATGGTCGGCCGAGCGGGAGAGGCAGCGCTCCTCGTGGGCACAGGACAGCATGGCGAGCGGCCGCTCCTCCAGGTAGGCCGTCTCTTGCACCAGGGGGGCGTCCAGCACCAGGTCCGGGGCAGCTGCAGGGGTAGCAGGGTGAGGCTGGCCAGGCTTCCCTCCCCCTCCTCCACAGGCTCCTGCCCCATCCCCTCCCTGTGGGCACCCACATCACCCCGGGGCGCTGCCCACGTGCTCCCCACAGGCACTGGCCTGACTCTCGTGGGCAAGATCTAGAGCGGGCTCAGAGCCCAAAAACCCCCAATTCCCCACACACCCTCTCCCCGCAGCTGCCTCCCCCGCGGGGTGGGCCAAGCACTCACTGTCGGTGCAGCTGACCCCGGCAGAGAAGCGGCCCCCCCTGGTCGGGCAGTGCAGGGGGCCATGGCGCTGGCATTGCTGCATGGCGAGCTCCGTGCCTGCACAGCGCACCCCGCTCACCACCACCTCGGCAGCCTCCGGACTGCCCTGCCAGTACCAGGTCTCCTGGGGACACAGGGACAGCAGCACTCAGCGGGGCGCCAGGGCACAGGGCCCCCGCCAGCCCCCAGGCCTGAACACAGCCCCCCTGCCAAACTAGGGCACGGAGCCCCTCCCCCACCTCCCAACCAGGGCACAGGCCCCCCCATCAGCCCCAGGCCTGGACACAGACCCCCTCCCCCCCACCTCCCAACCAGGGCACAGGGCCCCCCATCAGCCCCAGGCCTGGACACAGACCCCCTCCCCCCCACCTCCCAACCAGGGCACAGGGGCCCTCCTTCTCCCCCCTGCACACCCCCAGGCCCAGGCCCAGAGGCCTCCCCGCTCAGGGCTCACCTGTAGGGCATGGCTGGCGAAGCCCAGGCCCAGCTGTCTGCAGACCACCATGGCCTCATTCAGCCCCCAGCCTTCGCCGCACACAGCGCCCCACTTCAGGGCACCCCCCACTGGCACCAGCACTTCCACCACCCCCTCCTCAGGGCTGCGCCCCCCAGCCAGGCGTACCTGTGGGCAGAGCAGAGGATAAGCCGGGCACTGGGCAGGACGCTGCCCCCCCATCCCATTCACCGCCTCCTCTGTCCTGCCCTGCGGCCCCCCCGCGGCACCTGCTCCAAAGGGACCCCCTGCCCCCCACAACCCCACACTGCCCTCTCCCAAACTCCTCGCCCCACAGTCCTTGGGCAGGCCCCCAGCACAGCTGACAGTCCCCCAAGGCCGCTGGGGGGCCCTGGACTCACCTGGCTCTGGTAGCTCATGTGGGGGACGTTGCACCGGACAGCGGCGTCAGCCTCGTGCCCACAGCTGCTCTGAGCCGCCTCCCGGAAGCTGCACTCACTGAGCGAGCGCTCGGAGCCCCTGCACCGCACCTCCGTCATGTGGATGGGGCCCAGGCCTGGAGCACAGGCCAGCGTCAGCACCCAGGCGGTGGCCAGCCTCACAGGGACCCAGCTTCCCGCCGCAGTGCCCCCAACCCCAGGCTGCTCCTGGGCAGCCCCATGGCCAGCACCTGGGAAGGAGCAGCCCTTCCCGCGTTACCCGAAGGGCTCCCTGCACAGACCAGCTACCTGGCTGCCCCGGGGAGAGTCCGGGATAGCAGAGGGTTTAAGGCCAGGAGGGCCCATTAGCTCACCCGTGGGACCCGCACAGCACAGGCTGGTACATTTCACCAGCTGCCCGCACAAGCCCAGAGCCAGGGTTCGGCCAAAGCTTCTCCCAGAGAGGCCTCGGGGCCAGGTCTCAACCAGCGAGCAGAATCCCACCTTCCCTGGGAGCCTGGCCCAGCAGCTCCCAACCTCCCTGCTCACATGCTGCTGATGTAACCGGACCCGGCCTGGCTTGGCCCCTGCTCTGCCTGGCTCTGCGAGATCTGCCCGCGAGCCCTCAGGCTGAGAACTAGCTCCCCCAAAGGCTCACGCATGCTGGGATCCAGCCCCCCAGCACCCCCCCACACCCCCTCACCGTCAGCCCTTTCCCAGGGTGCCGACTGAGGCTCTAATTCTCTCACTGCCGGGCCCTGCCTCCAGGCTGCCAAGGCATTTCTGTGGCTCATCTCTGCATATTCTCCAGTTTCCCGGCCCCTTTTTCACATGGGGAGCCTGGAAGTGGCTGCACCAACGCCCTGCACCACTCGTGTCTGAACAGCCCAGGAGCGCCTTAGCCATTTGCCAAAGCATTGCCCGGGGAGCTCAGGTCCAGCTGCTCATCTACTGCACCCCCGAAATCCTCTCCAGGTCACTGCCTCCAGGGGTGAGGCCTCCACCCCAGCCACCAGCACAGGGCCCCCAGCCAGGCCTCCAGCGCTGCGGCTCACACCATGCCCTCGCACATGCAGCCAGCTCACCCTGACCCAGCTGGGCCCCTGTCAGGGCCTGCCTGGCCGTCCCATAGCCCAGCTGCCGACACACCACGCTGGCCGAGAGCAGGTTCCACTGCTCGTCGCACACGGTGCCCCACTGGCCGTGCCGCAGCACCTCCACCCGGCCCTCGCCCACCTGGGCGCCAGCCCGCAGACGCACCTGGGAAGAGAAGGGAGGAGCAGACACAGGTGTGTGGCTACGGTCCTGCCTGCCAGGAGGCACTTCTCAGATCTGTGACAGGCTCTGCCCTGCACCCCACTCCCTGTACCCAGGTCTCCCCCCAGCCTGGGCTCCTGCCCCCCGCCCCACAGCACCCCCTGCTGGGAGAGACTGGAATAGCCGGGACCCTCCCCCCAGCCAGGGCTCCTGCCCTGCTCCCTCTCTGGATCTGCTGCTCAGTTTGTGCTGCTGACTGGTCCCGAGAGAGGCTAGATTCCCACCTTCCCTTCCCCGGCACCACGACATGGTGCTGCCCCTACTCTCAGAGACGTGGGGCTCCCATGGGATCCCTCTGCACACGTCCATCAGCCCCAGGGCTCTGGCAGGGCTCACCTCCACCCGGCCGCGCTTGGGGAACGGCTTGGCCTTGCCTGTCTGGAACTCAGGGCCTGGCACACAGCTGACGATGGCGTGCATGCCGCGGGCGCAGGCAGGCTGGAGTCGACTGGCCGGGGACACCTGCACTGGGCAGTGGGACAGGTGTGGCTCCGTGCCCCGGCAGCTGACCCGGTGGATCCAGAACAGGTTCTTCTGGCTCAGGCTCCTTAGGCTGTGAACCAAGACAGGGGAGTGACTCTGGATTAGCTCACCCCAGTTCCTGCCAGGCCAACCCCAACAGTGCCCGGCTCAAGCTCTAGCTGAGAAACTGGCTCAAATGCCGCCACTGGCTAAAGTGCTACCACCCCTGTTGGGCCCCCCACCTCGTCTCCCCGGGGCCTCTATGGCAGCCTGGTGCCTAGCCTGTGGGCCCGCATGGGCCGCTCCAGCAGGGATGGGTCCGTACCTGGACTTTGGATCCTTCAGCTTCAGGTTCCAGAGCTTCCTGGGAGTTTAGAGAGGTGACAGTCAGCGGGGCCAAGGGCAGCCCCTTGCAGGGATGGGGGTCACCATGCCCTCATCCCCCCCCCCCCACAATGCTCCCCCCCATGTCCTGCAGAATTGGTTTCTCTCCTTTGAGCCAGGACTTCACGCCCTAGGCGGTCCCATGACCCACCCTTGCACCAATGCATGGGCGTGTGCAACACACGACATGCTGTGACCTAGGGCCCCTCTCGCCAGCTCAGCCAGGCCCCCCAGATCCTCACACAGGGACTTTCCCTGGTACCCTACAGGGCCCCGTCCACACGCAGTGTCCTCAGCAGAGGCTGCATAGCCCAGCATGCCCGGGTTTGTATAGCCTCCGGGCACAGCGGGGCACAGACATGTACACACCCCCCCACAAAGGCCTATGTGCTCGGGCGCTACCTGTAGAAGCCGGTGTTGAGCCATTTCTCCTTGGGGAAGCCCAGCGTGCCGCACACCACACGGCTGTTGTTCCGGGTCCAGCCGGCATCGCACACCTGCCTCCAGCGCCCCTCGTGCTTCACCTCCACCACGCCTTCACTGACGGGCATGCGCAGCTTGGCCCAGGCCAGGACAGGCTTAAGCCGCACCTCCTCCAGCTTCTTCCCCTGCCCCAGGCCAGATACTGGGTCAGAGGAGCCCAGCACCCCAGGAAACATGGGGAAGAGCACACTCGGGGGCTTTGAACGTCAGGTGTGTCACACATGAAAGGTGTGACCCTCAGCGGGGAAAAGCTGGGGGAAGTGGGGCAGCCCCCCATTGTCCCAGGGGGGAGCAGGGGTACACCCAGGGCTGCGGGTCGGGATTGAGGGGCACCAGCACCATGGGGAGGAGAGCTCGGCTCTGGAGTAACAGGACAGGGGCGGCATTAACCCTCCACGTGCACACGCTCTCCGTGGTGTTATGGTACCACGAGAACAGGGCTGTTTCTGCCCCCCCCAGTCCCGTGAGCAGCCGGAGCGTCAAGGGCAAGGGGGGTGCTTCCTCAGCCCACCCTGCAACAGACCCTCCAGCAGGGGGCACTGCAGTGAGCGGGGCAAGAGTGCTGATGGTGGGAGCAGATCCAGGCCAGGGATGCAGCTTGGGGGCTCAGCCGGGTGGTCCTGGTGACGAGCACAGGCCGGGCAGGGCAGACAGAAGAGACGAGGCCCCATGGTGCAGGCGTCAGTCCCCCTCCCCCATCTACCCCTGGGGCTGTCCTCCCCCAGCCCTCATGGGTGAGCTGACCCCAAGGACCACGGCTCCCAGGGTAGGGGCTGGGCCCTGTGGCACAGGTCAGACTAGCTGAACCTCCTGGCCCCTCCTGGCCAGGGAGGCACGGCTCCTTGCCCCTGCACTGCTGAGCAAACCCTCTTTCCTACCCCACTCGCCAGCCCGCTCAGGCCATGCTGGGGGAAGCTGAGTCCCGCCAGGGCAGGGTGACCAGGAACAGGTGAGAACCTACCCAGAGCTGAGACAGGAAGCGCTGGGAACGGCCCCTGCAGCCCCCCCAGGACCTGGGGGACCCGGGGCCCACTCACCTGCAGGCCGGGGCTTTGGGCCAGGATGGCTGCGCGAGGCGGGTGCCGGGCTGCGCACACGACACCAGCGTCCTCGCCGTGGTGGCAGTCGCTCACGCCCCAGCCATTGGAGTCACACTCAGCCAGGGAGCTCTCGGTGCCGGTGCAGCGCACGTTATCCAGCCAGATGGGGCCTGGGACAGCGGGAGGGAGGGTCAGTGATGGGGCCTAGGCCAGGCGCTCTGGCACCCCTGGTTCTGGAAGGGGCCCTGGGCGGGATCATCCCCCTGACCGCCCCATGGACTCACTAAGAGGCCCCAGGCCGGCAGCCCCCTCCCCGGAAAGTGTCTGGGCCGGGGCCCAGGGGCTCTCACCGACAACGGGGTGCTCATGGGATGTGCCCAAACTACCAACGGAGATACCCCACCCCTGGGATAGCTCTGGGGCTGTGGGTCTGAGCACGGCAACACACTCCTACCCCGCTCCCCTGCTGGGAGGGGCCAGGA
Organism: Mesoclemmys tuberculata; assembly: GCA_007922155.1. NCBI lineage: Eukaryota > Metazoa > Chordata > Testudines > Chelidae > Mesoclemmys > Mesoclemmys tuberculata. The sequence continues at coordinate 63,374,142 of ML675609.1, forward strand.
CGGAGTAGCTGGGAGCTGCCCCCCCAGCCAGCACTATGATGTGGGGGGGTCTGTAGGGGGATCTCATCCCAATATCTCTGCCCCACCCGCAGACCCTGCACCCCACTCTCCCCAGCCCATTCTGGGGTCGCCCCGTCCCAGGCTGGCTCGGCGCCCAGGAATCATGCCAGGCTGCGCCAGGCCAAACCCCTGGCCCTGTCTCACCTTCCCCATGGCCATACTTGGCGCTGTGGGCCCACGTCATGGCCGACTCAAAGCCCAGCTCCCTGCAGGCCACGGTGGCCACGTGGATGTCGAAGTCGTCATCACACACGGTCCCCCACTGCCCGTCATGCAGCACCTCCAGCCGCCCCTCGCTGGCCCGGCTCCCGGCCCCCGCCAGCCGCACCTGGATCCGCGGGGACTGCTGCCAGCTGGGGGTCGCCAGGCATAGCAGGAGCAGAGTGGAGACGGGTCCAGCTGGCATCACTGAATCCAGGGACAGACTCCTGGAACAGCGGGGCAGGGAGGGCGAGTCACGGCTGGGGTCCCTTGGGCCCCTGAACGAGCCACGGGGTCCCTTCACTGCAGACGATGCAGGGACGCGGCCACGCCCCACTGATTCCAGGACTGACTTGGGGCAGGGCCTTTCCTCTCTAGGGGTGTCGCTGGCCACTTCCCTGGTGGCTCCTGGGTCTCACCCTGCTCCCTGTGGGCCATGGCGGGGCCAGATACACGCAGCCCCCTAGGGTGCCAGGGCCCAGCGCTCGCCCCAGCTCTCCCTGAAGCAGTGTCCCAGCCTGGCACCCATCCCCAAGCAGGCTGGGCCCCACGGACATGGCCTGGTGCGCTGGTGCCAGCGGCCTTGTCCTGGGGACACCTATGCTACCAGAGAAAGGAGCAGTGGGGGCCGTACCCCCCAGCTGGGGCTGATGGGAGAGGTACAGCCCTGGCACTGCCACCACAGTGTCCCGAGCCGCTGGGGGCTGCCCCATCCAGCACTGACACCCCCCTGCCTTAAGCAGCCCCCTTCCCAGCCACCCAAGCTCCCGGCTGTGTTTGCAGGGGGCTGGGGCGCAGATTCCAGGCTAGGGCGGGTCGGACCGGCCAGGGCGACCCATGAGCCCCCCACCTGTCCACGCCCCATCTGCTGCCCCCAGAGCACGCCCTGCGCCCCGGGCAACAGCAGGAGACACTGCTGCCCCTGCCGTCCACCCAACGCCCCCTGCCCTTCTTGTCCTGTGCCCCAACCCCCATGACCCCACACCCCCAATCCCCCGTGTCCCCCAGACCCCCCGTGACCCCACACCCCCTGTCTCCAACCCCCCGTGTCCCCCAGACCCCCAACCCCCCGTGACCCCACACCCCGTCTCCAACCCCCCGTGTCCCCCAGACCCCTAACCCCCCGTGACCCCACACCCCCTGTCCCCAACCCCCGTGTCCCCCAGACCCCCAACCCCCCGAGACCCCACACCCCCTGTCCCCACCCCCCCGTGTCCCCCGCCGGCGCGTCGCGGCCCCCCGGCTCCCTCCGCCCGCTACTCACCGCGGGGAGCGCGGCTGCCCGACGGGACGGACGCGGACGAGCTGCTGCAGCCCGGCCCGCCCGGCTTTTTATTCTCGGAGCCGCCCCGGGGCCCGGCTCCGTCCGGGCAGGGCCCGCGGGGGGGCAGGAGCCGCCGCCCGCAGCCCGAGCCTGGCCCCGGGGGGCTCCGCGCAGCTGGGCGCAGCGCCAGCGGCTCCAGCCGGCCCGTGGGGCCCCCCCCGTCTCCGGGCCGGACCCCCGAGCCTCTCCTGCCCCCAGCCCCCCCGCTACCCATCGACCCCCCAACTCCCACCGGGCGGGCTCCCCGCCCCTCACCTGCCCATCAGCCCCTCCCCACCTCTGGGCCAGGCTCCTGCCCCATCAGCCCCCATCATGCCGGCCCCCCAGCCTGTCTCTCCCAGCACCCTGCCCCCCATCGACAACTCCCCGAGCCCTTCTGCCTGGGCTGAGCCCCCTAAATGCCCAAGTTCCCCCCATAGTGGGCCGAGCCCCCCATCACCTCCCCCAACAGGACTGAACTGCCCCCCAGCCCTCCTGAGCAGAGCGCCCGGCCCCCCAGGAGCCATTTGCCTGAGGTCAGAGCCTACCCAGAGGCCCTGAGCCAGCTGGCCAGGAGAGCCCCACATGGCAGCCGCCTCTGGGCTGCGGGGTCTCCGTCTGTGCTGGCTCAGCCCCAGAGCGGCTCCCTGGGGTGTAGAGTGCACCCCATTCCCAGGCACTCAGCAGGGCCTGGCTCTCTCCACACTCCAGCTAGTGGGGCTGGGGACATGAGGGCTTGGGGCTTCCTCGCTAACCCGGGGCCAGGCTGGTCACCACTGGCCCCAGCCCTGCTCTAAGCACCCAGAGGCAGCGAAGGCATGGACTGACCCCTCCTACAGTGGGGCAGGCACTCGCTCCAGGCCACCTTTGGGCTGGTCTCTGACCCTTCATTCACCAGCAGCCCTCTCCCCAGTTACCAGTCCAGCCCGCTGGGGCCCCTCAGCCCTGACCCGCAGCCCCCTGCTAGCCCAGCCCTGGGTCTCTCTTGCCAGCTGTACCCCTGAATCTGTCCCCAGCTGCACTTGCCAAGGGCAGTGGCCTGAGCGCCCCAGCCCCCGGGAGCATGGTTGGGAAAGGGATAAACAGGAAGCTGAGCTCCCGGAGCAGTGGCCTGGCAGGAATGTGCCCGTGGCCACGGGGCTGTTTGTCTGGCATTAAAGACCCAGGTTCCTGACGGGAGGAGCCCGGCCCGGAATAGCCCATGAGCTCATCACCACATCCAGGGCTGTGGACGTTCCCAGCCTGCGGCCAGGCTGGCTCCCCAGCCAGTCTCCATGCCCTCTGTGTGCTGCGTGCGGTGGGTGAGAGCCGGGCGCCGTCATGCTCTGGGGCCCTGGGGCCCTGGCCTTGGGCTGCCAAGCACGTTCTGCGCCCGCGCCACGCTGCCAGCTGATGGATGTGCGCGGCTGTGTCGGCCCAGCCATCCCCGGCTGGAGAGCGGTAAATCACCAGCCCAGGGACACGTGCCGGCAGCCGGGCAGGGAACCCCCATGTACTGGCAGCCTATGGCTGGGCCCCCGCACCCAGCAGCCTGGCTAACCGGGATCAGCTCAGGGCAGGGCAAGGTGGTAGGTGTTGCTCCTGGGGGCACCTCGGGGCGGGGCTGCTCAGTGACATGGCTGGAAGTTGGTTTGGGGGGGGGGGGCTGCTCAGTGCCACTACTGGGTGGGGGGGACAGCCCTTGGCTAGGAGACGGTTCCTGGCTGGCACAGGCTGCAGTCCCACCTGTTTGATGGTTGGGGGGTTGGGGCTGTTGCACTGCACCCCCCTCCCCAGCTGGCGAGCGCCGCAGCCAGTTGTGGCTCCTCAGGCGGCTGGGGGCACTGGGCTGGGCCCTGCGTTCATGCGGCAGAGAGACAGCTGGGACAGACAGCGGGTGCAGGGCCCCCGGGCAGCTGGCAGCGCCTGGCTGAGTGCATGGCCCGCGCTGCACAGCCATCCAGGGCCTGCAGAGGTCTCCGCCATAGTGGCGGGGATAGGGCTGGGGCCAGCTGCTCGGGGAATGAGTGGCAAGGAACCTGCCCCACGCCCTGCCCTGCCCTGGGGCAAGGGGAGTGTGAACAGCCCCACTCTGGGGTGCGTGGCACCCACTTTGCCCAGCTGTGGGTGGTGACACACCATGCAGAGCTGCCCCAGATGTTTGCTGGGCCAATCAGACCAAGCCAGGCCTGCAGCAGGAGACCCACGGGCCCGCCCAGAGCGGGGGCTGGGGGGAGACCCCTTAGCGTGGGACTCAGCCCTGCAAGCAAACACAGCAAAGCTGGGGCATTGGGGGGCTGCAGCTGGGGGGGCAGCTGCTCCAAGCCATGGGGGAAGCTCGAGGCAGCTCCGCGGTTGGCAGGGTGTAAGCGTGCCCCTCCCAAGAGCTCGTTCCTGGCTCTGGGAAGGGAGTGGGGCTAGTGGTTAGAGCAGGGGGCTGGGAGCCAGGATGCCTTGGTTCCCTCTCCAGCTCTGGCAGGGGAGTGGTATCTAGTGGGTAGACCAGGGAGCGGGGGGAGCCAGGCCTCCTGGGTTCGATCATGGCCCATGCAGCCAGGTCGCCGGGTGGGTGGGGGTGAGAGCGCCATGGGCATCATCTGACTATAAAGGAGAACTGTTGCCCCCCAGTGACGACCCCGCTGTGACCAGGGGACCCACTTGGGGCTGGGGCTGAACCGGCACAGGGGCTGTGCCCCCTGCCGGCTGGGGGGGGCAGTCCGCTCCCTGCCGAGCGCTGCAGGAAGCCTGGCCAGGGCTGTGGGGCACAGAGAAAGGCCAGCAGGGCCGTGCAGCCCCGTGCACTGGGCCAGGCAGGAAGTGCTAAAGGCGGCTCAGAGGGGGCAGGGGCTATTCTTAGCCCGTCAATATTGATTTAGCTCTCAGGGACAGCCAGGAGCAGCTTTATTTCGGGCCCGCAGGAGTGCGGCTGGGAACTGAAGCCCAGCATTGTCCCGGGAGGAAACGGGCTGGGAAAGGAGCTGAGCCCTGTAATTTCAGGGAGGGGGCAGCGTGCGGGGGCGCTGGCTGGCAAGGGCTGGGCTCCCTGGCTGGGACACACCTGGCTCGTTGCTGCAGGTGGTCAGGCTGGGGCGAGTTGTGCCAGGGATCAGCCTGGAGCGAGACACGCTCATACCAGGGCCAAGGCTGGCCCTGTGTGGGGGGGGAGGGGAGACGGGGGGCAGTAGAGGGGAACCCCGTCCCTGAGCGAGCAGGACGCTGCTCTGACCCTGCAGGAGGGGACGTGGCTGGCACCGGGGGCACAGCTGAATCCATGACCCCAAGCAGGCAGACGGGCCACTCCAGTGAGGGGCTCGGCCTCAAAGGCTGGCCCCAGGGACCCTCTGCGGCCGAGCATAGCTGTGGGCGCGACCTGAGGACCTGTGCTCAGCACCTTGGGTGTGATACCCGGCCTGCTTCGCTCCGGGCTGCTGGCGGGGAGCGGCGCACGGCACGACACACAGCCAGGGGCTCCTGGCGAGGGGCGCCCGTGGGCCTGCCCGGCAGGAGGGGCAGGCCAACACCAGGCAACACAAGCCAGTCTCTGCCACCGTGAGCGTGCATGTGGCCCGTTAGCACTGGGGCTGCTGCACTTGGTCCCCAGCATGGCCCCTGCACAATGTGCTGGAGCCCCCAGAACCGGGCTCTGGACCCGCTCGGGCACAGCCAGTCCGGGCTCTAGTGAATGGAGTCTGCCCCCCTGGGGTCTCCACTCAGCCGCCTCCGGACTTGGGCCTCAGCGAGTCCAGCCCCCCTGCTCCGCCTGAGCTCCCCCTGGTCGGGACCTGGCAGCCCTACGCACCCCCAAAGGGCCATGCAGCTGCTTGGCAGCCAGACATGGTTCGCAGCCAGTGGGGGCGTCAGGAGGGTTGTTGGATCTCACAGTCACAGCGTGGAGAGACTTTGTTAGCGGCTTAACTAGGAATTACAGCAGCCACCAGCCAAGCTCCTGGCAAACACCCCGCCTCCTCCCCCCGCACTGGCTCTTCCTTCCAGGCAGTCCGTCACCCCCCAGAGCCGTTCCCTGGCTCCTCCCCAGCTCCTTGTCCCACGCAAGGTGGCCACTCCTCTTGGTCTTCACCTGCCACAAACGGTTGCAACTGGTTGGGCCAGGGCAGAGGGTCCTGGCCAGGTCTGGGTATGTGAGGCTGGGGAGGCCCATTCACCATCCCGTGACCTCTGCCATGATCACACACCTAGGTCCCATCACCAACCTACACGAATAACATGGAGAAACTGAGGCACACACACAGCACTCAGCAACCAAGCCCACTTTGTCACACATGGGCTCAGCGAGCACCCCAGAAGCTCTTCAGCGTTCCTGCACAGCCTGGGCCGGGGTGTTCTCCGCTGGGGCAGGGGTGGGTGCTGTGCCCATCAACCTGTGCTCAGGCCAGCATTTCCCAGCGTGCCTTGCTCTCCCCTGGGCCTTGTTATCAAAGCAGCTGAGCAACTGGCTCCTCCAAAAGCCCTGGGGCTGTGAGCACCTCTGGGAATGGGGCCCAGTGGGACCCGTGGGACAGCCTGGGGTGAGCCAGGCCCACACGTGGCACCAGCCCATGGGCTCTGGCATCTCCTCATGCCGAACTCTAGGGGCACAAAACAGCAGCTCTGCTACAGTGCGCGTAGCCTGGCCCGGGAGATGCCTGCGTGAGTGCGGCCGGCCGGGCACGGGCAACCGCCCCCAGTCTGCAACGGGATCATCGCGTGCGGCTGCCCTGGCCTGGCCGGTTCTGGGCAGTGGCGAGATGCTGCTGGTGCACATTAGACTAGCCAGCTCCCTGCAGCATTCAAGGCAGCAGCCCAGGAGGGAGGGGGAGTCCTCAGGGGATCACGCTGCCTGCTGGGGCCATGGCCACGCCTGGGCAGCGAGCCCAGCAACAATGCAGGGAGCAGACCCAGGCTCTCAGGCCACCCCGAGTGCCGTGGGGCTGGGTGGGGTCACGGCCGACCCATTGACATGCAGGGCCCAGCGTGTGGCACCAGCCCAGGGTGGGCCGCAGCTCTGGGGTCAGGAGGAGGGTCTGAGCCATCCGAAGTGCACACGCTCCCCAGCCTGGCACGCACCCCGTTCATGCCAGCCGCTCAGGGGAGAAGAGTCCGCCAGAGCAGGTGCCCAGCGGGAGAGACCTGCTGCCAGCCCCTTTGGCTGAGCCCTATCCCCACGGCCGGGGCTCCTGGCTCCTGCTTGGGCTGAAACAGGGACACGCTGCCCCTCTCAAAGGTGGGATGTGCCAGGGGATGGTGCCCTCCTGGCTGCTGGCCCTGGACAGCCTGCCCGCCCCTGCCCCGAACCTTCTGCTCCAGCCTCTGGTGGAGATGTGCCCAGGAGGACAAGGACCAGTCCAGATAGCTAGGCCTCAGGGCTGGAAGGCAACGCCCTGCCCAGCCCCACCCAGAGGCCTGGACTCTGGGGCACAGTGGGGCAGCTGTGCCAAGCTGCACTTGCCATGGGGGAGCCCTGGGCCCTGCAAGCACAGCCCTGGGGCAGTAATGCTGCTATCGGCACACCAGGGCTTGGTGCCCAGCAAAATCCACCCCTTGGGGCCCCGGCCAGAGCTGCCCCCGACAGCTTGGGACTGGATTGGGAAAAGGATGTGCTCACCCCCCGTTCATCACACGGCCCCCACCCAGCCATACCCGAGGCCACGGGGCCAGCACTGAGACACTGCCCATGGGTGCTGCAGCAAGCTAGAGACCCCGTCCGTGACTCAGTGCAGCTCAGAGCCCCCCCACCCCCCTCCACAAAGAAGATGTGGCCACAACCTCTCCCAAAGCAGCAGCTGCCCACCTATGGCAGGAAGGCAAAGCCCCACCCCTAGGCCCTTCTGGACCTGAGCCCCCCCTGGGCCAGCCTGGCTGCACCTCACACTCAAGCCACTGGCACCCCCAGACTGGCTGGGAGGGGGCAGGAGTCATGCTGCACATGGCACTGCCACGACTCACAGCTGGAGCGCCCCTTGCGGCTGGGCGTGGTGCACGCCTCCTTTAGCGCCTCCTGCTGACAGCCCCATGACATTCTGCCCCTTCTCGAGGCCCAGCTCTCAGCCTGGCCCATCCCACCTCCCCAGGGTACCAGAGTCCAACAAAACCACCCTCCCATTCCTCCATCCAGGCCCAGTGGTCCTTACACCCTCTCTCAGGGCTCCCACCAGCCCACATCCCCTCCTCAGGGCTTGACGCCACCTTCCCGGGGCGGGTAGGGGAGCCCGGGCCTGCCGGCTGCGCTGGGTTCCAGCCCTGGGTCCCTGCCCTGACTCCTCACTGCCGCCTCCCTGGACTTCTCCCCCCTCGGCCTTTCCCTGGGCTCCCTCCTCACCCTGCAGGAGCCATCCTGCATCCTGTTTTCTCCAGGTGTGGTGAGCGCAGAGCGTCTCCCTGCAGCCTCTTTGCTCCACGCTGCCTCACTTTATAGCCCCAGCCCCTCCCCAGCTGCCTTTCATCATTCCGCAGCTTGGCCCAACCTCCAGGTGCAACCACATGGGGTAACTGAGGCCTGCAGTGATTGCAGCCTGCGCCCTCCTGTGGGCATAAACACCCCCCCCATACTGACGCTGGAGTGCAGCACCAGGCCTGGGGCCACCTTTTAAAGTGCAGAGAAGCCCCGCAGACTAGAAATAGGAACCGTTCGGGCCCTGCAGCATCGCCGAGAGACGCTGAGAGGTGCGTTGATCGCAGCGCAGAAGGACCTGCGGGCGCCGAGTCCTTGGGGGGAAAGGCAGAGGACCCAGCTGGGGGCTGAAGCCAGATGCTGGCTCACAGCTCTGGCACCGGTGTCCTGCAGCAAGGGGACAAGCCGCCCAGGGAGGCACCTCCTGCCATCTCAGCAGAGAGGCTTTAGCCACACACTCATGGCTGGCTTGAACCGGGGAAGCTGTGGGGATGTTGTGGCCTGGGCCCTGCGGCCAAGCATAGTGTCTGTGCCGCGGGGTCCTGGAATAAAAATAGATGAATCACACAGCACCTCCCCTCACCCCAGCCCCTGCTGCTGGGGGCTCTGTACTCTTGGCAATCACCCTGGTGCCCAACCGTCCCATGGACACACCCTCCCTGCCCTCCATAGGTAGTCCGTGTTCCCTGGGAAACACCTTGGCCTTCAGCTTGAGAGACCCCTGCCCAGGTGGCCATGCAGGGACTCCCTGGCTGAGCTGTGTGGGCTGCACTGCCCCCACTGCACGGGGACTCCCAGGCCGAACCATGCTCTGGCTGGAGCTGGGGCTCCCAGGGCTTTCAGCGGCTGGCTCCAAGCAGAGCCTGCAAGCCTTGTGTCACAGCTCTACAGCCGGTGCTCTCACGCGGCTCTGGAACAGCCCCTGGGAGGCCCCCTTAGGGTCACACTCTTGAAGGGCTCAGCCCCTCAACTTCCCCGCCTCCTGGGACGACCCTCGGCACCTTCAGCACCGCGGGCCATGCCGGGAGCTCCCTGCAGCGAGTCCACCTGGAGGGAGCCTTCCACCCTGGAGGGAGCAGTGCTCCCCGACTTCCTTACAGTGCAGGGACTCAGCAGCACCGTAACGGTGGGAAGGCTTAGTCGGCGTCTGGGCACAGCACAAAGTCCTTGTGAGCACCGAGAGCAGAAGGTACAGCCTGGCCCATCTGCGTCCGTCCAGAGTCTGCTGACCCCTTCCTGAGCCCGGGCTAGCAGCGGCTCCATCTGCCTGCACCACCCCACACTAAACCGCCCCTGGCCCCAAGCCCCGCTTACAGGTGAACATTGTCACCTGGCCTCCTCCTAGCGTTTCGCTCTCCAGCTGGTCACACCCGACGGGCTTCCTGCAGAGGGTCAGCTGCTGTAGTCGTTAGTTGCTAGATACCAAAGGTCTGGGCAATTGGAGTGGCCATGGTCTTCTGGGACTCTCCACAGGCATGGGGGGACAGTCCCCAGATAGCCAGCCAGCCATTACACCTGGATCACTGCAAGAGTATACAGCCTTCCCCCCCACCTGTGCAGCACATAAGGGAAACTGAGGCACACACAGCATTTGTACAAATTATTACGGCAAAGGCCCACTCCATCACACCCTGGAGCAGTGTGCCCCAGAAATCCCCCATGTTCCGACAAAGCTGTAATAGCTTCAACATGACAGACATTTTCCTTCAGCAAACCAGCACTGTCCAAGAAAAGGAAGTTTTGCTGGAACTGCTCTGCCTGGCTTTGCTTGTCACGCCTGGCTGCTTTGTAAGGGGTTTATTTTCTCCTCCTGGGTCAGGCCCCATCACCGTGCCCAGAGCAGCGGACATGGAAGCACAAATGCAAAGGCCTTTCTGAAGGGCTGCATTAACGGCTGTTTCCTTGCTGCTATTTCTGGGTGAACAATGAAATGCACACGCTCAGGCTGGCACCTGCTGCCAGCAGGGCAGCAGCTGTTCTAAGAACTGATTAATGCTCCAGCAGTGAACACCCAAAGTTATATCGACACACCGTGTAACTGGGACTTAATTCATTCAGCGGCAAACCTCTGCCATTTTCTGGTTCACCAGCTGGGGCTCATGGCTCTGTGTGAGTCCTATGTTGGTAACGATATTTATAAACCTGAGGGGGGTGAGGAAAGCAGGGAGGTGGCAGCGCCTGCGGGTGACAATGGTCTGTCGGAAAGGCAGGACCAGAGGGGGGCTGTGAGGAGCAGCAGCGAGCCTGGAGCCAGCCAGGCGAACAGGCCACATGATTCCACGCAAGCTGTGCAGAGCGATTAACTGTGGAGGGGAGCACTGCAGCCGGCAGGCCCTGGGGGTCTAGCGTAACTGGCTGCTCAGGAGAGGAGCTGCAGGGCCACAGAGACCCTGCAATGCCCAGCTGCAGGCGGCAGAGCAACTGTGGAATGGGCATGGAGCAAACCTGGCGCATAGAGGGATCCCCAGCCTCCCCTGGTCCCTGCTGTTCCAGGCTTGTTTTCCTCCTCCAGCTCCTGGCCCCCTGACACGGCAGTCTGGTCACAGAGTCCGTTCCCTCCCCAACAGGAGAGCAGGAGGCCCAGCAAAGCTGGCCCCTGGGAGCACCAGCCCCTCCTGTCGGGGTCGCTCTCAGCACCCTCTGCAGCTGGCTGGCCTGGGCTACTGGGCTGAGACCTGAGCTCAGAGAGCCTCCCTGCTCTGGGCATGGCCTGGGGCAGGCCCCCGCTGCCTGCATGCTGGTCACTCTCTCTCCCCCATGGCTGAGGGTTAATCACCGCCCTAGCAAGCTAGGCACCCCTCCCCCCGCTGCATGCGGGGACCCCTCCTCGAGGCCCTGTTGTGCCTTGCTGCTCGCGTTTCTCTGCCCAGGCCTGTGTTACCATCAGCTGACCCAAGTACTAGCCCCAACCCATCAGCTGGGGTTGGCTTTCCCAAGCTTTGCGCTCGCCTCCCCCACTGGCAGGGCAGGTGTCTAGCGCATGGGACAGCCTCCTCCGGCCGCTGTGTGGGACTGGCCCTATCTCTGCCAGGAGAGCGCAGGAGGGGAGGGCAATGGGAATCCTCAGGGCCTGGAAACCTCGCCCAGGAAGAGATCAAGCAGCCGGAGGCTGTTAGCAGAGAATGGAGCTGGAGGAAGGGATGGGTCAAGTCTCTAGAGTGAGGCCTAATGAGGGGAGCGGCTGTTCTCCCTGCCTCCCTGCACAAGAGAAATAGCCATGCCATTCTGTGCACTGCAACGGGGGGGGGGGGGAATTCAAAGCTGAGCCAAGGAAAGTATTTTTTTACACTGCCTGTGGAACTCATTGCCACAGGATACCATTGCAGCCAAGTGCTCAGCACTAACCACAGGTGGAGTAGCCGTTTCTATAGCTACTGGAACATCCAGTGGCAATGGACTGAAAAGTGACAAGGTATTGAGCCCCCTGCCTCAAGGTGTCTGCTGAGCTCGCACCAGACAAACGAGGGAAATGTCAGGCTGCAAAGGTCACCAGGCCAGCCCTGCGTCCCTAGCCTGTCCCTACAGGGGTCTGTCCAATTCGTCAAGGTCGTTTTCAATTCTTCTCCTGTCCTCCAAAGTGCCGGCAGCCTCTCCCAGCTCGGTGTGATCTGCAGGGTTCACCAGCATGCTCGCCACTCCGCTAGCCCAGCCATTCATGAAAACATTGACTAGTCGTGGACCCCAGACTTAGCCCTGTGGAACCCTAGTGTGACAGCAAATCAGATACCTGCTCTTGGAGCACGGCTGTACACCCACCTTACAGTCACTTGATCAGAGCCATCCCGAGGTTGTTTATGAGCGTGTCATGTGGGACTGTGTCAAAAGCATTCCTGAAATTGCGCTCTGTCACAGCTACTGCTTCCCCCAGCCACTAGCCCAGGAACCTGTCAAAGAAGGACGTTAGGTTGGTTTGGCTGGATTTGTTCTTGACAAGTCCATACTGGCTGTTCCTTAAAACCCTCTCATCCCTCAGGTGCTACCAACTGATCCAGTGTCTCCCCAGGTATCGAAGCCAGGCTGACGGGTCTAATTCCCTGGGTCCTCTCTGTTCCTCTTTTGAAGATAGGTGTTACGTGTAATGCTGGCAGAGCAGGTGGCCGCTCACGCCAAGGTCCCTGTGTCTCGGCAGACACGCTTGGAACCCATCTGGCATACCTGTGTGTTGCTAACTAGGTATTAGGGTTTGAAGCATGTGTTAGACTGTGTGGAGAGCCTGTGAGCAGCTGCAGCATTACTCTCATGTATCGTGTCTGAGCGTTGGCACCACAAACCTGTGTAACTGTGACTCACCCGCAAGGAGAGGGAATTAACCGGTGTGAAACGCTGCTCTCCCACTGAAGGGCTGATGTCCCGGCCTACGAGGACGGCTCATCGACAGCAGACCAACGACTGTGCAACATGAAAGAGGCCAAAAGATTTCACTGTTTACTCTCCCCAGCCCCATGGATCCCTCCCGCAGCTGAGAATGACAAGCCCTAAGAAGAAGAAACTGGCTCTCGCTGCTGCTGCTTCCCTTGGTGGTGAACATTCAGTGTGATAAGCATCTTTTCATAATTCACCTTTGTAGCAGAGGCTGAACCAGCCAGGCTGTGACCCCTCGCCCCGCTGGCTGAGCAGCTGGAGGTCTTGGCTCTCCGCTATTAGAGGTCAGGATGAGGCCTTGCTGCGGGAACCAGGACCCCCTGGCTGCTGTTGTGGGAGTCGTGCTCTACAGTGCCTGGTGCTGGGCACTCTCAAGGAGAGCCAGGGCACTGGAGGGGCCCGTGGGCCCAGTTGAGCCCGTGCCTTGTCGCCAGACTGACATTTCTACGGCACCTTTCAGCGCAAACATTCCAAACACCCACCTCACAGCACCTCGGCGGCACCCGCCGCTGCTTACCTGCTGGAGGGCAACAGCGCACTGTGCCTAGGACAGTAGCGAGGAAGGCTGCGGCACCTGCGGGGATCGGCAGGAGGAATCTCAGAAGGCAAAGGGGGGTGTCTGCCTGGAACTGGGCCAGCACCCGGCGACTCAGCGCATGGGGAGAGCACCCAGGGAGCTACAGTGAGGTCGCCAGGGCCGGGGGTGTTTTATCTCACCTGAAAGGCAGCAGCTCCAGCAACCGAGCAGCCTTTGGGGGCAAAGCCTCCACTGCCCCGCAGCACCTGTGGGCAGAGTTCTGTCTGTGGTTAGCAAAGCACCAGCGCCGGTTTTCCTGGTTTCCCACCCAAGCGCCGAACCAGCCCAGCCCTGGACAGGCTCCCTACATAGGGTGTCATTTCCCACAGCTGCACGGTCTGAAACGGGCTCCTCTCCGATACGGGCAGGGCCCCCGGGAAAGCTGGGCCATCTCTCACTCCAAGGCTGATGCTGCCCTGGGAGCAGCCTACTCCCTGGCCCAGAGGAGCAGGTGAGGGGATGACATGCCCCTGGGGCAGCCCTGCAGCAGGTGTCTGGCTCAGCAGGATAGGGATATGGGCTGGGGAGTGCAGTCCCATCAGAGAGGTCAGCTCACTCCCCCCCACCCCCAGGAGCTTGCGGGGCCTTGTACACCAAGAAGAACTGCGCTCACACAAGCCCCATCGTGGGGCAGAGGGGCCATGAGTCCAGCCAATACAACCAGCCGCCACAGAATGGCTGGCCCCATGCCCCATCTCTGGGGTGTGGGTGGCTTGTAGAAACAGGGCTAGCACGATGTCTGCAACCTGGGGGCCCCAGCTAGGCCCCTACACAGCTGCTCCTGCTTCCGCGGCCCTTTGCAGGGCATGGGGCACACACTGACTGATTAACTCGGAGCTGAGCCCTCAAACCACGGCCCTGAGCACACGGGCATGTTACTGAGCCCAAGGCAACTGGCTGAACGCTCCAGTGCTGGCCAGACACCCGCGGGATGATTGCATTGGCCAGCCTAATCCGTTCTGCTGGCTCAATGAAACCACTTCTTTCCCTTTCCTGGACATAGCCTCTGCCAGTGCTGAGCGGCTGCCAAGTTCGCCTGGAGAGGTAGCTGCATGGCTCGTGGCCGAGGACGGTGCTGCCTGATCCCTGCCGGCACACTATGGCTTTCTCCCAGAGGCCAGCACCGGTGCAAATTTCAGGTCCTGCGCATGCCCCTCTCCCCCTTGCACAAGGCCAGAGGCTGGTGCTCTGCAGCAGAAGGTGGCTGATGAGGCACAAGGAGAGTTCGTGCGTCAATGCATGAAGCAGTGGTTACCGGGCTCTGGTGCAAGCTGAGCCGCAGGCATCTTCAACCCAAGGGGAGGAGAAGAAAGCTGGGGAGGGAAAGGCCCCCAGAAAGGGGGGCTACAATGACCATAGTGGGGGATCAGCCTCAGAGCCCCCGGCTGGAAGGCTGGAGGCCCCAGCTGGCATCCAGGCAGTGAAAATTCATTTGAAAGGCCCCAAGAGTTCAGGAGTTATAACCAGTTTTACTATCAAACAGGCACCAGTGCCAGGCCAGTTCGGGGTTACTTAAAACCTGTCTTGGTTCGTTGGCATTTAGTCAAATTAAAGGTTTATTGGTTGAACGCAGGCCCGAAGACGAAATCACACCAGGCAATTATATCGGATTAAATCGGTTTTGCATAAATCGCTCAACCAAATTTAGTGAAAACCTTTACAGCCTCCTGGCTTTGGGAGGTGAACATGTTTTTAGAACAGCTTTTCTCTGGTGAAAAGGAAAGGGTTAATTTTTGCTGTCAGTGCTGATGCCTCAGAACCTTTGCTGGCCCTGGTCTGACCAGACAGACAGACACAAGGTGGAGGGGCAGGAGATGGGAGAAATGCAGCTATTGGAAGGGTTACCTTGGGCTGCCGGCTGTGACGAGTGGCTGCTTTGGTTGGCAAGTCGACCTCCACACCTGCTGCTTGAAGCTTGGATTACAATCCGGCAGGCAGCCCCTGGCTGGATCATTTCTGCTCAGACATGGCAGGCGTGGCCGATCCAGCACATGGGAGCGAGAGGATGGAGGGAAGAGGGGTGGGGGCAAACACCACAGCAAGGGAAGGGAAAATCATGCAGGATGGTACGTTTCTCTGCGGCGCTGGCAGTTCGCTGTGCCCATGGACGGGCTGGGTGTGGCTCTCATGACTTTTGGCACTTACACTGGAAACAAAGCTCGCTGATGGAGACGAACCAGCCTTGTGGCGAGAAAGTCCTCAGCTGAGCGGGGTGGCGCTGCAAGCGGCGGGTCAGGGACGAGGCAGAGGCTGAGGTGGTGTGCTTTTCTCCACATCTCTTTTTAAGCACCCCACCAAGGGGAGAGTGGGTGTCAGGGTTCATGCCCCTCATTATTTTGCCCCCCAGTGAGGCCCTGTATCTGTCACACCATTGCTGGTCTGTTAAAGGCTGGCTCCACATCATCTGGCTTTACCCGGCGTGCTCTGAACTCAGCCCTGGGCTGGAGCGGGAGACCCTTTTTGCTCAGGCTAATGGGGTTTTCGGTCTCCGTTTCGTACTCTCTCCCGTGGCGTCTGGGGTTGGTGGCGAGTGGGACAGGGCAGCCGATGAACTGTCAGACTTTGTGGAGTTGAGCCCAGTTACATTTGTAGGCCCCGTTGTCACAGCACTACCTGCAGGCACAACAGCGCCTGCTGCCAGAGACGCCTGTGGACAGGCCCTGCAGGGAAAGGAAGGGTACTGAGAAACGTAACCGAGACCCTGAGCTGGGATGGCCGCATCAGCCCGGCATAGGGAGCCCACAGTCCATGACCCCCCTTCCCCCCCAGGAATGGCCCCCAGAGACACCAGGCGGTGCTGGAGAGCTGGGGGAGAAGCAAGTCACCACCAGATGTAACAATAGGACAAGGCCTCAGAGCTGGACCGTGCTCCCCCAGGCCTCAGTGAGAGCATGGCAGACACTGCCCAGGGCACTGGGACCCTCAGAACACGAAGATCGGCTGAGTGAAGGTCACTGGGGGCACCAGGCCGTGCCTGGCCCTCACTGGGCCACCACAGAAGGAAACGCTGCGTTTCCAGCCTGGCTACCAGAACGTTTTGCCAGTGGAAAAACAGCTCCCCAGGAGCCTGCATGGAGATCTCCAGGCTGCCCCCAAGGATCTCGGGGATGTCGCTATCCCAGGCTGAGCTGGAAGGGAACTTCCACAGACAGCTGCTGGCTGCTTTTCCCAGGCTGGCTCAGGCCAACCTGCTAACATGCTGCTAGCTACTGCCGCCTCTCAGCACCCGCCAGATCCTTCTCCACGGCCAGATGCCGGTGCCTGCTCCAAGCTCTGTCAGGTCATGGCCCAGTCTTTGTCCACTGCTCATTAGCTGTGCCAGGCTCCTAGTTTGCTGCTGTTCCCCCAACGGCCCTGCATGTCCCTGGCCTCTGTGCATAGCCCATCCCATCCTATCTGCAAACATTTTACATAATCTGTCCACGTGACCCTATGGCTAAGGTCAGCGTGCAGCATTGCACATCCACTGGCAGCTGGGGCAGGGAGATGAGGCCAAGTGTCTAGGAGCATTGGGGGCTGGTGGGGGTACTTGCATGGATGTGTGGGGCAAGTGGGTGGGTGCTAGGACACCTGGGACTGCTGGGGGAGATGGCTGCTGGCAGGGGTGAGCTGGGGGCTGGTGACAGGGCCAGGGTTGAGCTGAAGGCTGTTTGGAGCTCTCCGCTCTGACTGAGGTCTGGGGTCAGGTAGGTGTCTGTGAGCAGCAGGAATTTGGCTAGGTTTGGGGGTGTCTGGGGCTAATATTGAGTCTCCTTCCCACCTGGCCCATGTGGCTGCTGCCAGGATCCAGCAGGGACAGTAGCTGCAAGAGGAAGACACCCGTGGCATCAAGCACCAGGTCTGGGCTGCAGTTAGGTGCGACGGGGCATTTACACACATGGAGACCAAACAGAAGTGTGACCGTTAATTAACCCCAAAGACCCAGGCCAGCCCCCAGCAGGTGAAACCCAAACACTGCAGCCCCCAGAACTACAAACCACACAGCCCAGGAAGGAAAGAGAAACCACGTCCCGCTGCCCCTGCCTTGCTGTGAGCGATGCCCCACGGGGCAGGAAAAAGGCCGGGGCACTAGACTGTGACTAGCCAGTTGTCTGGGGTGTCTCAGGGGCTCCTGGAGAGACATTTCATAGATTCCACGGCCAGACGGGACCATTGTGAGCATTTGGTCTCATCCCCTGTATACCACGGGCCAGAGAGCTGCCCTGAATTCATTCCTGTTTGAGCCAGAGCAGATCTAGAAAAATATCCCGTCTTGATTTTAAAAGTCAGCGTGATGGAGAATCCAGCATAGCCCTTGGTCAGTTGCTGCAATGGTTAATTTCCCTCCCTGTTAAAAATCTATCCCGTATTTACAACCTCGCTTCAGCTTCCAGCCCCTGGATCTTACTAGACCTTTGTCTGCGAGTGACACAAGCAGCTACTTCCAGACTGCGATCGAGCCCTGTCACGGTTCACTGACCACCAGTGGCACTGCATGCGGGCCATGCCGATAATCAGCTCCTCCTCCGGCACGTCTTCCCCGACGCTCTCGCTCCGTGGCCCCTCTCACTGCAGGCTCCTCTTTGGGCCTTGGCTCTCAGGCCAGGTGACTAAGGTCCTCCCCTTCCAGGGAATTCAGAGTTCTTCCAGACCCGCTGGAGCCTCCTACAGCCTTGCCACTTCCAGGTGGCTGGTAGGGGACCTTGACACTGGGTTCCAGCCCAGGGCCCATATAACAAGCAGCCAAGGGCTCTGCACGGTCTGACCCCTTGCTGCTGTTTCTCTGGGCTGCTTCCCAGTTACCTGGCGTCCCCTGTGGGTTTGCCAGCCACCAACTCCCTGCACTCAGGGAGTGGCTACAGCCTCTTCCCGCCTTCTGCAGCCCACCCAGCTGCAGCTTCCTGGCTTTATAGGCCCCACCTGTTCCTGCACAGGTGAGCCTGCATCAATCAAGTAATGCCCTGCTCCCATCTTAACCCCTTCCCAGCCTGTGTGAGGCGGACACTTTCGCTCACCCCCCTGACCTTCTCTTTGTTACGCTCGTCTGGTTCAGAGTCACTGCTTCCCAGAATGGAGTCCCCCACCCTGCCCAGAATGTGCAGGGACCGACTGGGTTGATGGGATCACTGGAGAGTGTCAGGATTCAAGCTTATTGCCCCATCTTTCCTGCATTGTGCTAGAGTAGGACATCCCGGGGTGCAAGGAGCAACAGCAGAGGAAGAGACGAGTCACACCACAGACGAGAGGAAATTGTCAGGGTTGTGACTTTTTCAGGGTGACGTTCTGTTGGACCCAGAGGATGAAGCTGTGAAAAGGCCACGACCCAGGTCAACCAGGAGGCTGCCAAAGCAGGACTAAGAAATCAGCCAAAAGCAACTGGAAATCGTGACTGCCGCTGAGAAGCGTCAGCAGTGCTGGTGAGCATGTAATGGCTGGTGACCAATGCCGCCTGATGAAGAAGGCTGGGTCTCATGGACACACAGCCAGGGCTGCCAGCCAGCTCCATAATTGGGATAGGATGTGGAGTTTTTCTGAGACTGGCAAGTATTCGGGAACAGCAAAAGCTTCCTGTGAGAAGCAAGTGAAGGTTACAGCGTGTGACTGTGATACCCACATAGCTCCATGCGTGTGACCCTTGGCAAGCGCCCACACCAGGTGCTGCCCTGTCTCTGAGAGCTGTGCTTGTGGCGAACACTGGGGTGATGTGCAGCACTGGCCCGCAGCCTGCAGCGAGACGGCACCGGGAAAGACAGCTGAAGTGGCCGGGCCTGTGGTATGGATCTCAGACCACGGGACTAGCCCTATTCGGCGGCAGGCGGACAAGAGGTGCCAACAGCTAACCAGAAGCCCATGGAGAAACGTCGCTGTCCTGGCAGCAGCCTGCAGTGGTCGGCAAGGCGGCATTAGACAGGTGGAAACACAAGCTGCCGCAGTCTCACCAGCCAGGAGAACATCTGGGCTAACAAATAAAACACAGCAAATGCCCTGTCCAGGAGAGCTGGCTGGGGCTCAGAGCTGCACGTGCCGGGGTGGGGTGGGGCGGGGGATGACACGTTATGGCTCAGGGGGACGGGGAACACGGGACGACACGCTCAGACTGTGACCTTGCCACCCAGCCCTCCCGTCTGGGCCCCTTCCCTGCAGAACCAATAGCAAGAACCAGAGCCCCCTACCCCTCCGGCCAGGGCGTCTCAGGCCTGCTCCCATTGTGGAGGAAACGCGAAAGGGCCTGGCTGGCGCGGCGGGTTGGTTTGTTACGGGACTGTCAGTGCAAGGGCCTTGGGTGGGGTGTGGGGGGGGAAGTGGCACCAATGGGGGGATGGCGGGGGATCAGATGACACTGTCAGGGGCAGGCAGTGTCAGTGGGGGAGGCGGGGGCTGGGGGTATTGTGGCAGTCAATGGGGGTGCGTAGAGGAGCGCTGGAGGTTGGGAGCTGTCGAGGGGGATGTCAATGGGGGAGGGCTATGGGGCCCAGGAGGCAGTGGGGCCTGAGTCAGTGGGGTGGGTGTGACATAGGGGGCGACCCGTGCAGTGTAACATGTGGGGCAGTGGCCAGAGCAGCCGCAGTGTCATCCCTGCCCTCTGGGGCAAGGCCCGTGCCAAGGTGAGGCAGGTGCTGGGCCCTGCCCCCACCCCAGAGCAGGCAGCAGCTGCGGGGCTGGGGCAAGCAGGCACTGGGTCCACTCGTCAACCACCAGCCTTGGTCCTTGTCATGGGACATGGCACTGTTAAAACGTGCCCCGTGTTTCCAGCCTGACTGGCTCTTGCTTCCAGGGGCTCACACTGGCCCATTCTCTGCTGGCCTGCAGCACCCAGCAGTCACTGTTGCTCCCCAGGTACTAGCTAGAGCCCATCAGCAAGTCGGCCCTGCTCTGGCTCTCGCTAAACTGAGTAGCTTGAGCGCCTGGTGTCCACCAGGACACGGCCCGCTGTCTGATCCTTCCCGCAGCGCCGCGCCACCCCCCATGCCCTGCTTGAACTGTGGACACCTGCCCGGGACCCATTCTAGCCGCCGTCACCCCAGTGCCAAAGGCAGCGGTAAAATAACCCCCCTGCTGTGACGCGAGCTGCCCTGGCTGGTGCATCCCAGGGTCGCGTTGTCCTTTCCGGCCCCAGCATTGCACTGAGAGCTTAGGTGCAGCTGATTATCCACCAAGGCCCCGAGTCTCTGGCAGGGGTGGTGGGTGATGCCCTGCCGACCACAGACAAAGGCAGGCCAGCCCGCTCTGTGGGGCACCACTACCCTCCTGTCCAGGTATTCCTGGTCAGTCTCCAGGCCGAAGGGAAATTCCCTGGCCTGGCTCAGTTCCTCCATCTCAGACAGAACCCAGCCAGTGGCCCATAGGGGCAATTACCCCCCGGCCCCATGACCAGGCACCCCGCACTGCTCTAGCCTCCCCTTATTATTAGTCCACTCCATGAAGCTCCTGGGTGAGTGGGAACCAGCCCAGGTGCCCGCACCACATGGACAGCACAGCAGTCAGCCACCCGTCCCCGCAGCCTTGGTGCGAAAGGTGGAGGCCAGTGGCAGAGGCCGCCTCCAGCGAGGGAGCGCCAGGGGAGCCCAGTGCATGGCCCAGCATGGCCCAGCCCAGGCATGGCAGTGATGGGATTTTTATTCCACTGAAGGGGGTCGTGTAACATGGTCCAGACTTCACTTGAGCTCAGGGTTAGAATGAAGGGCCCTGGCCTAGCTGGGCAAAGGCCAAGGACGCAGCCTGCCCTGGGCCTTGTCTACACTACAGAGGTTAGCCGCTGTCACTGGCCAGGCAGAGTGAGCCCTGCACCCGCAAACACCCTCTGTGCGGCTCTGGGACAGCGCGCAGGCCCCTGGGCTCTGTGGCCCTTCTAGCTGCATCTGCCAAGGGATAGGGCGAAGGGCTCGCTTGGGGCACACAGAGCTAGGTGAAGCAAGCCCTGGCTCTGGACGCTGCAGGGGCAGGATGGGCTAGGGCCTGACAGGGCAATGCCAGCTGGGCACACGCCAGGCCCACGCCAGGGGCAGGAGTGACAGCGTGAGCGCACAGAGTGGGGTGGTGGGGTGTGTCAGGGGCGCGGGTGCTGGGGGGGAGTGTGAGTGGTGCACGTGGGGCCAGGTCACAACAGCCCCAGGCCCTTTCCCTGGGCCAGGCTGGCATCACCGCTCCCATCACATGTGCTTGAAGTCCTCCAGGGCCACGTGGGCTGCATTGCGCCCTGCAGCGCCCATCACTCCCCCACCTGGAAAGGAAGCGGACACATGAGAGGGGGTGCAGGAGCTCTGGGCATAGCAAGGCAGAGCTGCCATGTGGTGTGGAGCCGGGAGCAGAGCCCTAAGAACGGGCAGCAAGGGGCAGCCGCACCAACAAGTCAGCACCATGGCTCCAACTGCCTCGCCACCCACGTCAGGTTCATGGCAGTGGGGAAAACCTGGGCTAGGGCCCCCCCTTTCCGCCCCAGGCTGCCCTCTCACCCTGCCCCACCGTGAGGGAGTGGACGCGCTCTGGCCAAGCTCCAGATGTCTCCCTCCCGCCGAGCCAGGCCTGCCATCGGCCAGGCAGCGCACAGCTCCGGGTGAGACGTGTGCTGCACAGGCTGGAACATCCAGCCCAGTCGCTGCCAAGGCCCCACCCAGCGCCAGCGAGCTGCTGCCAGTGCAAACACACCCACACCTGATCCTGGCACCATCCCTGCTGCCCCACAGGCCCGGCCCAAGGCATGTGGCATCAGCCTGTGACCCCCCAGGGGCGTGCCAGGCTCATTGCAGTGCCCCCTGCTTCTCCCACACACACCATGGGCAGAACCGGCTACCAGCTCGCACAGCGCCCTGAAATCGCACGGGTGACCAAGGGGCCTCCCCAGCTCCCGGGGCAGCACACTCACCAGCCTGGCCCGCCGGTGCAGGGCTCGGGGAGGGCTGGGGCAGGAAGCCAGCATGAGCCTGCCCGGGGCGCTCTCCCCCACGTTAGTTGCAAAGGGAAGGATCATGGCTCACATACCGGGGTGGGCGCCACTGCCGCAGAGGTACAGGCCTGGGATCGGGGACCTGTAGCCAGAGTACGAGGGCACTGGCCGGGCAAAATACAGCTGGTCCAGAGACATTGCTCCATGGAATATGTTCTGCAATCAACAGGCTGAGTGAGGCCCGGGACTAGAGGCTGCTCCTCTTCCTGCGGCACCGGGCCCCGCTGCAAGGGGGACACGCCGTTGGGTCACAGGGCTCAAGCTTCCCTCATTAGGCTTTGGACTGGGCGGGTGTCAGACGGGCTGGGCACCGGACCACGGGGGTGCGGGGTTGCCAGGTGCCCCATTTTCGACTGGAAAGTCTGGTTGTAAAGGGGACCAGGAGGTGGCTGGGCAGCACGGCTGACCAGACACAGAAAGTCATTACCATGGGGGGGGGCCATCAGCTCATCAACCTGCTCAAGTCACAGGCATAGTTTGGGGGATGGGGGAATGAGCAAGAGACCGTGGGGTGAGGAAGCCTGAGGGGACGGGTCTGGGGGAGGAAGGGTTAGGGGCTGGGGGGTGGGATGGGGCAGGGCACAGTGGGGCAAGGGAAGGGATGGGGCAGGAGGAAGAGAAGGGAAGCAGGGCTGCACCCTCATCTGGAGTTTACCCGCACACTCCGGTTTTTGGTTTCTGTGTCTGGGTGCCATTTAGGGTCGCCAGTCCGGTTACCGCGGGGTCGGGGGAGAGCACCGGGTCATTAAACCGTGCCAGCCTCTACGCATCTGGGGCCGCCTCCTACCTGCAGGCAGGCTCTTTGTGACCATCCAGGGAGCTGGGGGAGAGGAGTGAGCCTCAGCGGTGGGGTACTGAGGGGGCAGAGGCGGCATAGGAGGCAGTGCCTCGGGAGTCCCGCTAGCAGCATTTTGAAAGGTGGCCAGCCTCGCCAGAAACCTCGCACTATGCCTACCCCTCCCGGCAGCCCGAAGATCCTCTCCAAGTCCGGTGGCGTGAGGATGTCTCTGCCGACGACAGACGCCTTGAAGCCGGGTGCGTAGGCCTCGACCCAGTCAAACACTGGAGAGCAATGGAGAGAGGTGGCTCAGCTGGGAAAGGGCTCGGCCTGCATCGCTACTGTCACCAGCTGGCCTCAGGGGCCTAACCCAGGGAGCCACGGGGAGCAGGGCTGGATGGCCAGTGGGGAATTCGCCGCTCCTTTCAGTGGCTGCTGGGCACAGGAAGCCTCCTTGCGATGGGGCGAGCAGAGCACCCGGGGGCAGCAGCGGGCAAAGTGCCTTGTCTGTGGGTGTGATGTTAGCTAGCCCCTCGCGCTGCTGCCTTTACCCCTGTCGGCGTACGCATTCCGCGCCTGCTCGTCCCACGGCCGCCCGCCGGCCAGAGCATACGGCGTGTACTGTGTGAAGAGGGAGACCACGTGGCAGCCCGGGGGAGCCAGCGAAGGGTCCAGTGCCGACGGGATGCACAGCTCGATCATGGGCCTGGGGAAGGTGAGAAAGAGTCAGGGCCCTAGGAGCCGGGCAGCCCAGGAAGGAATCCAGCCCCGAGACCTGCCCGGCACCGATGGGAGGCTGCCAAGACAAACACACCGAGCTCTGGCTCAGAGCAGCCCTCCACCCCCTTCCCAGTCCCCCCGCCTCAGCCCCTGCTTCCAGCCCCATGGCACGCTCAGGCTCAGACCTCTCCCTTGGGCACCCGCCTGGGCTTTGTGTTCCGTACGCTGCACCCCAGGAGTCTTCCTGAGAGGCCCTGCTGGGAACATCACTGCGCCCGGGCACAGCTCTGCCGTCTCCCATGGGAAGGTCCCAGGGCCAGCCCTACCTGGTGGAAGGCTCGCCAGTGCCAGCGTCCTCGTAGGCGCGGTGCAGGAGGTGCGTGTCCTCGCAGTTCAGGTGGATCGAACACTGGTGATGGGGCAGTGGGAGGCCGTCCCCTGCACCCGGAGCAGCCAGGAAGCTGGGCAGCCGATCCACAGCCACTGGGGAGGGCAGAGATGGGGTGAATCCGAGAGGGGCAGGGAGTCTCCTAGGCTCTAGACATTGTACCCTGGGGTCCCCTGAGGGGCCACAGCAGCTCGCTGGGCCCAGGGAGATGGAGAGAACGGCAGAAATGGAAGGCACGGGGACAAGAAGAGGCTGGTTTCCTTCCCGACTTGGGCTGCAGCAGGGAGCCTCACGGAGCCTGGGACAAGCCCCACAACAGCTCCTTCCACCCACCGAGCCCCTGCTGTGGGGTGTGACTAACGCGAGCAGCGTCCCAAACCAGCACCCCGCCCCCCGGAGCCAGCACAGAGTGGCAGCCGACCCCTGGGACCCTGGTGTGGCCCCATGGAGGGCGCAGTGACATGCCCCAAGCCCCAGGGACAGGCTCCCCCACTGACACTCACCGTTGATCTTGGTGACAGGCGAGCGCGCATCGAACTGCCTGAGCCGCTGGACGAACTCCTCCGGCAGCTGCTCCTGGAGGGGGTTGGGGGGAAGCCGGCTCACACCAGGCTGGGAATGAGCCTGGGACCCGGCTGGCGCTGCCCAGACCCCCGGAGGGCGCAGTCTGCACCACTCCAGGGTGCAGTCCATCCATGGAGCTGGCCCCCAACAGGCATGGAGCCACTGATGGGGGAAGGGGGAGCAAACGCATGCCCCAAGGCACCTGCCGCCCTGCCCCATCCGAGCTCCCACATGACAGCAGGATCTCCGGCCTGCCCCCCCACCCTGTCTTGGGCTTGATGTTCATTTGGGGCGCTCGGGCCAGGGATGGCACCTGAAAGGCCCCTCAGTTACTGGATGTGGGGGGAGCAGCCTCCTCTGGCTGCCCCCTTGGTGTTGGGGGGATAGCACGCTCATTGGGGGAGGGGCTCGTTACCACGAGGAAAATGCCCCACTCCAACCCCTGGCTGCTCCCACCTCCCCACACACAGGCGCACCCCTTGCCAGGGAGCATGTGGGGTAGCGCAGCCCGTGGGGGCATTCCCCTGCTGCATTGTGCCACCGCCCCCGGGCGCCTCTCACCTGCGGCACGAGCTGCAGGAACGTGAGCTGTGGTGATGCGTTGGACAGAACCAGTTTGCTCCTCACCTCGGTCCCGTCCTGCAGGACAACGCCCTGCGCCGCCCCATGGGGGCCCAGCAGCACGCGGGTCACCGGCTGGCGAGGGGGAGACGGGAGATCAGCCCTGAGCACCGGGGTTGCCCACAGCAATGCCCAGGTGAGGGGCCAGGCTGAAGGGAGCGTGCGGCTGTCTGCCCCATGGGCCCAGTGACCCTTTCCAATGTGGTGCCGCTGGGCTGGCCCAGCCTGCCTGTCCCCCAGGCTGACCCAGGGGGATTTATGCCCCTCCTTGCAGGCTTTGGTCCCCGTTTCCAGGCGGCTGTGGGGCTGTAGGGAGAGGGCTCTGAACTCAGGGCGCTCTGCTCCCTCCAGGACCGGTCCAGGCTGGGTGGGGGGAATGTCCTCTGTCCCGTCCCAAGCAAGCTGGCACCTTCTCGGTGAAGATGTCTGCCCCGTGTGCGGCTGCTGCGCTGGCGATGGCATGGGATACCCCTCCCATGCCCCCAGCCACGTAGCCCCAGGCCCCCTTCCGCCCCTCCAGCTCGCCCATCACATGGTGCAGCAGGACGTACCTAGGAGAGAGGGCAAAGGTTAACATCTGGGGTGGGCAGAGATCACGGCTGGGAGGCAGTGGGGACATCATTCCCACGCAAGTGGGTAGGAAGGCATGGCCACCCCATGCCCCGTGGCATCTGGCATGGCAAACCACGGGGAGGTAATGCCGGAGACTGGGCGCGCAGGGCCAGGCACCGCAGCAGGGTGAGCCCAGCGAGAGGGGCTGGAGGCCTGACTCCCCCCCTGCCCCAGCCCCACAGGCACACCCCAATGCCGAGGTTACACGGGGCCCTGCACCAAGGCTGCTCCCTCCCCCGCCCATGCCAGCGTGCGGCCACGACCCCCCCCGGTCAGTGACCCCAAGGCCGTTCCCCATCCCGCTGCAGGGCGAGTCAGCGATGTGGCACCCTGAACGCCAGGAGGGCCCAGCGCAGCCAGCTGCCAGGCCTCAGGGGGAGCCACGTGGCCCAGCGCCAGCATGGGCAGGGGGCAGCCCCTCCCAGCAGGGTCCCTGGAGCTGGTGTGTGCAGCAGGGAGGCTGTCCTGACCCAGGGGGAACGTGGCAGCCAGCGCAGGGGCAGGCGTGGGAGGAAGAGAGCGCCGAGCTGCAATACCATGCCCGACGGGAGCTGGGGGGCCCTAGGGAGCCCCCCCCCACACACCCTACCCGCTGCCGGGCGTGTGGGGACTGGCCATGGCCCCGATCACAGCATCCGTGGCCAGGGTTGCTTTCAAGGGCTCCGACTCGAACCAGTGAGCCAAGATCTGGAGGGAGCGAGCAAAAGGAAATGGTGTTTAATGAACGAGAGCCTGGCATAGGGGGCCTGGATCCCACGGGGGCAGAGCCCCGCCAAAGCAGCCCTGCAGTGGTGGCCTGGGTCCCACAGCACCTGGGAGCGCAGCTCAGCCCCACATCCCCCTGGCAGGCCCAGCCCCCACAGGTGACTCCCCCCGGCTGGCACTGCCCCTGGACAGCATCTGCTTCTCACTCACCGTGGTGATCGGGGCCGTGAGCACTTGGTAATATTGAGGCAGCTGCTTGCCCAGCGCCAGGCCTGGGGAAGAACTGGGTGTAAGAGGTGGCTCCACACAACCACGGGCTCCTTGGGCGCCACTGCCCCTCCCACGGCCGGCGGGAGGGGAGGGCAGCGCATGGCCAGTGTGAGCCCGGGGTCAGTCTGGTCGGGGCCTGACTCTGCCTCACAGAGCCCAGGCTGCTCCAGGGCAGGAGGGATGGGCACCCGACTCGCCTGGAGCCATGGGTTTAGCTGGCAAGTGGAAAGGCCAAGGGTAGTGCCCGGGGCAGAGATCCCCCTCTGCGCAGCCTGTGCCCTTGAAGGGAGGAGGCAGCTCCGAGCCACACAGGTGGCCGTGTGCCTGGGGACTGACCTGCAGCCGCAGCCTCCTGCAGCTCGCCACTTGCGCCCGCAGCCCTTAGACATACCTGCCCGCAGCAGGGGCTGCAGGGCTCGCAGGGCACGGAGCCGCTGCAGCAGGGGGCCCTGGCTCCAGGCGGCCACGTCCAGGGGGGCAGCATCCAGTAGCGGGTCGATGGCCGACACCAAACGGCTCATGAATGCCTCGTACTTCGGATAGGCCTGAGGTGGAGACAGGAGGAAGCCAGCAGATGCCAGCCGAGTGGGACAGCTGTTATCCGTGCCACACCCCGCCAGCCCTCCTGCTGCGCACATGCCCAGGGCTCTGTCCAGCTCCACGGGCCTCTACCCTGGGCTCCCTGGCCACGCACCCCAGCTCCCCCTGCCAAAGCCCCCCTCCAGTTAGTTCAGCCAGGGTCAGCCCGTCACAGCCTGAGCCTCAGCACCCGGCCCCGGGCTGCAGGTGGCACGGGAAGGACAGCCTGCTCCACAGCCACGGTGGCCCACGCACAGCCCCACTGAGCTGTCAGACGGGGCGCTCCGTGCTCCTGCCTGCTGTGCGGGGCAGGGACCTTCAACAAGGCTGGTCTCTGCAGGGTGGGCTGAGCCAAGGCTCCATTCAGATGGTGGGGCAGCGCCTCCCACTCGACAGCACCCAGCTCGGGGGTCTGCAGCCTCTGACACAGACAGGTGAATTACACCAAGGGCTGGCCTGCGGCTCGCTACTTCAGTAAGGGGGTCACGGGGCGGGGTGGAGGGGGCCCCTGCCAGAAGCCAACAGCCAGCTGAGTCTCAGGGTCTTTGCCAGATGTTTGCATGGGAAATACTCTCCGAGCTATGTGAAACGTGGATGATCCTGTTCCAGAACTGCTGGAGGTGACACGTCCTGTGCCCGGGCGGGGCTCGGCGAAGCGTTTACAGGCTGGACCAGACGCAGGCCTGAGCAGCGACAAAAGCAAAACCCCAGGAAAAGATGCAGGTGAGGGGCCCTCAGGGCTGAGCTGGAGCTAATGAAACACCCGGCCCCTGGTTACGAAAAGGGACACAAAGTCTAGGACTGAATAAGAAGAAGAAATGGCCCAAGGTGTTCTTCCTCACAGAGGCGATGCTCTGCCGGCGTGAGCCTCTCCCAGCTCCGTGGGCTGACCAACGCTGGCCAGCCTGACCGCTGGGTGAGAAATCCCTCGTGGGACAGGCCAGGCACATGTTAATAAGGACAGGCTCTAGGCTGCGTGTTAGGTTTTTCTTTACTCTGTATCCTCATGCTTCCCAATCCTTTTACTTGAATCTTTAACTCAAGCTTTGGCAAATAACCTTCCATGTGGTTTTACCACAGGCACATCGAAATGCCTTCTGCTCAGAGTGTGAGAGCCCAGGGTATGTGGGGTGCGCTGCTCCCATGCAGGGAGCAGTGTGACAAAATGGGATGATTTTGTCACACGTGTTCGTTTCCCTGAACGCTGCATGATTACCCAGTGGGCTGGCTGCTCTCAGGGGAGGCTAAGGCTGCAGCTATAGTGAAAATGCTACTATGACAACAGGAGAGCTTCTCCCAGCGGTGTAGTTAATCCACCTCCGCAAATGGGGTAGCTATGGGCACGTCTACACTGCAAACATGCAGCAATACGGCTGCGCCGCGTGGGGCAGACTCTCGAACCCAACATCAGAAGAGAGCTCTCCCGGCAGTCTAATAACCCCACCTCAGAGATGTTGGCGGGAGACGCTCTCCTGCTGACACAGCGCTGTCTACACGGGCTAGGTGGGCGTAACTACGTTGCTAGGGGATTGTTCATGCCCCAAGAGACATAGTTACACCGATGCAAGGCTGTAAACCTGGCCTAAGGGCATGGCTACATCCAAACTGTTGCATCGGTGCAGCTGCAGCGCTCTATGCACAGACGCTCTATTCCGTCAGGAGAGCGCTTGCCCCTCGGCGTCATCACTCTGACCTTTGCGCTGGTGGGACAGCTCTCCTGCCGACCCAGTGAGTGCCTCTCTCTGAGGCAATGTCACTGTTGTGCAGGGGTATGGATCTGTCATGCTCCGAGTGACGTGATCTGAATTAGTTTTGGAGCGTAGCCCTGCCCAGACACACAGGTGAGGGCATTGCCCAGCTGGCTGGGCCTTGTTTCCATCTCAGTGACACATCTGAAAAGACAACGGCAAATTCAGTGGCCAGGACATTGGCTCCTAACGACCCAGGTCCCAGAGGGAGAGGGGCTCCCCGCCGAGCCATAGGGGCACTGAACCAGCAGCCCGGAGCTCAAGATTGAAGGGCAGGGGGTGAGGTGGGGCTCAGAGGGGCTTGGACTTGGGTGCTCACTGGGAGACTGGCCAAGGAGGTTGGCCGGACAGCCAGACGGACATCCTGAACCAAGGGCTGCCCAGCCCAGCTCTGGGCTGCCCAGCCTGGACCGTGCCATAACCTTCAGTTCTCTGGGTGACCCTACGGCCTTCCTGGGCCATGTCCAGCTACTGGCTAAACCCGGCTGTGGCCACTCTGGGCGAGCATCACTGCAAACGCTGGGTGAGTGGCATTAATCCCTGAGGGGGGGACACGTCTCCCCTGGGCCTGTCTCAGAAGGCCAGTCTGGAGGTGGTGACACCACAGGGCTCACCCTGGAGGAAGAGCGAGACCCCTGGGGGCCTGGCACACAGATGGGCTCCTCCCAGAGACCGTCCCAAAGCTGGCCGCAGCCCTGACCCCATGGCTCCATGACAAGCGGATCAGTGCACAAGCCAGGAATCCGGCCGACAGGGGATGGGGCACTGCAGTGTAACAAGGTGGCATGTGACTCACCAGCCGGCAGAGGGCGGAGCAGGGCTCATGCTAGCCGGGAGCGGAGCGCGTGTGTTGCCTGCAGCCAGACACTCTGGGCACAGACACGACTCTCACGCCGTGAGCAGGGGACACCAACTCACGCCGGCCACCCAGGGAACCCGAAATGTGTTCCATTCACGGTACAAATGTCTGCGGGCACAGCCGTGTCACCCACATGGTGGTGCTGGCAGAGACCCCAGGGCTTGTCCTGGCACGGTGTGTCACCGGGAGGCGTCCGCAGGCGAGGCACTTTGCCAGGGCAGTACATGTGCCAGCTAAGTGCTCCTAGGGCCGACCTGGCCTCTGGCCGCATCTGCGCTCGAAGGCTTGACCCACGTCCTGATCACAGCTGCCTTGGGTCAGCTACCCATGTAGACGTGGCTCAGACCAGCGCTGGTTACCCCCAGATCACACTGAGACACTGACCCCGCCTGCCCATGTGCTAGAGTCCGGGTCTGCCCATGAAATGTCAGGCAAGGGAGGTGAGGAGGCAAATCCTGGCTCGGACTCTGGCTTGGCGACTGGCCCAGGCGGCTGCAGGGAGGAGTCTCAGCCCAGCCCCGCTGGTACAGTGAGATTCCAGCCCACCAGAGTGGCCATTTGGGGTCAGCCACACTGGATGCACAAGAAACCCAGATGCAACCCCCTTCTGCAGCCCGGCGTACCTGTGCGTCCCGGGGGGAGAACTGCGCGATTTGCCGCTGGGTCTCAGCCATGTCGTAGCCCAGCAGGAGCGAGCGCCGGGCTTGCCCGTCCTCCAGCATGGGGGTGAAGGAGTAGGGGTCGCGGGTGTATACCCTTAGTCCATGCCGCTGCAAGACAAAGCACGGCCAGTGTCACGGCCCCTCCCAGCTCCATCGCCAGCCACGGGGGACAGGCCAGGGCTGTCAGAGCTGGGTGCCTCCAGCACTGCCCAGCTCCAGGGTTGGGGCCCCGGAGACTCAGAGGTGGGGGAGGCAGGGCAGGGAGCTGGGAGGGAGCTGGGTTGGGCCAGGGGATTCTCGCCCTCTCCAGCGCTCTCAGAAGGGGAGAGGGAGGTAGCACCGGGGCCTGGCTGAGTTCCCAGCACCCCCCAGGACGGGCGTCAGTACCTGCAGCTCCAGCTCCGTGTAGATCTGCGGCCGCAGCAGGCTGAGCAGGTAGGACGCTCTGGAGAACTTAAAGCCTGAAAGACAAGGAAGCATCAGGTACGCAGCCCGCCCCAGCATGCGGGCACCTGGTGGGGGGGACATGGGTACCTGGGACAAGCTCCTCGGTGACCGCGGTGCCTCCCAGCAGGTGACGTCTCTCCAGCACAGCTGTCCGCACACCCCACTTCTGCAGGTAGGCAGCCTGCCATAGAGCACAAGAGTCACCCAGGGCACTCCTGGACCGCAGCTTCCTCCTTGCCCCATAGGATTCCCCCACCCCATCCCAGGGGCTGTTCTGTCCCCTTGGCATCCCCCGCAGCCCAGGGGCTGTCCCATCCCCCATGGGATTTCCCCCCCCACCCCCACGGGTCACAAAGAGGCACTCAATACTCACTGCAACCAGCCCGTTGTGCCCTGCAACGAGAAACGGGAGGGGGGTGAGTGGAGTCAGGGCCTGGGGCACCAATGGGCCCAGCCGCTACTCGCCAGCCAGGGCGCCATGGTGCCAGCTGTGCTGCACTCACCATTACAAGGCCCCGTGCCAGCAACACAGTAGCACCCGGTGGGCAGCGACCCCCTCGTGCGAGTGCAGGGCTGGGCCAGCAACAGGAGCTGCCCTAGGCATGGGAAACACCCTTGGGGACCTTAATGAATGTGTGGCTGAGGGGCGGGAAATGGGGAATGCCTGCATGGAGAGCCCCACCCCACGCCCCTTGCCTTGCCACGCTGCCCCCTGAACCCCACTGCCTTACTCCCCAGAGCACAGCACCCGCCCCCTCCCCATTGGGAGCCTCCCTGCAACAGCACCAAGACCCACCCCCCCACGCAGCACAGCACAAAATGCCCCATGCGAGTGCGCCCCAGCGCCAGCTCTCCCATCCTTCCTCTCCGTGGGCAGGGCCTCCTTGTGGTTCCATATTCCTTTCCATGGCTATGCTGGGTCTGCCTGTGCCATTCACCTGGTTGCCTGGCATAGCTGAGGCCTGTTAATTCATCTCACCCAGACACTACCTGTGAGGCGACGCCTGCTGCATCAATGGCAGGGAGCAGAGTTGCGGCATGGGGATGCACCAGTTCCTTCCCATCACACTGGGCACAGCGTGAGCCTGCCCCACCCTGGCTGGCGTAGGTTGCCAGCCCCATGGCCCAGTGCCCAGGCAGGGGGGCCATTTCAGATTTGGGGGTGGGGGAATGTTGCCCTGGATTCCAGGGCTACCCTACAGCCACAAGCAGATTTCAAAGGCCGTGTCTACACTAGCGCCTACGTCGGCAAACGTTTGTCGTGAGGGATGTGGAAAAATTCCTTCCTTCCCTCCCCGAGAGACGTAAGTGCTCATGTGCACAGCGCTCGGCCAGCGGGAGAGCCACGGCTGCTCGTTGCGTTGATTTGATTATGTCAATTGGTGCACTCGCTCCCATTGGCCTAACACGACTACACGAGTGCTCACAGGGCTGTACCAGGCCAGCTGTGTCACTGTAAGCATGCCAGTGTAGATGGGGCCAAACATAACTAACCCCCCCACTGCCCTGCAAGCGAACGACAGTAAATCTTGTGGGACTGCAGCAATTTGCATGCTGCACATGACCAATATTTCAATGATTGTTTCATAGCACACCCACACTCACAGCCTGACACACGTTTCGTAGCAGCCGTTTGTGCACACTTACTTGTCCAGTGCACCAATGATTGCAGTCTACTCAATTTAGCATCTCCACGACCCTCAAGAGTATAGTGAGACGGACAAAATCTATTGTTCACCACCCTTTCTCAGCAAAATCAACACTAAACATAGACTAAGCGGGACTGTAGTTGGTTCTCATTTACACAACTCTAAAGTCAGGATACTGCTTGAAACCCAGCCAATGACTCCAGATTTACAGCAGTACTACAGAGATCAGAATTTCTTCCTTTGTCAGTGCTCGCTATGGCACAGGTGTCTCCGGTAAATCCCCAGCCACACTATACAGAGTAATTCATTTAGCACGACTTACTGTACAGTCGTAATGTGTACCTAGTTACAAAAACTTACCTGCTGTGTTTTTGTAACGCTTGGCACAAACAGAGACCTTGGTAGGACCAATCACAATGAATTAACCAGGGACAAGGGGCCATCAGTATGGGGGGGGGGGCATCCACAACAGACCCCTTTCATGGGTGGGGATGGGGGGGAGGGTTTAAGCAAGCCATTTTCCTAGGGGGTTCCTGGATATAAAGTTGAATGGGGCCGGGGCAGAAGGGGGGGAGAAGGTTGCTCCTGAAACACAAGCTATTATCATCCCATTCTTGGGCATAGGCACAGGAAGAGGTCAGTTGGAGGCACTTCTGCTTTTTTCAAGTGGTATCTAGTCCAACCCCCAACTAAATCATCCCAGCCAGGGCTTTAGAAAGCCAGGCCTTAAAAACCCTTACGGATGAAGATTCCCCCACCTCCCGAGGTAACCCAGTCCAGGGCTTCGCCACCCTCCCAGGGAAAAACTTTTTCCTAATATCCAACGTAGACCTCCCCCACTGCAACTTGAGACCGTTGCTCCTTGTTCTGTCAACTGCCACCATTGAGAACAGCCTAGCTCCATCCTCCCTGGAACTCCTTCCAGGTAGTTAAAGGCTGCTATCAAATCCCCCCTCATTCTTCTCCGCTACAGACTGAACAAGCCCAATTCCCTTAGCCTCTCCTCATAAGTCTTGTGCTCCAGCCCCCTCTTCATTTTGGTTGCCCTCCGCTGGACTCTCTCCAACTTGTCCACATCCTTTCTGTAGTGGGGGGCCCAAAACTGGACACAACACTCCAAATGTGGCCTCACCAATGCCGAATAGAGGGGAATAATCACTTCCCGCGATCTGCTGGCAATGCTCCTACTAATGCAGCCCAATATGCCATTAGCCTTCCTGGCAACCGGGGCACACTGCTGACTCATATCCAGCTTCTTATCCACTGTAACCCCCAGATCCTCTTCTGCAGAACTGCTGCCTAGCTCGTCGGTCCCCACTTTGTAGCTGTGCATGGGATTCTTCCATCCTAAGTGCAGGACTCTGCACTTGTCCTTGTTGAACCTCATCAGATTTCTTTTGGCCCAATCCTTCAATTTTAGGTCCTTCTGAATCCTATCCCTCCCTTCCTGGGTATCTATCACTCCCCCTAGCTTAGTGTCATCTGCAAACTTGCTGAGGTGCAATCCACCCCATCCTCCAGATCATTAATGAAGATGTTGAACAAAACCGGCCCCAGGACCGACCCTGGGCACTGCGCTTGTGACCGGCTGGGTTACAAAGGTCTGATCACAGGGGATGACCCTAACCCTAACCCTTTCCGGAGAAGGGGGGTGCAACTGTCAGTCTGGGGGAAGGAGGAGTCCAGGGTGCCCAGCCCAGGCAGGCCCCGCAAAGCAGCAGCCTGAGGCCAGGCAGGCCCGGGCTGCGGCTGGGCCCGGCTGGTGTATGGCCCCCACCCCAGCAGTGAGCAAAGCAGCTGGCGGCTGACTGACAGCTCGGGGGAGGGGTTGTGCCCCGCCCCAGTGCCTGTCTTAAAGGGCCAGCACCCCTGCATGCTCAGGCTCCTTGGTCCGGAGCACGGTGGAGCCAGGCTCAGGTGGGGGAGGAGAAGTGCCCCCCGCCCTCAGTGGTGCCCCGGCGCCCACGGTCCAGCAGCAGCCCCCAGCCCCGCCTTACCTGCCCCTATCACCACGGCATCGTATTGTCGCTGCAGCTGGCCCCTGCCCCCGGCGCGCGCCAACCTGCAGCCCTGCCCGGCTGCCATGGCTGCGTGGGGCACGGGGCAGCTGCTGGGCTCTGCCAGGCACTGAGTCAGCGGGGCTGCCGGGGCCGGGCTGTGGGCGGGACCAGGGCAGTGCCGGAGCCCAGACCACTCCTGCCGCAGCAGGACAGACAGACAGACGCGCCTGCGGGGCAAAGGGGCACGCTGGTCCCTGCTCAGCTGTCCCCGGGGCCAGGGCCGGCTCCCAGTCTCCCGGCACCCCTGTTCCATGCAGACTCCCCCACGCCCCTCACCCCCCAGCCAGCACACTCAGCCCGTCCCTGTCCTGCCCGGTGTTGCCCACTCTGGGGTGCCAGGCACCACCCCACTGCTCCCTGCCCCCCAGGCAGCACCAGTGGGCAGCAGTGCAGGGGGGCTGAACTCGGCTGCTCCCCAGCCATCAATGGGGCCCCCACCCAGCCCAGCCCAACACCCCCAGCAGCAGGGAGCAAGCACTGGGGCCCTCCTGCCCCACAAGGACACGGCCTGCAGGGATTGCCCCTGTGGTGGGGCAGAGCCATGCCCTCCCAGGCAGCTCTGCCCTAGGGCAGCCTGCACATTGGGCTGGCATGGCACAGACACACAGCCTTGGGGGGCTGGGCCGATGGCACCCCAGCACAGCAAGCCTGAGCAGGCCAGCTGCTGGGGGATGGGGAAGGGGATGAAGGGGCCCTCCACGTTGGAGCAGGTAGGGCAGATGCTCTCTTTTGCCAACAGATGCTGGGGACAGCTCTAGTCCTTAGTCCTGGGGAGCAGCGTGGAGAGGCCTGTTGGGTGCTGCACACAGGTGAGAAGCCAGTGAACTCAGCCCTGGAAAATTCTCCCACCCCCAAGCAGAGGCAGGGCAGAGCCTGGAACTGCCATCCCAGGAGGCGGCTGGTCCCGCCCGGAGCACCACGACCCCTGCTTGGTGTCAGGCTGTAGGCACAGCCAGCAGTGTGTGTCTTCTCACCCACCTGTGCTGACCTGTTTGTCCGTGTACTCACACACACAGGTGCACAAGCACGTGCCAGGCTGTGCCACAGCCACGGCAGCTGGGGAGGAACCAGAGAGCGCATGACACAGCCCACGCACAGCAGCTTTAATGCCAGCCTGGAGTGTGGCATTTACAGACGCAGACATGCTCTTGCGGCCACGCACTTCCCCAGCCCCTGCTCACAGGTCGGCTTGTGTACTGGTGCCTGTGCCATGGCTTTGGAGGGGCAGGGAGATGGGGTTGGTGACAGCAGGCGGGCTCACAGCCGGGCCTAGGGGCTGTGGGGCTGAGGCACCAGGCATGAGCTCAGCGGCTGACGAGGTGGGGGTGTGCAGGGCCCATTGCGGGCAGTCCTGGGGTGAGTGAGTGCAGGACGAAAGCGAGGCCCCAACAGGTCACCGGCACCAGCCTGCATGGCTCAGAGCAGGGGGATGCGGGAGGGCTCCCAGAGCCGCCGGGCCAGGTCGCAGACCTGCTGGATCACACGTTCGGTGGGGATGACGCCCAGGTGCATAGTCAGCAGCTCATAGCATTTCACCCCCTCGGCCTGCTGGCTCTTGCTGTAGTAGCGCAGCAACTTCCTACAGGGAGGGGACAGCGGTCAGACAGATCCCCCCTGCAGAGACATGTCCAGCCCCCCAGGGCAGCGCATACCTGGCCCTTGGCCCCCCCAGGGCTTTGCCTGGATCAGACTCAGGGCAGCGCATGTCCTAGGCCCCAACCACCCCATTCCAAAGAGAGGCCCAGAGAGGACGACGGGCAGGGGGCCTGGAGATCTGGATTTAATCCCTGGCCTACCTGTAGGCTCCTGAGTAATCCCTGAGGACACCATGAACCCTGTCCCAGGGCGTGGTTACAGCCATTGAGGCTGGCAAGATCCAGGGGAGGGGCACTGAGACAGACGGCTCCCATGGGGGTCAGAGCCCAAGTGCTGCCAGCTCTCAGCCACGCTGGGCACAGCCACATTTCCCATCGCGGGAGAGGGGGAGTCTTAGGTGCTTAGCCCACTGACCAGGAGAGGATGGGGGGTAGGAAACCCGCAGGAGGCAGCTGAGGCCTGCACTCGCCTGTAGTAATCCCCTGCCAGCATCCCGATGGGGGCTGAGTCGTCGCCGAGAATGGGAATGTTGATCACCTCCAGTTTGCAACCCTGTGGGGCAAAGAACAGCCATGGGGGGCTGGCCAAGTGAGCTGGGGGACCTCAGGGGTGCTGGCTGCATGGCCTGGAGCTCACGCCAGGGTAGGGCTGACCACACGGCTTGTAGGCCATGTATGCTGAGTAGGGGGCTAGCCACAGGTCCAGGGGTCTCAGGAACCAGCCCTAGGATGATCTGCCAGGCCCTGTGCCATGGGAATCGTGTGTCAGGACAGCAGCTGGCAACATGGCCTGGGAGCCCAGGTGATGCCCATCCCTTGCCCTGGGGAGGTGCTGCCGGGGCGAGAGGCTGGAAGCCTCGCGAGGCAGGTCAGTCCCGGTGCCCCCTGCCCCCCACGCACCAGCTCATTCTCGAACCAGAGGAAGTAGGAGCAGTAATAGTCGCCGTCCCGCACCGTGAGCATTGTGTAGCCCTTCTGCAGGTAGCGCCGTGCCAGCCCGATCAGAGACCAGACCTGGGGACAGAGGAGGCAGCTGCAGCCGGGCACAGAGAGCCCCCCCTTGGGCTCTGCTCCCCTTTCTCCTCTCCCTCAGTGGTCCAAGGGTAGCAGAGCCAGGGCCACTCCTCCCGGGCTCCCTCCTTCATCAGGGGTCACGCCTCACACACACCCCCCTTCCTCCTCCCCCCCGGCCCCAGCCCCGCTCCCATGGCCCCGCCATTGCTCTCAAGG
This sequence comes from Mesoclemmys tuberculata, assembly GCA_007922155.1. NCBI lineage: Eukaryota > Metazoa > Chordata > Testudines > Chelidae > Mesoclemmys > Mesoclemmys tuberculata. Next base: position 63,411,422 of record ML675609.1, read on the forward strand.
GGCTGTAGTGCTGGCCTGCACTCCCCCCGGCCGAGCAGATTCTCCCAGCCTGGGCAGGACAGGCTTGCCCCCTCCCTAAACCCCGCCCAGGGTAGACATCGGAGTCCAGGGCCGAGCCAGGCCAGTACCTTCTTCTTGATGAAGGCGGCCAGGGCACCCCTGCCCAGCTCTGAGGTGGCACCCTCGGCCACGCTGAGGGACGGTGCCACCATCTGCCCTGTGGTGCGGTCCACATAGATGAAGTGCACCAGGCCCGGGAAGTCCTCCAGGTACGTTGGGGCAGGTTAAGGAGAATCAGCGACTGGATAGTGGCCAGCTCTAGGGAACCCCCTCCCTTGCTGCCAGTACCCCAGGATGCCCCACTGAGCCTGCCCTGAACAACGGGGAGCTTCCCTGAACCTCCTGATGGCTCTCCCCTCTTGGTGATGGGAACCCAGGCACAGACAGCCTCCTGCCCCACAGTCCCAGATGGGGACTCCCAAGGGCACCTCCTGTCAGGAGATGCAGAGGGGGGCTGTGCCCACAGCCCCATGCCCTCAGTGGCGTGGGCGGCCTGGGGCCTGCCAGTTCCCCAGGGACCTCTCAGAGGCCCTTGCCTCATGGGATCAAATGTGGCTCAGTGTCAGCCCTGCAGTCTCTCTCCCCACTGCCGGGCAGAGTCCAGACTTGCTGTTGGAGCGACAGTGTGAACGGGGCCCAGCTCCCCCCTGTAGCTGCCCCAGCTGGCCCCAAGGAGGTCCTGGGGGAGAGGAGCCAGCTGTCCCCAGGTGCCCCTGCCCTGCGCCCCTGGGGGAAGCTGGCCCAGCGGCTGGGTGGATGTGACACCATAGTGATGTTCCGCTTGCTCTTCACCAGCAGGAAGTCCCTCCAGTCCAGCAACTTCTCCCTGCACAAGCAGAGGCCTGCCCTGAGCACGGAGCCCTCCCACCTGGTCCCCAGCATGGGCCCGCACGGAGCCGACCCGGCACGTCAGCCACAGCTGGCTGGCACCCCACGCTGGGGAAACAGGGCTGCTCGCCCAGCCCGCACCTTGAAGCGTGCTGCTGGTTACAGGAATGTGTACCTGCTAAACCCGGCGAGGCTTGGCATGTCCTGTCCTCGCAGGGCCCTGCAACGGGCCCAGGGCAGCACCGCCCACGCTGCACCTGGCCCTGGCAGGGGTTCATCTCCATCCATTTCCCTGCGCATTCAGCTGAAGTCCCGGCCCACACCCTCACCCCTTCCCTTACCCTAACCCCTGCCCCAAGCCCTTCCCTGCACTCACCGCACCAGCTTCTGGGCCCACTCCCGCAAGCTTGGGGCCAGGCTCTGGGAGGAGAGAGGGGTCAGGAACAACTGGCGATAGACTGAACACAGCTGCTGCTTCACGGTGGCCAGCGCCTGCAGGAGCCTAGGTGGAGACAGCCCTTGAGAGATGCCCCCTCATGCCGCAGCCTGGCTGGGGCCTGGGGACAGCTAGGGGGCCCCAAGAGCCGGGGTCCGTGTCCTTCGCTCCCTTCTCTGCCCTCCTGGCCCTCTGGGCCCTGAGCTCTACCCTTTCCGCCCCCAGAGCCTCTACCACTCCCGCATCATCCCCCCCAGCCGCCCTTTGCCCCCATTTTTCTCCCCACACTCCCATACTCACTCCCTGGAGTTCCCGGAATCGGGTCTGGAGAAGGCCTTGTTCTTGAACTCCTGCCAGACGTTGTGTAACTAGGACAGACACACGGGTCAGCTGGGAGCTGGGCACGGCCCACAAGGGCTCCCCGACACCCTCACGGCTCTGCATCTGACTCCCACCTGTAGGTCCTGCCTGCCCAGCTTCTTAACGAACTTGTCCATCCGCTGGCGCAGCTCAGCCAGGAGGGGGTGGGAGCGTGTGGGTTGCCCCACCTCCTGCCCCTCCCTCAGCTTCTTCTCCAGCACCAGGAACCCGTCCAGCAGCTGGTACAGGGAGCAGGCGATGGGGGTACTACTGAGGTTCTGAGGGGGGAGAGAGTGTGACAAAGTCAAAATTCTTTTGTACCATTCTTATGAGTCCTGCCTGTGCCTCAGTTTCCCTTGTGCTGTGCAGTTACCCCGTGGGTGGGAAAGGCCTGCTTGCTCTCAGGGCAGGCAGAAAAGGGTGTGTGGGGAGGTCACCTGGTTGTCTGGGCCTGCCCCCCCAGTCAGTAGAGACAATGGCAAATCCAACTCCTAAGACACTGACACCAAGCACCCAGCAGCCCAGGGACAGGGACCCCACCTCTCCACATGGACGCGGGGCAGCACCCCCAGCTGGAGAATGCAGGGCTGCGAGGGGTGAGGTGGGGATCAGAAGTGGCTGCTGGAAGAAGTTGGGCACTCACTGGGAGTCTGACCAAGGAGGTCGAACAGACAGAGCTTGAACCAAGGCGGGGTTCACCACAGCCTGGCTGGGCTCTGGGCTGCCCTGCCTGGACCGTGCCATAACCTTCAGTTCTCCGGGTGACCCTACAGCCTTCCTGGGCCGTGTCCAGCTACCGGCTAAACCCGGCTGTGGCTGCGCTGGGCGAGCGTCGCTGCAAACGCTGGGGGGACACGTCTCCTCTGGGCCCATCTCAGCTGGGCTCGCTGACTGGAGCTCACGGGGTTAAACAGGGGGGTTGCAGGCCCAGAGAGCCAGTGTAAGGAGGCAGAGAAGCCTGGAGGAACAGCAAGACCCCTGGGGGCCTGGCACACGGAGGGGCTTCTCTCAGAGACATCTGAAAGCTGGGGCCGCAGCCCTGACTCCGTGGCTCCCTGACAAGAGGTGAGTCTGAGGCAGGCCAGGCTGGGCCCCGGCCCAGAGTCAGCTCACCTTGGTCAGGAGCACCAGCGAGATGCCAGGCCAGAGTGGCAGGCAGTACATGGTGTGGGGCATCATGGGGCAGTAGCCCTCACGCAGGTTCACATCGAGGAAAATCCTTCTCGGGTTGGAGGCTTTGGGCATTGGGGGCAACAGGGCCTGGAGCGGATCTTCTGCCATCTGGGGAGAGAGCAGCTGGTTAGACAGCTGCACGTGCCATAGCGTGGGCAGCAAACCCCGCCTCCTCTCCCCCTTGTGGCAGGAACCCGAGGGGCAGAAGCCTGGTCTGCTCACATGCCACATCCGGAGCAGGGAGGGCAGAGCCCGGATCCATGGGGAGCCGGTGGCACCACACCCGGGACGCTGCAGTCAGGTGTGCGCCTTTGGGATGGCAGGGGCAGAAAGGAGAGAGCAACCAGCCGAGCAAAGGGGGGAAACTGAGGCTGATTCTCTAGATGAAACCCCCACCAGGGGGATGGATGCAGAGGGGGACGCAGACCCCCCCCAGACCTTCCCCTGGCCTAGGAACTCATCACCCAGGCAATTCACGTCTGGACAGAGCCCTGGGGAAGGTGCTGCCAGGCCCCTCCCCGCCCTGGCCTGCGGGACAAGGTAGGTTTGTGCTCTGGGCAAGGCTGACAGGCCCAGCCTGTGACCTGGCTGGGAGGGGGGGTGAAGGGGCTGCAGAAGGTGTGGGGAGATGCCTGGCGCTCGCCTAGAGGCAGCATGTGTGGGTCCTGTGCCTCCCCTTCAGCCATGCCGGCAGGCGTGTGAGCTGGGGACAAGGGCAGGCTGGCAGGGCAGAACCGCACAGCAGGGACGTGGGCACCACGGCCTCTTCACAGCTTTGGGCTCCAGGCGGGACTCCCCAGCGGGTCCAGCCCCTGCTCACCTGGACATCAGCAGCATCCATCTCCCCGGAGCTCTGAGAGCCTGTGCCCTCTGACCAGCTGGTGCCTCCTGCGGACAACAGAGCAGAGGCAGAGCCCCCAGCACCATGTGCAGGCAAGCCAGCCTGGGGAGGATGGGGGCTCCAGCCCCTGCCTCTGGGGTGCTCAGGCAGTGCTGGAATGGGACTCAGCCTCCACAGACACCCCCACCTCCCACCCCCCCAAACCTGCCTTGGTCCCAGCAGCTCCTGGCACCGCCCCTGCGTCAGATCTGCAGCGTGCCGCCTCCGGGGGACATGACCTGTCTGCGGGTGCGAGGCAGCCCTCCGAGATCCTGAGCTGCTTGGGGGACTCACCTGCGCTCTGCCTGCCGGGCGAGGGTTCAGGGGTGTAGTACTCCTCTGGCATGGACAGCTCATCTGCATCCTGCTGGCGAGAAGGGCAGCAGCTGGGCGGGACCCCTTCCCCCAACACCAGGCCTTTGCTGATGGCTGGGACCCCAAGGGGAGAGCGGGGGGGTCGCCAGGCTCTGGCAGTCTGGAGTCTATCTTTCAAACACCTCTTTTCGGACTGTCGCACCCAGCCGGTGCCAACCCCGCCCGTTACCAGCCACGCCCCCACACTGCAGCTGGGTCCGGCCAGACAGCGACCTCTCTGGGGCCACAGCTCGGCATGCGAACGCAGCGCCTGGGGCCTTGATCCCGGCGGGGAACAATAAACCCACTTGGCTCTCGGCCCAGCGGGGCCCTGATCCCGGCAGCTCCAGGCAAGCACAGGGGCAACAGCTCCAGGCAAGCACAACACCGCAGCCTCTGTGCCACCCACAGCCAGCCACACATACCTGCTCCTCGGCCTCCCTCCCGCTGGCCCCGTGTGGGCAGGGGCTCCTCACCGGGATGCTCTCGCTGGTCTTTGGCCTCTGGGGGGTAGAGAGGACAAGCTGCTTAGAGGAGCCCATCCCCCACCACGGGCACCCCATCACAGAGCAGAGCCCCCCCTCCTGACATTCCCCCCAGCCAGGCCCTGGGGCAGGTACCTGGGGGCTCAGCTCCTCCTCTGCGGTGGAGCACAGGTCCTGCACCACGAGGATGAGGGTGAGCAGGTCGGCCGGGCGGATGGCGCTGGCATTGCGGCTGTGGGCGAGAGGACGCCAGTGAGCTGGAGGAAGGGTCACAGGGATGGGGGTGGGGGGTCTCGGCTGGAAACCCTGAGGGGCTGGGCCAGCCAGTCTCACCTGGAGTAGAAGGCCAGCAGCTTGGTGTGCACCAGCAGGAAGGCGTGCACCACCTCCTCCCCGCCGCGCTGCCTGCTGGCATTGATGTGCGGCACTACCTGGCGCTCCAGGAACTCGATGCACTGCTCGCACAGCTGGGGGTGGATCAGCCGCTCCACGGCCTGCGGGCAGGGTCAGCGAGAGGCAGCTCCCAGCCAGGCCAGGGGAGGAAACCCAGCACACTTCTACACTCACGCCATGCCCCCGGGGCGAGCTGCCCCACAGTGCCCAGAGCCCCTCGAGTGAGCCGCCCATCACACCCCACACCCACAGCCTGCTAGGCCCCTTCCCCAGGCCAGGCTGTCCCCTGGCCCCAGCTCCCCACGCCCGCGGAAGGTACCTCCACAGCAAAGCTCTGGTCGTCCTCCCTCAGGCTGCTGTAGGTGTGGAGCAGGCCCTGGAACAGGGCCCACACATGGCTACGCTCCTCCGAGTCTGCTGGCCGCAACCTGGGAGCACAGCGGCTGCGTGAGTGAGTTCCCGACCGGGAGAGCCACGCCTGTCCCAGGGACCCCCCTGAGCTCCTGGGGCCCCTATCCTGTTGGAGGCCCCCCAGTGGTCTGCTCCCAGGGACCAAGTCACAGCAGCCGCCCCCCAGGCTCCAGCAGCAGGCACTCTCCCTTGCCCTGCCAGCCCCTGGAGACAAGGGTAGGGGCCTGGCCCCAGCTAGGGGACGAGGAATGGGGCATAGCCTCCTCTAGGGGGCAGGAGCACCTGATTCCACAATACTCATGGGGGAGAGGGGAACACGAGCCCATCAGGGTGCACACCACATGTTGGGACCTGGCCTCTCTGCAGCGCAGCTACAGGCCCCATGTTCCCCAGCGCCCAGATCTGTCTCAGCAGCTCCCTGCACCGCCAGAACAACTAAACGTGGTTCCCTGCGTCCGAGGCCCATCTCTGGCCAGACCCAGCATCAGATCCCGCTGGGCCAGGGAGCCCCCACAGCGCTATGGCACTAGGGCCTCAGTCAGGCACTGTCTGCAGCCCTGACACGCGTCTGGGTGAGAGCATCGGCCCAGCCCTGCCTGCCCCTCCCCGGCCAGCCTCTCACTCCTTGCGGATGAGGTGCGAGTCCAGCGTAACCAGGCCAAAGTGGGCCTCGGCCAGTCTCCGCAGCACGTAGAGCTTTCTGCGCAGGTCGTCCTCCGTCTCCGAGCCGTCGCCATTCACTGCGATGTACAGGCACTCCCCGAACTGCACCGGGCGGAAACAGCAACCCCACCCCTGGTTAAATTCCCTGTCAGCCCCGGGCCGGGGCAGATCTCCCCCGAGCTGGCCCTCGGCAGCAGGAAGCGGGTCCCCTGTGCGTCTCCTCCCACCGGCAGCACAGCCGGGGATCCTGCCCCGAAGGGACCCCCCGAGCACACAGTGTGCCAGCACGGGGCACCCCGGCACCACTCCCAGGAGCCAGGCAGGGGCAGTGCAGCCAGCCGGCCGGCCACGCTCCCAGCGGCACACGCCCCTTCTGTGGTGCCAGCAGCGGGGGGCAGCCCCGGGCGCCGCCCCACTCACCGTGTGCAGCACGTAGAGGTGGCCCCCGCTCCCCGCGGAGAAGCAGGTGTAGGTGTCCGAGAGCCGCTCCAGCAGCGTCCAGCAGGAGATGATCACGGGGGCGAGAAGCGTGTTGAGGCTGTCCTCGAAGGCCGGGGGCTGCAGGGCGGCGCAGGGCATGAGCCAGGCTGCCCCCCCCCGCCGGCCGGCCCGCCCGCCCCCGTGCCCGGC
>ML675609.1:63418494-63499042 GCA_007922155.1 Mesoclemmys tuberculata
GCACGTGCCGCCCTTGCGCCTCGCGCCGGTGCAGCGCCGCTGTCCGCGCCGCGCGGCCACCCGCAGGGCAGCGGGGCTGGCCGGGGCCCCAGCGCCGCTGGCCGGGGCAGTCGCGGCTCGCGCTGGCAGAGCAGTTCTGGAAGGGGAACGTTCCCGGGGCTGGTCCCATAGCACGGGGGCGGGGGCCCGGCCCGGCACTGGGCGGGGTCTGGTAGGCACAGCCTGTGGTCGGGGGTGCAGGTCCCCAGTGCAGCTGGGACCATCCTGCTGCGCAGGGTTTTGGGAACAAGTGGCCACATCCCGTCAGCAGCCAAATCACAGGGGCTCAGGGCACAGCTGTTGTGTTACACGTGCATGCTCCAGCTGGTGGCTCACATGCTCTCCAGATGCCTGGATCTCCCACTCCAGCTGTTCTCTCCTTCCCTTCTGCAAACCAGGATGCTGAAATGCCCAGGAAATCCTGGACATCCAGGGTGGTATTTGCACCTTGTTACCAGTCACTTCCTCCGCTGGCACAGGCCTCACCCCCCCAGGGAGCCTGGCCTGTGACCTGGGCAGCAAGGGCAGAGCTGGGAGGAAGAGCCAAGACTACATTCCTGCTTGGCTGGAATTCCAGTTCTTCCTAGCAAACCTCATGCTGGAGGAAGCCTCAAGCTCCCACATGGTCCCTCCACAGCGGTGGCCCTGGGGCCCTGTCCTTGCTCCTCTTCTCTCTCTGGGATGTCTCATCTGTGTGTCTGATGCTGACTGACGGGTCAGCTTGTGCCAAGGCCCCTCGGTCGCAACTGAGCACTGACAAATACACGGCTGGACCTAGCCCGGCTTGCCTGTGTGTTGGTGTCGTTAGCCCGGGCGTTAGTTATAAAAATGTGCTTCGGGGATTAGGCTTTCTGAATGCTTCTAAACTGCTGCCTGCAGGAATCTCACGGATCCTGTATCCCAGGGTCTTTGACCTGTGACTATAAACCGCCAGGCAGGAGAGAATCAACAAGTGTGAAATATGAAAGTGTGAAATTTGCTTATTACAGCAGCTTCTATCCCCTTTTGAAACTGCTCATTGGTGTACCATTGTTTACTTGCTTTAATCTTGTAAATAACTCTCGTTTCTTTTCTTAGTTAATAAATCTGTGTGTAGTTACTATCGGATTGGCTACAAGCCAACCCTTGGTCCTTGGTGTGAGAGCCAAGGTGCAACTGACCTGAGGTAAGCTTGGGTCGTTTGGGGTGGCAGTGAGCTGAGCGTTGCTGTGATCCTTGGTGTAAGGAGCTGTCTATCACAACGGTAGCTCTGCGGGCGGTGAGACAGACCCGAGTTCCCAAGGGGACTGCCTGTGACTCCATGGTCAGGCTGCTGTGGTGCCTGAGGAGTTCACACCCAACACTTGGTTGGTGACATGTAGGCACAGAACTCAGAGCCAATGTGGGCTTTGCCTGGGTCCCGTGCTCTGGAGACACTGCAGGATGGCCTGGCAGAATCCAACCCTTGACCTCACTTTTCTATGGGTGACACCAAGTTCTCCCTCTCCCCCACTCACTCTGCCCCCCCATCTGTCTGGACCCCCAGCTCCTGGCTGCACCTGGCTTAGATGGCGCAGTCACTTTTCTGCGCTCAGGCCTTCACGCTCAAAGCCCAAACCTTGGCCCCTTCATCTCTGCCCTTCCCGCTGCCCTGGGAGCCCCTCGCACCCGGCCTTTGCTCCCAGCTGGGATCTGAATCCAGGCCTTTGCCACACCCATCGCCCCAGCTGGCCCTTCACGGCTCCCTTGCTCCCCGCTGCCACGTCTGGTCCAGTACGTGACTCTGCAGATGGCGCAGTGCTCTGATAAGGAGTCTGTCACCAACTCCTCGAACTCTGAGCTCCCCACCGTGTGCAGCATCGAACGTCTCAGCCAGTTCATAGCCAGCCAGGGAGGTGGTTGGTACAGAACAGTTTGTGCCTTCCTGGGTTAATGACCAGGTAGGCTATGAGGTGTCGTCCCTGCTAGGGGCGTAGGCTGGTGGGATCTAGGCTAGAACTCTTACTCTTCCGTGTCCTACCTGTGCTGCGTAACTGGGGGAGTGATGCCTCCCTCCTCCCAGCATTCTGGGCACAAGGGCATCTCTGATGCTGGGGCTGCTCAGTGCCCCTCCTCTGGGGGTGCCATGCCCTGCCTCGCCACTGTGGAGAGCTACCCAGAACACACTGAGGAGCACATGCACAAACCCGGGTGACAGGTGGCTGTGATGCGAACACACTTGTGTCTGGTGTTGCTGAGGGTCGACACCTGCTCAGATGTGTAGCCATGTCCTCGGGCAGCCAATTCCCAACTGCATCTCGGGACACGGCCAAGACTCCAGGCTTGCGACCTGAAGGCACTTGCAGTCCTGGAGCAGAGGCTCCAGGACACCCCTCTCTGCTGGGGAGCATGGTGCAGTGGGCACAGCGTTCCTGGCTGCGGAGAGATGAGGCGCAGGCATGGTTGGACAGCCCACCTTTATTATTCCAACGTATCACCACATAATATAAACTGGCTCCCGGAGCCCGGCTCTCCACACACCTTAATAAAATCTCTCTTCTGGAAGGAAATATTCACACCTCTAACAATGCCCCTCCCCATAGCCCTGGGGAGCAGAGCACCCGCTTCCTAGAGCAGCACACTTCTCCTTGCCCGCCCCCGCAGCCTCTAGACTCGCAGAGCTCTGAACATTTCTTTCTTCTGCAGAAAATATAATTTAAATATTAACATTTACAGCGAAGGATCCTGCGGGCCCTGCTAGCAGAGCCCCAGCCAGAGCCAGGGGCAGGAGTCGGTACAGCTAATCCCCCTGCAGAGGCTCTGCTGCATCCTGGGGGCTTTCTTAGCCTGGCTGACATGACCTCGCCCCGCTGCCCCCCCGGGCGACTCTCTCATGCACCAAGGTAGCAGGAGCAGGCCCGGGGGGAAGAAGAGCGCGGTGTGGCTCAAAAGCTGTCTCTTGCCGCGAGAGAAGCTGATCCAAGACAAGCTATTTCCTCAGCCCCTCGTCTGTGGAGCAGCCAGGAGGCAGCAGGGGGAGCTGCTCCCACATGCAGGCTGGCTGGGAAAGCTCAGTGGGGTGATGCCAGGACCAGTCTCTCAGCAGGGATGGGCGCAGGGTGCTGTGGAGGGCAATGGTTGATGCAGCTGGAATTCGCCCCGGGACCAGTCTCTATGATGGGCTGGAAAATCTTCCCTCTGGAGGAGGGGCCCTGCAGCCCACACTACACTGAGCCTGGCCCACTGATTTCCCCAGGGACAGACGCACACTGTTAGGGGCAGTGGAACAACAGTGTGGGGAGAAGGGCAGCTGGGGACGGGCAGGCTGGAGCTGGCCAGGGCCCCTGGCATCTTCTGTCCAGCAAACAGCCTGAGTGCCAAGCTCCCCGGGGGGAGGGCAGAGCTGAGACGGTGCCACAGATTCACTGCCTGCGGCCTTGTTTAGCTCAGGGGAGGGGAGGACCAGAGGGTCAGCACCTTGTCTAGTCCCCTTTGCTGGGATTGTGCCTTGTGCTCGCTGTCCCCAGGCTAAGAACACCCCTGGCTCTGCACTTCCCCCGGAGCAAGGAACCAGCTCCCGACCAGGAGGCTGGTAAGAAGCCAGCCTGTTGCAGCGCTGTCCTCTGCACTCTGCCCCGGGGCCTGGACAATCCCTGGGCACAGGCTGAACTCTCCAGTCGGATTTTCACTAGTCCTTTGGAAGAAACATCGATGGCGTGAAGCTGGGCCTGTGGCCCACAGCTCCCCAGGCACCATCTCCGCAGAGTGGCAGGTTTCCTGCACTGCACCCGGGTCTCACATCCCCACGTTCAGAGGCGCCAGATGTCTCACAAGTCGAGGCCTGTCCCCACACAGGCAAAGCAACCCCAGTGGCTCAGTAGCCCTGCCAAGGTGGCTAGTGGTGCCTGGAGCCTGCAGCCTGTCTCCCCAGTGCAAGCAGGTACAAACTGCCAGGCTGGCCAGGTGTTGCTGGAGGAAGGGTTTCCCAGGTCTGCAGGCAGCTTTGCAGGGATGGTGGCCTCTGCTGGAATTGCTATTTGAGCCAGCTCTGGACAGCTGCTCTGAGCTGTTCTCCAGAGGGGCACAGGACCTGTCAGCAATGAACCATCATCCTCTGGGTTTAGAGTCCCTGGGAGACGTGGCCCGTTCTGGCAGAGGGAAGGTCACAGCCCCACCGACGGCAGCAAGGTCTGGGAGCTCTGCTGGCTTGTGCGGGAAGCAGCGCGTCCCCGAGAGCATATGGGAGGGTTAAAGCAGGTCTCTTCTTGGCCAGTGGCTTTCAGGCAGAGCTATCGGTAGCGGCAGGCCAGTGCGTTAACGTTCTTCACCACGTAGAAGCTTATGGTCAGTGGAGGGACGACCAGGGTGCGGCCAGCACGAAGGGGGCGAAGCTTCAGCTCAGGAAGTGTCCCGTCATCTGCCATGGCCAGCAGCTGTCCGTTGAGCTGCACGGACCTGCCGGAGAAGCACACGCTCAGATCAGCTTCTCCGCATCGGCCTGGCCGCCAGCAGAGCCCAGAGGGCTGGCACATGGAGCAGGGAGGTGATGGCTCAGCTCTGCAAAGGCTGGGGAGAGCTCTGCAGAAAGCCGGCCATGGAAGGAGGCAAAGGAAAGAGCAGGAAGCGCTGGGGGCCTTGGCAGGGACTGGTTCCTGAGGTGCTGAGTGCCCACAGCTTTCACAGGAGTCAGTGGGAGCTGCAGGCGCTCAGCACCACCCAGAACTGGTCACTTATCTGGGTGCCTGACTTTGGGCTTGTGTCGTCTTCAGCTACAGCTGGGCCTGGAGTAAACCCCGGCTCAGGAACCAGCCTGCAACGCACTCGCCAGCCTGCTTCCGACACGCAGCACAGTTGTACGTGTCCACAAAGCAGGTCTGATCACAGAGCAGCCGTGTCAGCTTCGTTTGTGCGTTGGCAAGTCCCACACTGTGTGTCTCAGGCATTCAGGCAGCGCCCCCAAGCCCGGGGGGGCGAGAAGCACCTACAGCAGCAGAGCACTTGGGAAAGTCCTGCTGCACAGGTGGCAGGGAGGAGCCATTACACAGGCACGGCAAAGGGTCCTGGGTTCGATACCTGACCCTGCAACTGCCCTGCTGCCTTAGCATGGGCAAGGCACGCTTCTCTCACTGCTGCAGCTTCCCCACCAACCCTTTGCCTTGTCTGCCTAGGTTGTGAACTCTGGGGGGAGCGACTCTCTCTCTCTGTGTGCAGTACCCAACACAATTTGGCTCAGGTCCCAGTTAGTGTCAGAGGCGCTGCTGGAACACACATCATGATAAGCCGAGAGACCCTCAGTCATTTGTGTTCCAGTCCCCACAGCGGCACATGGGACAACCTGGCACCCGGAGCCCCAAGCTTTGCAGAGTGCGGGGCTCTGCGGGCAGCGCCCTGTATCTGTCGTATACGACAGCTTCATGGGTGCAGTAATTTAGTAACACACAAGGGGCCAGGTCCAGAGCCAGTGGGAACACTCAGCCCTCAGGGTGCATCTACACTGCATTTTGGAGCAAGCCTCCGGCCAGGGCCAGAGATGTGGGCTAGTGGGGCTGGTGCTCTGTGAACAGCGGTGTAGACAGCATGCTGTGCCCGGGCTAGGCTGGAGCTCTCATCTGAGCTGCACTTTCAAACCACTGCCTAAGCAGCTGTTTCCAGAACGCTCGCATGAGCCCCGCCAGTCCGTCAACCTGGGCTGATCACTCCAAACTGCTGTACAGATGCACCCGCAGGGTCTGGAGGAGCTGTGAGCTCCCCGCTCCCCACCACGCTCTCCAAACAGGCACTCCCTGGCCCCAGGCCCTACAGTGCCTCCTGCTGGGAAAGGCTCGGAACCTGGCCTGTATTCTCCTCCCCACCTCCCAGAGCTTTCCAGAGGCCAGCTGGGTGCTCGTGTCCCAGCTGCATGTGGTGTGAGATGGCCTGGCCTCCCCAGCATGGTGTATAACAGCAGCACTCAGGCAAGCCGTGGGCTGCTGCATCCCTATCCTTGAGCGCTGCTCCCATCCCCGTGCCCCTTGTACCCAACGAGGGCAGGTGCCAGTCCCTGTGGCTGGCATTCAGGGCAGCACACCCACCTGGAGTGCAGCCCGTCCTTCCCGTACGGCTGCAGCAAGTATTGGTGAACGATCTTATCCCGCAGTGTCCCCACTAGCTTGATTTTCTTCCGGGAGCGATGCAGGTTGATGATGTAGAGGGTGATGGATCCTCGGACATAATTGTGGCTGAGAGCAAAAGTGAGATTTAAGGGGGGCTGTCTCATGTTTCCTAGGAAACCACATTGTCTCTGGGCCACTTTAAAAACAGGATGTAGCTAAGCGGGGGGCGGATGGGACACGGCACTCCCCTGGTGGATGTGGAACAGGTTAGGGCACTAGGACTGTTCTACAGGGAGCCCCTTCCTCGCTCCCTCTCTCACTTGGAGGAGGCTGGTCTGGGCAGAGATGCTGGGAATAAGGCGAGCGCTTTCTGTGCTCGGACACATCCCAAACTGAGACAAGACTGATGCTGGGTCTCAGCCCAGCACGCAGCTCCAGACAGAGCCATAAAGCAGTTCGCACCTGTCAGTTCCTGGACAAGGTTTCCTACCGAGCGGGCTCTGTTGAAAGCATCTGGAATATGTAACCAAACGGCCTCTCCTCAGTCACAATAGGAACCTGTGTCCGTGGAGAGGGCAGTGGCCCCCCCATGGGACTCTCAAAAGAGCTGATCACAGAGACAACCAACAGGCCAAGCTCCCTGTCAGCCACAGGGCAGCGTAACCCGATCTTCTGGGGGCCGTGTGAAATCCGCTCCCTTGATCTCCCGTTGGGCCTGTGCCGCAGCCGCCAGCTTTCTCCTGCTCACTCACGTGGCCCATCCCCAGACACCTGTCGAAGGGGGCCGCCCCCCATCCTGCACACCCCCTCTGCTCTCAGTGCTCTTGAGCCCAGCAGCCTGGCCAGGAGAGCCCAGCCCCGCCCACTCCCCCGAGCCAGGGCTGCTGCCCAAAGCCCATCTGGAAGCAGCAGCGAGAGGGAGAAGTTGGGATGCTCCAGAGGAACCATGAGGAACATTCCAGCATTTGGCTCCACTCAGGGTCTGCAAGGCCAGGCCCTGCTCTGCAGAGCCAAAGCCCCGCAGCCTCACTCGGCCTGGGGCTCCACACAGAGCCCTGAGCCATGCAAGCCTGCCTGGAGCCCGTCCTTGGAGACTGACTTGTGGTAGCTGGTGCAGTGAGCGTAGATGCGGAGCTTGTCACGAATAACTCTGCCAGGCCGTGGCTTCCTCTGGAGACCAGCCACGTGGACAGCCAACACCTTGGGGCCAACGAGACGCTTGTACAGGAGAGACAGCCAGTAATCCTGCAGGGGGAAGAATCGACACGTCATCTCCTCCCCGTACCCACCAGCCTGGTAGCACCACCCATCGCTTCCCATTGTACGACCCTCCCATCAGTTGTTCAGAACTTCACTGGACTTGCACCGTTTGGGCTGACGTTTTCCACGCCCGGGGCCTGTCTCAGGCTGAACATTTCTGGAAGGTTTCAGCCCAAACAGTTCAGTTGCTTCCTAGACTCCGGGTAGCGGAAGTTATGCTGTTTTGTGATGTTAAAGGAATTCGGTGCCTGTTCTCGGAGTACCTTTACTGTCCCCTGGGGCTCCAGTGTCCCTGGAACGGAGGCTTGGTCTTTGCGCCAGGAGGGTACCATGAAAACCCACCCAAATTTCGCCATGTCATAAACCCTCTGAAAAATCTCCCTTTGCACATGCTCAGCAGAGATGCCTTAAAGCTTAACAGCTAAAATCTCCGAAGATGCTGCCGTGCCTGGGCCCGTTCCAGCACCTGATGGCACATCCACATGACCGGGCGGGGCCTGTGCCTGCCCCACAAAGCAACTGAGCATGCACACCTCTGGGGGCACTGAGGACCTGGCTTTCCTGTTTGCTCAGTGAGCCCTGGCGGAAGAAGCCCCCTGCGCGACTGCAGAGAGGAGACCAGCCGAGGGAGGGGAAGGCATAGGTCAGCACCAGGAGCCTGGTGAGGCTGGAGCTGGAGGAGGAGGGCGAGAAGCTAGGAGAAGACTGGGACTGGCACCATTTGTAGAACTGGGGCAGGTGGCTCTGGGCCTCTCAGCTAAGTGGGGAGGAGCCACTGAAATCAGGCTCCAGCTGACACCAAAGCAGACCACAAGAGAGAGTGAAGTCGGGCTGAAAAATCAAGGAACCAGTGGGGCCACTGAGCAGACACCCCCGACAGCACACACTGCACCTCCCAGGCCCCTAGGGAAACTGTGGACACCATCCAGAGGAACGCTGCCTGGAGAGGTGCCTGGATAAGGGCGTGGAATAGGCCCCACAGCTGCAGAGCGCCCGCTTCCGTGGAGCTTCCTCCTCCCGGCCTGCTGCATGGCCATCCTTGGCCCGCACCAGGAGAAGGCTGACAAGGAGGTCCCAGAACTTTATGGGACCATAGATGGGGTAAGCCAGGCTCGGGAGGTTGATTAAAGCGTCACCGAGTGGCAGAAATCACTTCCCCAGGTTGGTATTTATCCACTGTGTTCAAGGCACCTCTTCAACATCTCTTGGATACACAAAGGGTGTGTCTAACTTGCGCGTATGCCGGCAAAACGTTTGTCGCTCAGGGATGTGCAGAAAACACCCCCAAATGATGTACATTTTGCCAACGTACGCACTAGTGTAGCCGTGTTATGTTGGTGGGAAGGAGCTCTCCTGCTGACACGATAAAACCATTTACCGAGGGGTGGTAGCTGTCGCTGGGAGTGCTCTCCTGCCCACAATGCTGTCTGCGCTCGCTGGTAACACTCATGTTGCTCAGCAGGGGTTTTGTTTCACACCTCGGAGCAACAAAAGCTTTGCAAGCACAAGCGTAGACAAGTCCTAAATCGATTCTTAAGTCTCTCTCGCTACATGACACGTGTTCCAGGCCTGGAATAATTCCTGTAGCGTTTTTCTGAACTCTTTCCAATTTGTCACCATCCTTTTGGAAGTGTGGACAGAACTGGAGAGAGAATTCTAGTACTGGGCAACCTAAGGCTGTATACCGAAGAAATGCCATGTCCCTGCTCCTGCGTGAGATTACCTACTGCTACCTCTGAGGACCATACTCATGATCTTAGCTACACCACTGCACTGGGAACTCATGCATAATTGGTAATTAAGTCCTTTCTAATGTCACTGCATCTCATGATACAGATCCCCATCTCAGAAGTGTGACCTACCGTGCCACTGGCAGACCCAGTGCCAGCTCATGCCAAGGCCCCTAGGCCACGCTGGACACTGACACATGCAGAGCTGGAAACCAGCTGGGCTCACCTGTGTGTTAGTGGTGTTAAAGCAGATATTAGCGTTATCGGAAGGTGTTTAGACTTTACGAAAGGCTTGTATGATGTTGCATGTTTAATCTTCCTTACACTAGCTGTTTCCCGAGGGATATTTAAGGGCCTGCTTTTTAACTACAGAAGTATTTGCTAAAACTGTAAAACCCTATAGCCAGGAGAGACACATTGCTAAGTGTGAAATGCCAGGTTACCCCAAGATGACACATCTCCCTGCCAAAAGAAGGCCCAGAGACACCAGACAAGCCCTTGTGGAACGTCAGTGAATAAAAGACTTTGCTGATAGCTCCCCCCACCCCCATGAAGAGGGGACGTGCACAAGCCCTTGTCCCCCCACAGCTGGAACACTGAGAGAAGGCATAAAAGTCTGTCAAGGAGGAACGATCATCTCTGTGCTGCTTTGAATTTGGCGAGGGCAATATTTCAAAGCACAATCAAGGGATCCCCACAGTGCTTGGCTGGGTTAGCCCTAAAGGACACACAGAGTTTGCATATCATAGCAGCTACTAGTACCTTTCGGACCCTAGGTGTGTATCACATTTGCGTGTGTGTTTACCGGCTTTAACCTCGTCAATAACTCATTCCTTTTTCTTAGTCAATAAATCTTTAGTTACATTATAGGGTTGGCTACAAGAGGTGCCTCTGGTTTGAGATGGGAGTACAACTGACCTGAGGTAAGTGACGGGTCTTTGGACTGGGAGTAACTTGAACACTGCTGCGATTTTTGGTGTAAAGTGACCATCTATGACAAAGTTGACCTTGCCTGCATGGCAAGTAGACTGGAGCGCCCAAGGTGACTGTCTGTGATGCAGAGTTCAGGCTGTTACAGTACTTTAAGAGTTCACACTTGTTACTGGCTTGGTGAAATCTAATTATAGACCATACAAGCAGTTTGGTGTTTGCGCCCTGATCCTTGACAGCCTGTACTGTGGTTGGCTACTTTAGACATTGTGACCCCTCCCCTCTTTGATCCTAGATGTTTGACCTTGCATGCAGCTGTGTTGATCTGAATGGCGTTTGACTGGGCCCACTTTACCCCATGATCCAGGTCAGTCTGTATAATTTACCTGTCCCCAGAATTATTTAGCACTCCACCCAGTTTGCGGTCATCTGAAAATTTTCCCAGCAATAGTTTTACATTTTCTTCCAAATCATTGATAAAGATAACGAATAGCAGCAGTGCAAGGACATATCCCCACCAGAAACACTCTTAGTAGATAACGATTCCCATTTACAATTACTTTTTGAGACCTATCATTTAATCCAATGTTAACCCATTTTACACGGGTGTTAGATAGTGCCACACACATATGGGGGTTTTAATCAGACTGTCATGCAAGACTAAGCCCAATACCTTATAGCAATCTCAGGGTTTGTCTAGACAGCGCCATAAAGTGCACTAGAAGGGTGTGATCTGTCAAGTGCTCTAACTGCAGATGCTGCTGGTGTGTTCTGAAAGATATCAAGTTCTGAACGGTCATCTACTCTGGTAATGTGAACTAGGTGCCTTTTCGAGCATGCCAGGAGAGTCTTGTGACAAAGTGAGAATGTTCTTAATGTGTTCTCTGAATGCTGTGTGTGCCTCAGTTTCTTTCACCTATGTGCCATTCAAGGATCTAGGGGATGGGACAAGGATGTGTGATCGTGGCAGAGACCCCTAGATGGCTGTGACTGCCCTCTGGCTGCCTGGGTGCAGACAATGGCAGACGTGCTATAGCCTGGCAACTGATGGCTGGGGCCCATCCTCTGCAGGGAACCAGCTGGAGGCTTTGGAGAGCAAAGCGAGAGGTGGAGGCCAGGTTGACTTTGCCCAGGAAAGAAACAAAGGACAGAGGGGCAGCCAGGCATGACTGTGCTGGGCAGCCAGAAGCTGGTCAGTCTCCTTGTTTGAGACTCAGGGGGGAGAGCCTAGGGCTCTGGATCCCCCCAAGATGGACTTTGCTGTAACTTCCTGCTTTCTGTGCTAAGAAGATCTGTTCTGCGCTGTGTTCCCGATGACTAATACACCCTGTTTTACCTCGCTGGCTGAGTCGCTGCTGACTGTGAAGCTGGGGTGCGTGGTCCCTTTGGGGGGTGGTGTAAGGCTTCCCCAGGCGTCAGTGGACTCACTGCAGGGGGGCTGAGTGCGCCGAGGTCGGACCCAGGCTTGCCCTGGTGAGCGTGCCCTGCGGGGAGTCACTGCCAGAGGGTCCTGTCTGATGTCTGTGACAGGGCTACATGGGGCGGGGCTCAGCTGTGAGGACGGAGCCAGGGGCCTAGATGTCACGCTAGCGTAAGAACAGCAGAAAGGAATCAGCTCAGGTACTGGCCTCAGAGGAATCGAAGGCGCTTTCTTGCTTTAACTACTTGTAGAACCACTAACCTGTGCTGGCCCCAAGGCCCCCAGCGGAGCTGCCAGCTTCAAGCACCTGAACAAAGAAAGCAGCTCCCTGCTTCAGCAGGCTTTGTGGCTAGGAAGCCTGATTTATGGGCAGGAAGGGCAGTTGTCTCAAGTGATGTGATTTGTGGCGTTAAGGCCGACCATATCTCCCTAGTGCCATGGGGCCAATGAAGGCCCAAGAGCTTTCCATTAGACAAGGAAAACCCAGAGGGTCCCATTTTATCTCTTTTCACGTTTTAATTCATTGCAGGAGCTTTCAGAAACATAAGCTGTTGGAAATGGGGCTGGTTAATGAGCTCTTCAGACAGACCTATTAACCAGATCCTCCTGTCTCCAGCATCATTCCCAAGAGGGGCGGGAGTGTAACCTCCTGACCTCTCCTAGAGGGAGCAAAGCCGCTCTCAGCACGGCTGGGTTTGTCAAATTGAGCACTAACCACATGTGAAAAGAAGCTGCAGCTGTACCCAGAAGGCTAGTAATAGACCCGTAGTCCTTCAGCCCCTCGGGCTGTAACAAGCAGAGGCAGCTGGACAGCACATGAAAGCACTGTGCAGCCCCACTGGTGCTCAGCTAACCAGCCCATCTCTGTGCCTCCTGCCCAGGGCAGAACAGCATACATGGCTGCAAATGAAACAGTCCAGCAGCAGCGACAGCCAGAGGGGTTTGCCTCAGGGGCGTGACACACTGGTGGGGATCTTTGTTAGACACAAGGCAAATGGATCCAATCCAGTGTGCTTTTAGGGACAGGAAAGGGCTCCTGACTGAATGTGCTGGCCCCTTTCCAGAGGAACTTTAATCCCACCTGCCGAATTTGTCACCAGCTCCCTCTATCCTTCCTTGTCCAGAAACAAACCAGTGTGAGTCCCGGACACATTTATACCTTGGCCTTCAGTCTCCTTCTTCAGTAACTTGCTCCTCTGTTTATTCCCTAGGGCAGTCAGCGGCTCTGCCCAGCTCCCTAGTCACTCTGAGTTTATGGTCCCTAGATCTGGACTCCCTTAGAAGCACAGATGAAAAACCTTCTGTATCACAGTTCAGGTCAACAGATTCCAAGGCCAGAAGGGACCACTGGGATCATCTAGTCCAGTGATTCCCACCTTTTCTGTGCCGCGGCACACCTAGGTGCCTTTAATTATTTTAAGGCATACCACCATACTGTTGCCAAATGAACTCATGAATATTCATGAGCCAATCAAACTCTTCAAGTAGTTTTTCAAAATGTTTCGTGGCACACCTGCTCAGGCCTGGCGGCACACTGGTTGGGAAACACCGATCTAGCCTGGCTTCCTGTACTGCACAGGCTAGAGAACAGCCCCACAACAACTCCTAGAGCACACAGCTTTTAGAAGAACATCCCATCTTGATTTAAAAATTGCCAGTGAGGAGAAGCCAACCTGATCCTTGGTTGCGCTATTTGCATTATTCCACAGCTGTCTCACCAGTGCCATAGCATCTGCCTGCCCTGAGCCAGGCCGCCGCACACACCACTCATGGCTCACTTCGGTTCTATCCGTCACTGCTCGCTTGCATCAGAAGCTGCAGGTACAGGTGTGCTAACAATAGCTGGGATGGAGGGATGCAGCAGTGAGCTTTGGGAGTGGGCCTGCACCTATGACAGCCGGCAGGCTCTTGGGCTCTACACAGGGCCCACACAAGCCCCAGAGCTGCAAAGCCATTTCTCTTTAGCAGCAACATTTTTGTCAGTCTCCACCATCTGCCTAGATACCAAACCACAGAGAAGGGACAGCTGCCCCAGCGTCAGGCTGAACCTTGGCAAGCACTCCCAGCACAGAGAAATCCAGCGAGCGCAGCCGCACGGCTGGCTCCTGCTCCCGGTGCAGCACCACCAAAGAAAACATTGCAAAGGCGCAGGCTGGCTGGCTGCTACTTCCTCCTCCTTGGCTGGCGAGTGAGCTGGGCCCTAGCAGGCTTTGCAGTGAGTCTGATGTACAAGTCCTGCCCTGGCAGTTTTGGCCTGTGAGGAGGCACGCTGCAGCCCCTCTGCAGTGTCCAGGGGTGGCTGGGATTATAGAGCACACTCCAACGGACCTCCGTGGAGCTCGGGCTAGGCATGGCGAGCCTCCATCGCTGGTCACGCAGCCAGCTCCCGTCAGCACTCACACAGGACCTGGCCTGTACTAGGCAGACTAGTGCCTGCATTCAGCCCCACAGGTGCCACAGTGGAGAAGGCACTGAGGAGACCCGGGCAACGGACACTCACTGAATATGCGGCAGAGGGGCTAAAGTCCCAGAGCTGACGGAGCAGGGCCTCTCCTGCCCTGTGGAACATACGTGCAGCTGTCGACTGGAGCTGCCCCAGGGCACCGTGATGTCTTGTCTCCCAGGGAGAGCCCACCATGGGCAAGGCCCTCGCTCCTCCCTGTGCCTGCTCCCAGCCCACTTTGGAGGGGAGTGCTGGACCAAGGTCACTGTGCGGCTTTGTCTCAGTTAGCTCAAGGGCAGTGTTCTCCTGGCAAGGGGTGCCCTCACAGGCTGCCACATCTCCATGCTCCATTCATGGCCTCGTCCTGGACTCTCAGCTCCGCTTCGCTAATATTTCTAAAGTCTGCAAATCTCTTGCTGTGGCCTCTGCAGTGTTGCCCCATCCACAGCCAGGCGCCTCCCCTCCCTCTGGCCAATGCCAGTCCTTCCCTATAGCCTCTCCAAGTCACTGAACCACAGAGGTTAGGTCCTCCCAGCCCATCTCCAGGCCAGGGCACGACTGCTCCCTGCAGAGCCTTTACAATGCTGTGTGTAGTCTACTTTAAAAGTCCCAAAGGATGGGACTCCCTCCCCCGGTCCCTTGGGCATCTATGATATGTACAGTCAGACACTGTCCCAGAATCTGCCCAGCTGTTCTCTCGCCTGCCACTCCAGCCTCTTTACGCCTGGTCACCCTGGCTTGCACCCTGCTTACCCCCAACACTAGGATATACAGAATGGCGTGGCCTGCTGTGACTCCACGACCCTTCCTCAGACAGCTCCTCTGGCTCTGGGCAGTCAGGAAGCAGCTTCCTCTCATCCCTTCACACAATCACACCACTTTGTCTTGGTGGCTTCTGCCATCTGGAGCAGCCCCTTGCATCTCTCTGAGTCACACACCCAGCTGAAACGTCTCTCTTGTGCCTCTGTTACTGTCATGTGCCACTGGCCAAGAATCAGAGTTGCTTTCTTCCAGCACTGAACAAAGAACTTGGCTAGAATAAGAGAAACACCATTAGCCCTAAAGCTGCTTGTTTCCTTGCCTTTGTCTAGCATTTTTCCAGCCCCAGCTGCCTCATCCCTGCGGCAGTTTTAAAGAGCACGCACACATCCCCAGTTATCGGTGAACTCTGGATGACGTTCTGGGATATGGCCTTGACAAAAGCTGCTGCTATGCTAGGGAAGTTGGTCATTCACGCACGCTCCCTCCATGTGGAGTGACAAACACGAGCTCTCTGGATAATGGTAGAGACCTGTGGCTGGAGTCTGAAGTGTGTAGAAATCCTGTGCAAATGAAGGGGAGATGCAGATGTCAGCACCTCTGGAAATCACACCCCGAGTGGAAACCAAAGGGAATCAGAGGCAAATTTTTGTGATGAAGGGTTTATAAAATGCCTTTTGAATAATGGTGCTGATGGGGTGGGACAGTGACTGGCTGGAGAGTGGGTTTCAGGATCCCAGCCCGTGACCTGGTCGAGTGCAACATGGCTCGGGCCCCACCGCTGATACAGCAGCTGCTGAGCCATGGCTATTGCTTCAGTGACTCACTGCATCCTAGAGAGCACCTTCCTCCTCCTCGCCCTGGTCCGTGAGGCCAGCAGCTCCAGTGCAGAGCTCAGCTGGGAGGCTGTGCTCTCTAGTGAGGGAGGGGCCATGGTGAAGCACACTCAGGGACCCCAGAGCTCCTAGTGGACAGCTACATTTCAGCCTTGCCCCACTGGCCATGCCAGTGCAGTTCTCACAGGAATGACTACTCCTAGCCAGCCATGCCCACGCGCGCCACGCCACTGGGCCTCGTGTGCTCCCAAGTTCTCTGGGCTGTGACGGGGGGGAGGGGCTGAGCATGCAGGGAAGCACTGGAGCTGGCCAGCATGCTGACAGACAAACTCTCCGAGCACAGCCATATGGCCTGTGCTCCCTTGGGTCCCATAAGCTGAATTCCCTGCTTGCAGCTCTCTCTGTGCTTGCTGTTTCTCCATTTCCTGGGTGAAGAATGGGCAGTTGGCAGCAGGGTGACAGAGGAGGTGAGATTCATGCTGGGCTATGGAAAAGATCTGCCTGCACAGCAGAGGACGCTACACAGCCACGAAATGCAAAGCCCACTCTCTCCACGCTGGCTGGCTGCTGGCCTGGAAGAAGGCAGAACTGTTGCTTCCTGGTGCTTGGAGCAGATGCAGGAATAGCCTCAAAGCTCTCCTATCATCGCCTCCGTCTGACACAGCCCAGGCAATGGAGGCCGCAGGGAGGGAATGGAGCTGCTGAGTCAGAAGGGACAGAAACCAAGAACGATTCCTTTGGCGTTCTCGGAACATGTTACTTTTTTCACCTTCCCACTCCGGTGGAAACAATAAATCCAGGGTGGGAAGAGCCCTCCAGGCAGCACCTGCCTTCAAAGCTATGTGACTGGCTGCTGCAGCTGAAGCAGGCAGGTCTCCGGAATTTCATGGCACCTACCCTGGAGACACGGAACAACATCTGCGACTATGCATGCCAGATGTTCACGTGCTGCTGCCGGCAGGACACTGCTGTGAAGGTCACATCACACCTAACGGGGGGATAAGTAGAAAACAGATGGGGAAATAGATCCATTGCCCACTTCTAATGGAGTGGGGGTGGTAGGAGAAGCAACCTGTTGCTCTGCCCCCATCAGTGGGAGAGAGCCTTTTACCTTCACACTGGCCATTTCTAAAGTTTATAAGAGAAAGAGGCCAGAAGCTCCCAGCTCTATGTCCTCCCCATTAGCTAATGCGCTGCCCCTGGACAGAGGGGCTGCATTCTGCTCTCCGTCACACAGATGCAGCCTCATTCA
Source organism: Mesoclemmys tuberculata (assembly GCA_007922155.1). NCBI lineage: Eukaryota > Metazoa > Chordata > Testudines > Chelidae > Mesoclemmys > Mesoclemmys tuberculata. The sequence continues at coordinate 63,435,214 of ML675609.1, forward strand.
CTTTTCCCCTGGTGCAGCACAGGGCAGAGTTTGGCCCAGTCTTGTGAACGTGTTCAGACCAGTGCTGCGGTGGGCGATGTAAAACATGGTTACTTACCAGTAACTGTTGTTCTTCGAGATGTGTTGCTCAGATCCATTCCACTTAGGTGTGCGCGCCCTCGTGCACGGCTCTCGGAGAACTTTTCAAGCAGCCCCTGCAGGGGCCGGTCCCAGCGCCCTCTGGAGTGCCGCCCTCATGCGGCAGTACATAAGGCGCTGCCAGCCTCTCCCCTCCTCAGTCCCTTCTTTCTGCCCACTCTGACAGCGGGGACGGAGGGTGGGTGTGGAATGGATATGAGCAACACATCTCGAAGAACAACAGTTACTGGTAAGTAACTATGTTTTTTTACTTCGAGTGATTGCTCATATGCATTCCACTTAGGTGATTAACAAGCCTTACCTGGAGGTGGGTAGGAGTTAACGGCGGGCTGTCCTCAGCACGGCCCTGCCCACGCGCGCATCGTCCCTGGCCTGCTGGACGACGGCATAGTGCGTGGCGAAGGTGTGCATGGAAGACCAGGTAGCAGCCCTGCAGATGTCTTCCAGGGGGACCCTCTCCAGGAAGGCCACAGATGCGGTCTGGGCCCTTGTAGAGTGCGCCGTCACTGGTCCGGGAAGCTGGACGCCCGCACGCTCATAGCAGAGCCGGATGCAGGCGATGATCCACTTGGCGATGCACTGCGTGGACACCGGGAGCCCTTCATCCTCTCTGCCACCGTGACGAAGAGCTGGGTGGTCCTTCGGAACGGCCTTGTCCTGTCCAGATAGAACGCCAGCGCCCTCCTCACATCGAGGGTATGTAGTCTCCTCTCGTCCTCGGACCCGTGCGGTTTAGGAAAAAACACGGGGAGGAAAATATCTTGGTTACAATGGAACCGGGAGACTACCTTAGGCAGGAAGGCTAGGTGAGGCCTAAGCTGAACCTTATCCCGGAAGAACATGGTATAAGGGGGCTCCGAGGTCAAGGCTCTTAGCTCAGAGACCTTTCTAGCCAAGGTAATAGCCACGAGAAAGGCCACCTTCCAGGACAGGAGCAGCACGGGGCAGGTGGCCAAGGGCTCAAAGGGGGCCCCCGTTAGGCTGTCAAGGACCAGGTTCAGATCCCAGGGAGGCACCGGGTCACGGACCTGCGGATATAGCCTCTCGACCACCCTGAGGAACCTCACCGACATGGGGTGGGAGAACAGGGACCGCCCCTCCATCGGCTGGTGGAACGCCGAGATGGCCGCTAGGTGCACCCTGAGGGAGGCTAGCGCTAACCCCTGCAGCCTAAGCTGCAGCAGGCAGTCAAGGACTGTCTGCATGGGGGATGTACCGGGGGTTACACCCCACAATTCCGCCCAGCAGGTGAACCTCCTCCACTTGGCCCTGTAGGCGATCTGTATGGAGGGCCTCCTGCTTCCCAACAGCAGGCGTTGGACCTGCTCCAAGCAGGTTCTCTCCTCCTCCGTCAGCCAGAGAGCCTCCAGGCCGTGAGGTGCAAGGAGTCCAGGTTGGGATGCAGCAGGCGACTGTGGTCCTGGGAGAGCAGGTCCGGTCTTCTCGGGAGCTTGATCGGGGGAGTGACCGACAGGTCCTGGAGCAGGCAAAACCAGTACTGCCTCGGCCACGCTGGGGCGATCAGGATTACATCCTCTCTGTCCCTCTTGATCTTCAAGAGGACCCTGGGCAAGAGTGGGAAGGGGGGGGAACGCGTACAGGAGAGTCCCCGTCCATTCAATCAGGAACGCGTCTGAAAGGAGCCCGGCTCGCGACCCCTGAGCGAGCAAAACCTCGGGCACTTCGTGTTCCAAGCGGACGCGAATAGGTCCAGACGGGGAACACCCCACTCGTGGAAAATTCTGTCCGCCACCTCTGGGTGGAGCGACCAGTTGTGTTGGGGTAGAAACGACCGGCTGAGACGGTCTGCCTCGTCGTTCCTGACCCCTGGGAGGTGAGAGGCGGTTAAACAAAAATTGTACCTCACCGCCAAGTCCCAAAGTTGAAGCGCCTCCTGGCACAGCACCGAGGAGCGCGCCCCCCCTTGTTTGTTGATATAGTACATTGCAGTGGTATTGTCTGTTAACACCTGCACCATTCTCCCCAATAAAGCGTGGCGAAACACTTCGCATGCCAGTCTGACTGCCCTCAGTTCCTTGACATTGATATGGAGGGCAGTCTCTCCCTGGGACCACCGTCCCTGCGTGGTCAGACCACCGGTGATATGGACCCCCCACCCCCGGTCTGATGCGTCCGTGATCAGAGTGACCGAGGGGGTGGGTGCCCTGAAGGGAATCCCTTCTAACACAGTTCCGGGGTCCAGCCACCAGTCCAGTGACCCCAACACCGTCGGGGGCACCGTTACCACCTTGTTCAGGGCATGCCTGCTGGGCATGTACACCTTGGACAACCAACCCTGGAGGGGCCTGAGCCTGAGGCGGGCCAACCTCACCACATAGGTGCACGAGGCCATGTGGCCTAACAGCTGCAGGCACTGCCTGGCTGTTGTCGTGGGGCACCTCTGGAGCTGCGATATTATCGCCGACATGGCCTCGAACCTCGAGCGTGGGGGGGAGGCTTTGGCCCACACCAAGTCTAGGTGGGCCCCAATAAAGTCTATGCGCTGCACCGGACACAGCGTTGACTTCTGCTCGTTTATGAGCAGCCCCAGAGCATGGCAAGTGGTCTGGACGAAGGAGACCGCCTCGCGCACCTGCGACTTGGTCTTGCCCCTTATTAACCAATCGTCCAGGTAGGGAAATATTTGGACCCCCCTGCGCCTCAGGAAGGCCGCCACCACTGCCATGCACTTCGTGAACACTCTGGGGGAAGACGACAGGCCAAAGGGCAAGGCCGTAAACTGGTAGTGGGCACCAGCTACCATAAACCTTAGGAACCGCCTGTGGGCGGGAAGGATGGAGACGTGGAAGTACGCATCCTTCAGGTCGAGGGCGGCGAACCAGTCCCCTGGGTTTAGTACGGGAATGATGGACGCTAGGGACACCATGCGGAACTTCAGCTTTCTTATGAACCTGTAGAGCCTGCGCAGGTCCAGTATAGGCCTGAGGCCTCCATTGGCCTTGGGGACGAGGAAGTACCTCGAGTAGAACCCCGTCCCCACCTCGAGAGGTGGAACCACTTCTGTGGCTCCTTTGAGCAGGAGAGAGTGAACCTCCTGTAGGAGTAAATGCTCGTGAGAGGGGTCCCTGAAAAGGGACGGGGGGGGTGGGGAGGCCAGAAGCTGAAGGGCATAGCCCCAGCACACAGTATCGAGGACCCAGCGGTCTGAAGTTATTTCCCGCCACAGGCCGAGGTAAGACCTTACCCTGTCCCGAAAAGGCGGGGAGCGACCCAGGGAACATAAGACGGTGCCACCCTCGTAGACACCGTCAAAATTGTCTCTTCCCTTTAGGACCCTGAGAGGGCCCTTTGAAGGAAGAGGAAGACGACGCCGGCGATTGCGCCGTCCAAAGCCCCTATTCCTATCCCTCCCCTCACGGGGGGGGAAAGGCCTAGGCGGTGGCCTAGGTTGTTGCCACTGCCGCTGTGGCAGCTGCTGCGGCTCCTGATGGGCTTGGAGCCTCGTCGCCTGGTGCGTGTACAGGCCCAAGGAACGAAGCGTCGCCCTTGAGTCCTTCAGAGCGTGCAGCTTCTCATCCGTCCTCTCCGAAAAGAGGGCGGCTCCATCAAAAGGCAGGTCCTGGATGGAGTGCTGCACCTCCTGCGACAGGTCCGTGGATTGCAGCCACGCTGCCTGCCGCATGGCGACGGCCGAGGCCATTGCCCTGGCGGCCGTATCCGCAGCGTCCGACGCAGTTTGTAAGGCTGCACTAGCCACAGTCAAACCCTCCTCCAGGACTATAGCAAAGTCCGAGGCCTGGTCCGGAGGCAGGGACTCTGAAAACCTTTTTAAAGAGTTCCACAGGTTAAGATTATACCTGCCCAGGAGAGCCTGATGGTTGGCTACCCTGAGCTGGAGCGGCCCTGTGGAGTAGACCTTCCTGCCAAACAGGTCTAATCTCCTGCCCTCCTTGTTCTTAGGGGAGGCGCTCTGTGCACTCTGCCTGTCTTTCTGATTGGCAGCATCTACCACCAAAGTACCTGCGGCAGGGTGTGCATACAAGTATTCGTGCCCCTCGGCTGGCACATAATACTTCCTCTCGGTGCCCTTAGAAGTGGGGGCAACCGAGGCAGGGGTCTGCCAGACTGCCTTAGCCAGGCACAGGACCCTTTCGTGGACGGGGAGGGCTACCCTTGACGGTCCTTGTGTCCCCACACGCCCGAAGAGGGGGTTCACCTCTTCCTCTAGAACCTTGACCTCCAGGCCAAGGTTCGAGGCCACCCGCTTCAGGAGCTCCTGGTGAGCCCTGAAGTCAACCAGTGGGGCCCCTTGGTCCCTTACCGCCGCCTCATCAGGAAACGACGAATAGGATGGGTGACGGGGTCCAGAAGAGGGACCCTCCCCAGGGTCGTCCTCCTCCTCTTCCCCAGAGAAGCAGTCACCCTCTTGCACCGAAGGTGCTTGCTGTACCTGGGTGACAGAGGCAGGGGCTGACATAGTTCCCTGCCCCATCTGAGCCGCCCACTGGGCCCACAATGGCCACTGCCAGGGTCCCTGGGGCCAACTCAAAGGTGGCACCGATGCCGAGGGCAACACCGGTGCCGCAACGGTCGGTGCCGGTACTGGTAAGAAGCTCAGTTGCGGTGCCGGTGCCGGCTGCGGTGCCGGTGCCGGCTGCAGTACCTGCTCCTGGCGCCGGGTCCGGGATCCCGAGCCAGGAGAACGACGAGGGCGATGACGCCGCGAGGAAACACTCCGGGACTCACTCTGGGACGATCCCGAGGATCTCCGTCGCCCACGGTGCCGACGAGGCGAAGCCGAAGACGACGAGGACCGGTACCGGGACAGGGATGATTTCTGCCGTCTCTTCCGCGATGCTGGGGAGCGGTGCCGAGAGCGCCGTCTCGGTGCCGAGCTGGATCTCGTCGACGACCTGGAGCGGTGCCGGGACCTGGAACAGTGCCGGGAACGGTGCCGCGACGCATCGTCCGAGGACGAGGAGGGAGAGGAGCCTCCGAGCTCGACTCTCCTGCGTCGGGTGGTGGGCGGCTGATCCTCCGGTGCCGGGGCCGCCCACCCTTCGGGGACACCCAGCGTGGGTTTGCCCTGGGAAACAGGCCCTGACTCTCTCCCACGAGAGTGTGCCGGAGGCGTGGGCAAAGCCAACAAGGCCTGTGCCGCCTCGAACACCTCCGGCGTCAAAGGGTCCTGCACAGGGGGTCTCCCACTCCCAGGAGTTGGGGGAACCTCCCTGGTCGGTGCTGGTGCCGGGTCCGGTGCCGGAGCAGGGACCGGCGGCACGTCGGTCAGGAGGAGTACCTCCGAACTCGACCCTGGCCGCTCCTGTGGCGCGGGGGAGTGCTGTAAGCACGGGCGGTGCTTTTTCTTCTTTGGCACTGAAGCTGCCGGTGCCGGAGGCGCACTCCGCACCGAAGACACACTCGGTGCCGGAGTGGTCCGCGATGGCTAGGACGCCGGACTGAGCGCGGACTCCATAAGAAAAGCCCTAAGCCTCACTTCCCTCTCCTTTTGAGTCCGAGGCTTAAAGGACTTACAAATAGCACACCGGTCTCTATGGTGGCCTTCCCCCAGACACCGCAGACAACGGTTATGGGGGTCGCTAGCTGGAAATGGCTTCCCGCAGCTAGCACATGGCTTGAAGCCTGGTGAACCCGGCATGGCCGGGACGCCCCGAGCCCGAAGGCTCCCTAAACTAGCTAAAACCCTCACTAACTACAAACTACCTTAGTTCAGGGTGAACTAATAAACTAACTACTCACTTTAGGAGGAAGAAAAAAACCTGTTGAAGAGCAGGGGTAGTTCTCAACCGGCCGTCACGGGCGGAAAGAAAGAACTGAGGAGGGGAGGGGCCGGCAGCGCTATATGTACCGCCATATGAGGGCAGCACTCCAGGGGGCGCTGGGACCGGCCCCTGCAGGGGCTGCTTGAAAAGTTCTCCGAAGAGCCGTGCACGAGGGCGCGCACACACCTAAGTGGAATGCATATGAGCAATCACTCGAAGTAAGAACTCTGGGATTTCCTGCACTTTGTGCACTTCCACTCTGTCCAAGTGCTGCAGTCATGCAGCGCAGCACACCACACCACATTCCCTTCTCTACCTAGAGGACCATCCTGGCTGAACTTGTCCATGGACAGCAGGGAAGTGACGGAACAGATGTTTGGTGCTGGTGCCCGGAGCTGCTTTCAGTCACTGCACCAAGGAGAGGACGGCTACTTGTCTGTACTATAACAGTCGTTCCTCGAGATGTGGTGCGGATGTGCATGTCACTCCAGCGTGACACCAAAGCTGGAGAACTTTGTTTGCAGTACCCGTCAGTGTGGTGCCAGCCTTCAGAGCCCCTGCCATGGCTAAGACTGGAAACTCTCCTGCAGAGGGGATGGAGGGCGGGTTGTGGAACACATCTGCACCCACATCTCCAAAAACAAGTTACAGCACAGGGAAGTACCTGGGGCTTTTCTTCGTTGAGTTGCTGCAGACGTGTATTCCACTCAGGGGACTCACAAGCAGTATTGAGAGGAGAAGGGCTCGAGTCTGCTTACACAGGGACTGCACAATTGCCTTCCCAGAGTTTGCATCTGAACTAGATGCTGTGGCAATAGCCTAATGTTTTCCACAGTACATACAAAAGACCGTGTGGAAGCCCTGCAAATGTCCAATCTCGAAACGTCACTGAGAAATGCAACTCAAGTCGCTTGTGCTCTTGTTGAACGAGCCCATAATGTCCATGGGGGTGTGGTCTGAGTTCTCTATTAGCCACGGTGACGCAGGAAGTTATCCATCTCAAGATGGTCTGTGTGGAGACTGGCCATCTGATCAGCACAGGAGTCACACGAAAGTCAGGTGAAGATCGAAATGGCTTAGCCCTTTCCAGGCAGAATGCCAATCACTGCCTCACATCCACTTTATGAGGATGTTGCATTTGAGTGCAGCTTAGGAAATAACCTCGTTCCGGTGAAACTACCTTGGACAAAACTGTCGGATGTGGCCTCAAGGACCCTTTGTCTTTGAAGAACTGAGTCTATGAAGGTCCTGCCCTTAAGGCTTGTAATTCACTGAATCGTCTTGTGGATGGTAGAGTCACAAGCAAGGCTGTTTTTTCTTTCAGAAACCGCACTAGCATGGAATTTGAGAAAATCCACTTTCCTTGGATCAGAGGATGGAGCACGGAGATCGCCACAAAGGGAGCCCTCAACGAGCTAAGAGCCAGACCTGAGGACTTCAGATGTGACAAGTAGCCCACAACATGTTCAACGGAGGGCTGAGCCCAGGGGAATTCCTGCCCCAGACCATGGGTGTGAGGCTCAGCCCCAGAGGGAGCACCCAGCGAAAGTGGAAGCTGTGGTGTAGTTACAGCCCCCACTGGTGCAGCTTGGGGCTCTTTGAGACCAGATGGAAAGGCATGTCTCCTCTCCTGTTTCCAGTGGGGCTCCCTCAGTGAGGGGTCATGCTCCGGCTCACCTGCTACCCAGGGAGAGTCCTCAGCGAGCCGCCTCATCTCCCCTCATACAGCACAGCATGGGTACGACTGCTCTATTGGGAGCAGGTTGGTGGGGGGGCTTCTGCCACTGTCAGAAGAGGAGCCCTGTCCATCCAGGCAGACCCGGGCTGTCCTGCTAAACCCTTTCTCAGAATGGGGCTCTGTGCTAGAGACATGGGTAACGCACACGTTCAGCGTCCGCTGGGGATGGCGAGGGGATTCAGCGGCTGATTGATGGGGAGGAGGTGGCCCAGCCTGGGTGTGCACAAGGAGCCTGGAAGATGCTGTTGTCCGTAAATTTGCTGGTGCTTTGACAGGTTGGGGCTGTTGTAAATCACCTAGGTTGGACTCCCGTAGATCTCGCAGATCTCCAGCCATGATGAAAGCATTGCTATCTCAGGAGGGGGCAGGGTCTGGCAGTGCAGTCAGGATGTGAAGCGCCGCAAGGGGACTGGCTTCCAGCAAAATCACTGAGACTCGATTTCTATGTCAGTCACAGCAGGTTCCCTATTGTTCCATGGTCCTTCAAGAGACACTGCCTTTTCTCCTCGGCTTTCATGGGGTTGTCTGGGTGTCACGGGGGCAGGACCCGGCTTATCTGGATGCCACTAGCTAATGAGTTAGGGTGAGAGACACTGTTGTACAATGGCATGTTATTGCTCTAGTCTGTTCCAGGCCATCCTTCTTCCCGATTGCAGGAGCATCACTGCTCTGGTTCCCCACATCCCTCAGCCTTCAAAGGCCTGGGACCAGCACTGCAAACACGGCACCGCCTTGAAGCATTTGCTGAAGTCTAAGCATACACACACACGTCAGAGACGTTTTGTGGTGCAGTAAGAGGGAAAGGTCCTTTAATCCATTGTGACAGCAAGCTAAGATGAGATGCTCTCAGAGGAAGATGTAGCTCTAAATCTCTCTCTAGGCTCAGATAAAAGGAGTCTCTTGAAAGTCCTGCCAGTCAGTGTGGGCCCCAGAAGCATGAAAGCAGGAATAGTGAATGAGAGCTGCTTCAATCTATATGCATTGATGTGACCGAAGAGCGAGCGGGCAGATCCAGGGCTGAATCAGTCAGGCCAGGCAGCTAGGTTATGGAAATAGCCAGGCCTTGTGAAATGACAGACCTCAGCAAATCCCTGTGAGGAGCAAAGGCTGGTGAGCATATGATTCCCTGCCCTTCATCACAGAACACAGAGCTGGGAAAGCCCCATCTGGTCACCCAGTTCATTGCCAGGACCAGTGCAGAACGACCCTCAGGTATACGTTTTAGTGCTTTGTCCAGCCTACATGTACAGGTCCCAAGTGACGGGGCTCTCACCACACCTTTGGGGGCTGACTCCACAGTTTGAGTGCTCCTCCTAGCAGAGATGCCCCCTCACATTCTGTATGAATTCTCTCTCTCTGAATTTGAGCCCCTTCTCCTAGTTACAATTGGACATTCCACCTCAAACACTTCCTACCCACCTTTCGCTTGACACCCTTCAGATATCTGCAGGCTTCTCACAAACATGGAACCCAGCACCGGAGCCGGGGGGGGGGGCATTGCCTGCTTTGTAGATTGAGTTATCAGGAAAAGATTCCATGTGTGTCTTCATCTACTGGACTCTCTACCTCTCCCCCACCCTTTCTATGTCCCCTGTAAGTGCTTTCAGGCAGGGGCTGGGTCTTTGTATGTGTGGCTATACCACCTGCACAAGAGGCCCAATTCTGACACGTCTGGAGGTACAAGTCATACCACAAGTAATTCTCACACACAGTCAGGAAATTCCACAGCCAAGGCACCTAGCATAACAGCATCTCAGCAGCACCATGGGATTAGGGCTAAGCTGGCAAATGCAGCCTGCCGAGGCCCTGCCCTGGCACCCAGCAGAGGCCACCACTTTGCTGGGTTTCTGAGATGAGCAGACAACAGAAGTTTTATGTTTGCAAAGTGCTTTGAGTAGAGAAGATTCTCAGCCTCCCTCGCACATATCTGTGTTTGATAAGATGCTATCCGTTAGCAGTAACTGGTGCCCCATGTCTTCTCTCTCACCTTCTATACACTGCAAATCCAGGCAGACAGTGGCATATCTACTCCCACCAGGTGGCAAGGAGGCAAACCAGCTGTCAGGCCAGGCAGGCAGAGGCATCATGCCCATCACATTCCAGACACCAGCTGAGCTGCCCAAATCGTCAGTATCTTAAATGGTGCAGATAGGGGAGAAGGATGGGAAAAGGACACCCCCGCCATCTGCAGTTCTTGTTTGTAGAAGGTCTCATCTTTCCCCTCCACACAGAGCAGACACAGCATGCAAAACTGTAGAGAAAGATGGCTCTTACCTCCAACTGCAGTTAGAACAGCTTCTAACCAAACCAGCCTCAGCTAACGAGAGCACCTGGGAAGACGCTGTACATGTGTCAGACACATGCATGGTTTGGAACCCCTCCCTTCAACTGGCATTTAAAACACTGAGCCCAAAGCTGAACTAAGAGCAGGGGCGCAGGGTGTCCTGCCCACACTGTTGTGGTGAGAGGGGGAGTTTCTCCAGCCTGATATTTCACAAATGGGGGAATCTGCTCTTTGCAGCCAAGGAGCAGAATGGGCCCGAGTTCTGAGCGTCACAGCATGAATGAATCAAATGTTGTCTGGCATTTGCCTCTGTGAACAGGGTGGGCCAGATAGGCTACATGCTGCTCAATAACAAACTCAGACCACGAATCCAATAGGATTCTCAGGGACCACATTTAAAATACTTTATCTGTAATTTATAATAGCTAAGCCATCAATAATAGCCGAGGGCTGGACCGAACCCCTTTATTCATGCCCGGCACACTTGCACTGAAATCAGCGCAACCAGATACAAAGGAAGGCGCTACTTGGCGAGACTGAGAGCATCAGAATCTTGTCCCAAGCACGTAAATCTTACAGTGATGGGCACTAGAGAGAGAGACAGAAAGACAGACAGACACAGACAGACATCCTAATGACCAAAAGCAAAACAATCCTCCTTTGGCAGTACACATCACCATGTCCCAAAATGAAGTTCTCGAGCCCCTTTGGGCTACACTGAGTATGTGAAAAAATTACCTCTGACACGCAAGCATTCAATCCAACCTGACAGAGGAGCACATATGCACAGGGCCCCCACATGGGAGGGAAAAAGGGTACACTCCGGACCCAGGCTGCAACCCCCATGGGTATGTGTGTGGGAGGGGCCCATGCTACAAGATTGTACAGGGCCTGAAAACATTATGCTTGGGCCCTGCTCACACACCCACCACACGGGTCTGCAGGTTCACACAGTGAAATAACGTAACTTGTGACTGGACTGCTTCAGGATGATTCTACATAGTGACACTTATGGGTAATGTGCTGCCCAGTGTGACCTAAAAGTAGAACCGTCTCCATCCTATCCCCACCCCGAGAGCCCTCACCTGTTCTGAGGGCGAGGCTATAAAAGGGCGCTGCACGCTCTACCACTCTGATCCATCCACCACTGGCCCCAAGAGGCAAAGCGGGACTGAGAGAAAGGGGGCAAGGTAGGTGGGAAGCGTGAATAAACAGCAGCATCTTGAAGAACTCAGTTAAAAGTAAGTAACTTTCATTTCTTCTTCAAGTGGCTCTGCATATTTCCACTTATGGGTAATTTGGCAAGCAGTGCTGAAAATTTAAGAGGAGGGACCAGCATCCTAATTAGATAATGATTGAAGCACCATTCTGCCAAATTTAGCATCTGCTCTTGAAGGCAAATCCAAAGCATAATGTTTGAGAAAAGTATGGACTGACTTCCAAGTAGCAGCCTTACAGATTCCCTACTAGGAACATGTTTAAGGCAAGCAAAAGATGCTGCCACTGCCCTCGTGGAAAGAGATTTTACAACAGCAGGCACAAAAAGTGCCGTTAATTCATAACATTCACTGATACATTGTTGAACCCATCTGGAAATAGTTTGACTAGATACACTATTGCCCATACAGAGACAAATAGCCTAGATGACTTTCTGAAACTTTTAGTTCTATTTAAACAATATGTAAGAACCCTCCTTGCATCTAAAGTATGCAACAAAGAGTCCTTTTTATTCACATATGTCTTATATAATTTGAGTGATGTGAAATTCAGACACTATTTTTGGTAAAAACCTGGGATCAAGTCTAAGAGGCACAAATTGTCTTTATAAAAAACAGTAAATGGCAGATCCGCCATCAGAGCATGCAATTGGTTTATCCTTTGGGGTGATAAACAATAGCCTTAATAGATAAATAATATAAGGAGTACTCTACCAAGAGGTCAAAGGGTGGTCTCATAAGCATAGATATGACCAAACTGAGATCCCATGGTGGGACCAGGTCCCTCAAAGAGGGATACAGATTGTACAACCCCATCATAAACCTTTTAACGGTATCATGCACAAGCAATGATCTACCATCAAAGCATGGTAAGTAGAAACAGCTGCCAAGTGAACTCCTAAAGAAGAATCAGATAAGCCTTTCAACTTCAAATACATTAAATGCTCTGAAACAGAAGGCGTAGAAGCTGAAATGGAGAATCAGATTTTCCCTGAATCCAAGAGACAAATCTAGTCCTATTTCAAATCAGATCACTTCCTTGCGGACTGCTTCCTTGAGCTGCGCAATACTGACTAGGAACAGGGTTGCTCACTATCAGCCAAAGTCCGATCACCCTGGCTGTCAGAGGAAGAGAATGAGGATTTGGAGGAAGGGTCCTGCCATGTTGTTGTCCTGGCTGGTCTGGAGACAAAGAGAGATGTTTGGAAATTATGCCCAACAGCAGAGGCAGATCCATGTAACACTGCCACCTCTGCAAGATGGGACAAACAAACATCGTTCTTGCCTGTCCTGATGTGCTTTCCTCAGCTTTTCCAGAATTAAGGGAAAGGGGGGGAAACAAACAGAAGTGTCAGAGGCCAGGGCGTGGACAGTCATGCCTGTTATAAAGCAGGAGCTGGTAGCCAGGAATAGGAGCCACAGTCGGATGCCAGAGCCAAAATCCAAAGCCAGGAGCTGGAGGCAGGGATGAGAGCCAGGTTACCTGGGGTGAGGTGTGGCGGGGTCTAAGGCAGGAGTAAGGCTGGGAACAAGCGGGTGCAGGTGCATGGGCAAATGCTTTGAGCAGCTGCCTAGTTGACTGGTCCTATCAATCAGGCGGAATAGCCAATCAGGCAGCATGGCTCTGCTGCAGGCCCTGATCCCTGACAAGATGTTCCTTTCTCCCAGGCAGCAGGAACATCACCGAGGTGCGTTGCTTGTCCCATTCCTGCTCTTTGTTGTACCTGGCTCCAGACAGGTTTACAATGGACAGATCTCAGCTGGAGAAAAGCTCTTGTACTATCTCTTTCAAGAACCACTCATGTATCTGAGTACTGTCTCTTCTGAGATGGTCAACTTACACATTGCTCTTCCCTGCTAGGTGCAGGGCCACTGGATATACACTGTGAAGAATGCACCAGTCCCATAAATAGACAGGGAAGAATGAGTGCCTCCTTCCTTTCTGATGTAATACATAGAGGTTGTATTGTCTGTCGTTACCTAAGCAACTTTCCCCTTCATGTGAGGAAGAAAAGATCCGAAGGTGAAGTGAATGGCTCTTAATTCCAACACATTAATATGCAAGTGCTTTTTGTGAAACAGCCAGCGACCTTGAATGGGAAAATGATACAGATAAGCTCCTCATCCATTGTCAGATGAATTGGAGATTATATTGTGACAGAAGGTGCTGAGGGAATTAGCTGATGTGATTTCAGAGCCATTGGCTATTATCTTTGAAAGCTCATGGCAACAGGGGGAGGTCCCAGATGACTGGAAAAAGGCAAATCTAGTGCCTATCTTCAAGAAAGGGAAGAAAGAGGATCTAGGGAACTATAGGCCAGTCAGTCTCACCTCAATCCCTGGAAAAATCATGGAGCAGGTCCTCAAGGAATCCATTTTAAGGCACTTAAAAGAGAGGAAGGTGATCAGGAGCAGTCAACATGGATTCACCAAGGGAAAGTCATGCCTGACCAACCTGATTGCCTTCTATGAAGAGGTGACTGGTTCTGTGGATGAGGGGAAAGCGGTGGATGTGATATACCTTGACTTTAGCAAGGCTTTTGATACGGTCTCCCACAGTATTCTTATCAGTAAGTTCAACGTCTGTTGTTCAATGTCTTCATTAATGAACTTGAAGAGGAGGTAGACTGCACCCTCAGCAAGTTTGCAGATGACACTAAGATGGGGGGAGTGGTAGATACCCAGGAAGGGAGGGATAGGATACAGAAGGACCTAAACAAATTGGAGGATTGGGCCAAACGAAATCGGATGAGGTTTAACAAGGACAAGTGCAGAGTCCTGCACTTAGGATGGAAGAATCCCATGCACAGCTACAGACTGGGGACCGACGAGCTAGCCAGCAGTTCTGCAGAAGAGGATCTGGGGGTTACAGTGGATAAGAAGCTGGATATGAGTCAGCAGCGTGCCCCGGTTGCCAGGAAGGCTAATGGCATATTGGGCTGCATTAGTAGGAGCATTGCCAGCAGATCGCGGGAAGTGATTATTCACCTCTATTCGGCATTGGTGAGGCCGCATTTGGAGTATTGTGTCCAGTTTTGGGCCCCCCACTACAAAGAGGATGTGGACAAGTTGGAGAGAGTCCAGCGGAGGGCACCAAAAATAATTAGGGGGCTGGAGCACAAGACTTATGAGGAGAGGCTGAAATAACTAGGCCTGTTTAGTCTGCAGAAGAGAAGAATGAGGGGGGGGATTTGATAGCAGCCTTTAAGTACGTGAAAGGGGGTTCCAGGGAGGATGGAGCTAGGCTGTTTTCAGTGGTGGCAGATGACAGAACAAGGAGCAACGGTCTCAAGTTGCAGTGGGGGAGGTCTAGGTTGGACATTAGGAAAAAGTTTTTCACTAGGAGAGTGGTGAAGCATTGGAATGGGTTACCTAGGGAGGTGGTGGCATCTCCATCTTTAGAAGTTTTTAAGCTGAGGCTTGACAAAACACTCACCGGGATGATTTAGCTGAGGATAGTCCTGCTTCGAGCAGGGGGTTGGACTAGATGACCTCCTGAGGTCCCTTCCAACTCTAATATTCTATGTTTCTATGAGGATTGATCAAGACACTTCTGAGGACATTCAATCTGTCTGTCTACCACACCAATGAATTGAAGATAACCAGAGGTATGGTGACAAACATTTGAAGACTGTCCAGATTGGGTCTGTAAACCTGAGACATCCAATGGTGCAACAAACTCATTCTGAACAAAGAGAGTTAAGTAAATAGTTGCTACCATAACACCAAGGAGACCCAAAAAGAAAATCATCATCTGGGTTACACATAGTTGGATGTGCCAAAAAGATTAATCTATCTTCAGAAACCTTCCCTCTGAGAGAATAGGCCTTCTGCTTCTCAGTCCAATATAGAACCTATGAAATGAATTCTCAGTTGGGCAGAAATTCGACTTTGTGATGGTCAATAGCAGACCCAGCTACATAAGTAGGAAGATTGTGGAGTTGAAGTGAAGTAGCAGATCCTTGCGTGAAGAGGACTTCAGTGGCCAACAGTCCAAATATGGGTAAACAAAAATACCCTGGAGTAGTGAGGCGGTGTGCCCTCCCTCTGACCAAGAGGGGGAGGGACAACCAATGTCCAACTACACCTGCTTTCTTAAATGCGCCACTACTACGGAGTGGCACTTTGTAAAGACTCTGGGTGCTGAATAAAGGCCACGTGGTAGGACCTTGTACTAGAAATGTCACTGGGCCACCACAAAACGAAGTATAAGATGGCTCAGTCAGACTGAAATATGAAAATATGCCTCCTTTACTTGTACTTGAAAGACCTCTTTTTGTGCTGGGTCTAGGAGGAAGACGAAGCTTGCTTATGCTGTTGTTCAGGTATCTGATTTGAGGAAAAATAAACAGATAGTTGAAAGTAAAACTGTTTCTGGTGTCAGTGTAATGAGTCTGCCAGTTGGTGTCAACAGCAACAAGAGCTGGGTTCAGTATCTAGCTGTACCAGGCTCCGTTTGCTGCTGTTCACCCCACTTCCCTGCATGACCCTGGTCCGTCCCATCCTATTTGCAAACATTTTACATAATCTGTCCACGTGACCCTATGGCTAAGGTCAGCGTGCAGCATTGCACACCCACTGGCAGCTGGGGCAGGGAGATGAGGCCAAGTGTCTGGGAGCATTGGGGGCTGGTGGGGGTACTTGCATGGATGTGTGGATGTGTGGGGCAAGCGGGTGGGTGCTAGGACACCTGGGACTGCTGGGGGAGATGGCTGCTGGCAGGGGTGAGCTGGGGGCTGGTGACAGGGCCAGGGTTGAGCTGAAGGCTGTTTGGAGCTCTCCGCTCTGACTGAGGTCTGGGGTCAGGTAGGTGTCTGTGAGGGTCTGTGAGCAGCAGGAATTTGGCTAGGTTTGGGGGCGTCTGGGGCTAATATTGAGTCTCCTTCCCACCTGGCCCATGTGGCTGCTGCCAGGATCCAGCAGGGACAGTAGCTGCAAGAGGAAGACACCCGTGGCATCAAGCACCAGGTCTGGGCTGCAGTTAGGTGCGACGGGGCATTTACACACATGGAGACCAAACAGAAGTGTGACCGTTAATTAACCCCAAAGACCCAGGCCAGCCCCCAGCAGGTGAAACCCAAACACTGCAGCCCCCAGAACTACAAACCACACAGCCCAGGAAGGAAAGAGAAACCACGTCCCGCTGCCCCTGCCTTGCTGTGAGCGATGCCCCACGGGGCAGGAAAAAGGCCGGGGCACTAGACTGTGACTAGCCAGTTGTCTGGGGTGTCTCAGGGGCTCCTGGAGAGACATTTCATAGATTCCACGGCCAGACGGGACCATTGTGAGCATTTGGTCTCATCCCCTGTATACCACGGGCCAGAGAGCTGCCCTGAATTCATTCCTGTTTGAGCCAGAGCAGATCTAGAAAAATATCCCGTCTTGATTTTAAAAGTCAGCGTGATGGAGAATCCAGCATAGCCCTTGGTCAGTTGCTGCAATGGTTAATTACCCTCCCTGTTAAAAATCTATCCCGTATTTACAACCTCGCTTCAGCTTCCAGCCCCTGGATCTTACTAGACCTTTGTCTGCGAGTGACACAAGCAGCTACTTCCAGACTGCGATCGAGCCGCTCTGTCACGGTTCACTGACCACCAGTGGCACTGCATGCGGGCCATGCCGATAATCAGCTCCTCCTCCGGCACGTCTTCCCCGACGCTCTCGCTCCGTGGCCCCTCTCACTGCAGGCTCCTCTTTGGGCCTTGGCTCTCAGGCCAGGTGACTAAGGTCCTCCCCTTCCAGGGAATTCAGAGTTCTTCCAGACCCGCTGGAGCCTCCTACAGCCTTGCCACTTCCAAGTGGCTGGTAGGGGACCTTGACACTGGGTTCCAGTCCAGGGCCCATATAACAAGCAGCCAAGAGCTCTGCACGGTCTGACCCCTTGCTGCTGTTTCTCTGGGCTGCTTCCCAGTTACCTGGCGTCCCCTGTGGGTTTGCCAGCCACCAACTCCCTGCACTCAGGGAGTGGCTACAGCCTCTTCCCGCCTTCTGCAGCCCACCCAGCTGCAGCTTCCTGGCTTTATAGGCCCCACCTGTTCCTGCACAGGTGAGCCGTGTCAATCAAGTAATGCCCTGCTCCCATCTTAACCCCTTCCCATCCTGTGTGAGGCGGACACTTTCACTCACCCCCCCGACCTTCTCTTTGTTACGCTCGTCTGGTTCAGAGTCACTGCTTCCCAGAATTGAGTCCCCCACCCTGCCCAGAATGTGCAGGGACCATTTGGGTGGATGGCTCACCACGCTCTGTCCCTATATAAAATTAGCATTTGCCAGCCTCTTTCCATCTTCTGGTAAATCCTGAACAAAGCTAGTTGTCTCTTCCCATAGATGGAGCTGGTAATTAGCTACCCTAACACCAAGAGAAGAGGAAGAAAAAAATATACTTTCTTTCAAGGGTGTCAATCCTTTCCCCAGACCAGACCTAAATCTATTACTGGCAGCGGCCACCACCAGTGAAGTAGGCATATGATGAGGAGGAAAGCAAGGAAACCCTTGCTGAGGTAACTGTACAATTTATCTCCCTTTTTAGAAATAGGCTGGCAGGAAGCAGGGGTCATCCAACAGTCCCAGCATGGTGTAAGAGGCCATCCTAGGTCAGCAATGCAATCTTATTCCTGAGGCAGCTCCAAGAATGTCAAATACCAGGTGGAAGGTTTACTCCACAGGCAGGTTCTATGTGGATGCCATGCAATCCACCAGGTGATGGGACTGCTGCAAACCCTTCTCAGGAGACAATGCAGAAGCAATACCATATGCTCATCAGGTGAGAAATCTGAATTAAAGTCTGTATCCATCTGATCCTACTCAAAAAGAGGAGCTGTCTCCTCATCCTGCTTTCCAGACAGAGTATCAGGGCAGACACACATCTGAGCTGCAGATGGAGCATCTGAGCAGTCAGGTGGAACTGGATAGGAGGATTCGTCAGCCTTTGGATCTTTACTTGAGAAGACATCGATTCTCTGTCCATACAGAGGGCGATGTAAGAATTCCTGTGCTGGAATCCAGTAAGGCCATGGAGCCCAGGACTGCCACTCGCTCTAGTAGCTGAGATCTGGGAAAATGCTCTTAAGAGGAAAAACAATATTGGAGTGAGGAAACCCAGGCTGAGGAGGCATAAACCAGTATGAATAAATCTCTTAATTCTTCCTCTATCCTCCTGAAACTGAGGATCCAACCCTGGATCCAATATGGACTTCACTGGAGACAGCAATGGAAAAGCAATAAACGGTGAGAACAATCTGCCTGGAGACCCTGTAGGAGGAGGCATAAATGGATCGGAAGAAAGACAATCTCTGCTCTTCTCTTTTCAGGTGAAGAGGAAGCAGGATGTGGAACTGAAGGAGGCTGTCGCATCTGCCTCTCACTGGGATGCGAGGAATGCTCAGACACGGGATGGTGCACCCCCTGCCACCCCAGTAAAAAAGTCTTCAGATCTGAGGATACCCAAGAACAGGCATGGGGGAGAGAACCTGGAGAGTACCAGATCTGGTGAGGTACTCAGCTCTGCACCTCTGGTCTTCAAAGTTGAAACCAGAACTGACTTAGGTTTCAGTCACAGACCGTAGAGGCCATGTCAGAATTGGACAGATCCAATAAGTCTGATGCACGGACTCTGCTTCTGTTAACAGTGGCTGTCTTCTTCCTTACCTTTTGCCTGGGAACTGAGCAGACACAGTGGATCTAGGTTCTGTAGCAGGCAATCTGTCTTTTTCTGCCAACGGTGCCTTCGGGGCCTTTACAACTTTGACAGAAATTTCCAGAGCTGGATCCAATGACGATCCTGACAATTCAGAATCTTTAGACAGCTTAACTTTGCTGCTCGGGCGGCTTAAGACTTTGGCTCTGACGACCTTCCAGAATTGGATAGCTTAGCAGCAAGAGCTTCCTTAAGCAGAAGCATATGCAATCTGTTCTGTCACTCCTTGCACACTCCTGGCGTGAAAATCCAGCAAATAAGTCACTCAGAAGGAGAGTGTCCTTCCCCCAAACATTGAAGGCACCGAATGTGGTCATCTGACGCCAGTGAGACGCTGGGCATGAGGCACACCTCTCAATACCTAGTTTCCTTATTCTCTTCGGTCCTGCCATTACTCAGAACAATACTTAAAACTACCTTCTACTAAACTGATATTAAGAACAACAAGCATACACAATCAAAGACACAACCAATGGAGAAAACCTCCGGATCTGAACGGATGGAACAGTTCACTCCTCCGTGGCCCAGTGGTGGGAAGGAATTGGGGAGGTAGAGGGCACAGTGCTGCTGCCATGTACAGCCTTACCCTTATGATGTTTGAGGATGCTGAGGGTAGGAGGGGGCCAGTGCAGACTTTAATGTGGGTCCGTGGGTACAAAGCACCCACAGGAATCAGGATTAACTAATATGCACTTGCACAGGGCTCCCATCTCTGTCCTGAGAGAATGGGGCTGGGTCGATCTGAGCAAGTGGTGTTGCAACTTCTGGATGAGGTCACAGCACCACTCAGGTTTAGCTCAGCTGCCCTCTGCCATGACGGCGGGGTGAGCAGCCCAAACCTCAAGTGCCAGGTCACAATGTCCAGAAGGGGAAGCAAGGCCCAGCCCCATGGAGTAGGAGTCACTGCTACAGGCTGAATGTGAGGCAGTCCTGCTTTCCTGCTTTCCTGCCTCCCATTCCCCAAGGCCAGGATCAGAGCGCGGTGCCAGAGTAGAGGGTGCTGCTACAGGTGGTTGGCACCACCTTGGCAAGGCAAAAAGGAGGCGGAAGCAGCATGGGGAAGAAAAGTGGTCTATAATTTCTGCCCCCTCGTCACGAATTTACACTAGAGTTTAGTACCATGCATGCACTGAATCAGGAGGCCCCATCTGCCCTGGAGAGGGCACACATGAGGTCTAATGGACACTGCTTGGGGAGGACTCTACCATCAGGCACTGCCGGCCAGGCCATGACCAGGAGGTAGGAACATGCAGTGCCATTTGAAGAATGGTAGCTTCTTCCCCACAGCCAGTAGAGCAGGTTCTGCCATCCCGTCACCCCCTGATCTCCCTAGACTCTCCTCCCTCAGTCCATCACACTGCTTGTTCCTCAGCTAAATTAAGGAAGAGTCAGCTTCATAAAAGACACCAAACGTCTCCCCATCTCCACTTTGGGTCTGACAGGAGAAAGCTCCACAGCCCCAATTAACAGGAGATGTAAATGCAAATTTAAGCACCAGCTTCTCCCTGAGGTCTGTGTTACTCTGAATACACCTAGGAATATAGCAGGTTTGCACCAGACGTCTGATGTATCCCCACATTTGACACAGAATTGTTTCCCATCTCACAGGGAAGCAGGTGGGACTGTCCCAAACAGACAAGGGAGTGCAATTCAGGGTGGAAGAACATTCACAAGGGGTTTGAAATGCCCCACAATCTGCACAGGCAGCTCACGTTTTTACCTCAGACAGTGTGCATCATGGGGTGGCTGGCCCGCGTGATGGGTGATAGGTCCCAGCCCACCTGTGACGTAGCTAATGGGATTCCTTAGGGGGAGAGCATGAAGCAGAAGCCTGAGTTCAGGCAAGGGGAGAGCTGCAGGGAGGAAGGAAGGCTCCTGCAGGAAAGCCCCTGACACCAGAGGAGTTTGGAGGCAACCCTGTCTGGGTTTGGCCTGGAGGCCAGAGCCTGAAGGCTGAGCTCCAGCTAGAAGAGCCAAGAGGATTGGCTGTGAGAACAGACTGGACAGAAGAGCTTCAGCTGTTGCAGAAGAGACCAGAGCTAGGTATGAACCTCTGTGCTGGACTTTACCGGGAACCGTGAGGATTGTGTGAACTGCTTGTTATCAAGCCAGCCGCGGGCAGGGTGCTGGTAACCCACAGAGATGCCTGGGTGCTGGTTTTGAAGGGCCCCAAAAGGGTGAAATGGGCAGGGTGCTGCGGAGTGGCCTCTGGCCACAAGGGGACACTCAGGAGGCAGCTGCCCTGTTACAAGTGGCATAGCCCTCAGGTTCCAAGACCTGCTCTCACTAAAGAGGGAAGTGGGGACAGTGTGGAGGAGGAGTCAGATGGCCATGCTGCAGTACCTGATGAGACAACAGCAGACCCAGAGCATCCTCTTGCAACTTCTGCAGGATCAGCAGAGGCTGTGGAGTGAGAAACAGACCAGTAAGGGCCAGCCAAAGAAAAAACGGTTACTTGCCTTCATAACTGTTGTTCTTCGAGACGTGTTGCTCAAGTTATTCCATTCTAGGTGTGTGCTCGCTGCGTGCACAGATGTTGGAAGGTTTTTCCCTAGCGGTACCTGTCGGGTCAGTGCAGGCACCCCATGGAGTGGTGCTTCCATGGCGCTGTATATAGAGCCCTGCTGACCCCCCGCCTTCTCAGTTTCTCCTTGCTGGTTGGCTCCAACAGAGGGGAAGGTGGGTGGGTCTTGGAACGGACATGAGCAACACATCTCAAAGAACAACAGTTACAAAGGTAAGTAACCATCTTTTCTTCTTCAAGTGCTTATTCATGTCAATTCCAATTAGGTGACTCCCAACCTGACCTGAGGTGGAGGGGTCGGAGCTCATGGAAGTGCTGACTGAAGCACTGCTCTGCTGAAATCCGCATCTTCTCTAGCTTGTAGTGTGATGGTGTAATGTGCAGTGAACGTGTAGATTGATGACCAGGTTGCGGCCCTGTAGATCTCCTGTGTAGAGATGTGCAACAGGAATGCTGCTGAGGTGGCCGTGACATGGATGAGCTGAAAGCTCCAGAGCTGGTACCTTTGCCACATCATAGCAAGTTCTGATTCAGGAAGTGATCCAAGATGAATCCTTTGGGATGAGACGGGTAGGCCTTTCATCCTATCTGCTACTACAACAAAGAATTAGTTTGACTTATGGAATGGCTTAGTCCTCTCTATGTAGAAAGCCAGTGCCCTTCTAACATCTAGGGAATGCAGGCTCTGTTCCCTACTACTGGCATGCAGTTTGGGAAAGAAGACTGGCAGGAAGATATCCTGACCCATATGAAACTGGGACACCACTTTAGGTAGGAAGTCCAGATGTGGTCCCAACTGCACCTTGTCCTTGTGGAAGACCATGTATGGTGGGTCGAACATCAGAGCCTTCGGCTCAGAAACTCATCTGGCTGAGGTAATCGTGACCAGAAATGCTATCTTCCAAGAATGAACAGGAGTGAACAGGACACTAAGGGTTTGAAGGGGGGGTTCCATAAGATTTGTAAGGACTATGTTAAGGTCCCAAGCAGGTATTGGATGATGGGCCTGTGAGTAAAGCCTATCCAGCTCCTTGAGAAAACAGTTCACCATTGGATCTATGAACAATGACCTTCCAACAGTGCCCAGGTGAAACACAGATATTGCCACCAGGAGAACCTTAATGGGTGATACTGCCAGCCCTAGTTGCTTCAAATACAGTAGACAGTCCAACATGAAGGGTAGCAATGCTTGCATCAGGGGAGTATCTTTCTGTGCTGCCCAGATAGAAAAGCTCTTCCACTTGGCTAAATACGTCGCCCTGGTAGAAGGCTTCCTGCTACCTAGAAGGACTTCCCTCATGGGGCCCAAACACGCAGACTCCCTGAGGTTTAACCATGAGCTTCCATGCTGTGAGGTGAAAGGACTCAAGGTCGGGTGGCCACAGGTGACTGCAATTCTGCGTGATGTGATCCAGCACCAACGATAGTGCTATGGGCGTCACCACTGACAGGTCCTGCAGCGTCATGTACCAATGCTGCCGAGGCCAGGCTGGGGCTACCAGGGTAACTGACACCTTCGTCCGCCTGATCTTGAGAAGGACCTTGTGGACCAGTGGACACGGGGGGACGCATACATCTGAGGGTGCCCCCAAGGAACGAGAAATGCATCTCTGATCGAGCCTGGACTGTGGCTCTGGAAGGAGCAGAACTGCTGACTCTTCCTGTGGAGCCCAGTCATGAACAGGTCCGGCTGGGGAACTCCCCGCCTTTGGAAGGTGTCATGTAGGATATCTGGACAGATGGACCATTCATGATTGTGTAAGGATCTGCTGAGATGACCCGCCAATACATTCTGGGCTCCCAAAAGGTAAGATGCTTCCAGATGAATGGAGTGGGCGATGCAAAAATCCTATAGTTGGAGGGCTTCTTGACACAGGAGAAAGAAGCGGGCGCTCCCCGTCTGTTCATAGAAAGCATTGCTGTCGTATTGTCTGTCATGACAGATATGCAACTGCCCTCTAAGTGAGGCCTGAAGGCTTGACACACTAAGCGAACTGCCCTCAGCTCCCTGACACTGATGTGAAGCAATAGTTCTGACTGACACCAGAGACTTTGCATCCTGAAGGACACCTAGTGCGCCCCCCAACCAACTTGGACGTGTCCGTGACCAGAGACTGGCATGGCTGGAGCCTAGAGAAAGGGACTCCTTCACAAACTATCCGTGCATTGGACCACCATTGAAGGGAATCTATGACCTGAGGGGGAAGTGAAACTACCCTGTCCAACTTGTCCCTGTTGGGTCAGTAAACTGAAGCCAGTCAAGCCTGGAGAGGTCCAAGCCTCAGCTTCATGTACTGCACCACGTACATGCAGGAGGCCATGTGGCCTAGGAGTTTTAGACAGCTTCTTGCTGTTGTGGTCAGAAAGTGGCCTTATAATGGCCCTTATAATGGCGTTCATTGCCTTGTAGTGACACATCATTGCCCCTATAAACTCTATCTGCTGGGTAGGCGATAATGTTGATTTGGGCACATCCAGCTGAAGGCTGGACTGTTGAAGGTTCACTGTACCAGGGTGATGTGCTCTGCTCCTCGTTCCTTGGAGCGGCCCCTGACTAGGCAATCATTCAAATATGGGAAAACTTCAAGCTGATGCTTCCTCAGGAAGGTGGCCACCACCGCTGTGCATTTGGTGAACACTCGTGGGGCTGCTGACTGACCAGAGGGGTGGGCTATAAATTGATAGTGAACACAGTTTATCATAAACCTGAGGAACTCTCTGTGAGACAGGTTATCATGATCTGAAAATAAGCATCCTTTAGGTCGAGGGCGGCATACCAGTCTGGATCCAGGGAGGGAATTATTGAGGCCAGAGAGACCATGTGAAAAGTCATCACCTTCATGAATTTGTTGAGTTTTCGCAGATCGAGAATGGATCTGAGACCCCTTTTGGACTTTGGAAGTATTGAGAGTAGAGCCTGTTTCACCTTAGCTCTTCCACTGCTCCCATTCGCAGGAGCGCTTCATGTCCTGTATAAGAAGTTGCTCGTAGGAGAGGTCCCTGAATTGGGATGGGGAAGGAGAAGGAAGGGTGGGAAGGAAGAAAACTGGAGCGAGTGCAGCACACAGGTGCTAAGTGATGCAAGTCCATGCACAATAGAAATGGGGCAGATGATTCAGGAAACATGGGAATGGATCTGGACAGCTGACTGGTGCATAGCCCTCGGGCACACCTTCATAATGACTGCTTGGAGGTCGATGGCTTTCTTGCCACCTCCGGCCCTGGTTAGGCTGAGACTGAGATGTTCTGTGCCTATTGCTCTTGCCCCTCTTTCTGGAGTACTCTTGCCTCTGGCCAGGGTAAAATCGAGTGGTAGGCTGAGGCCTAAACTGCTTCCTTTGGGTGCTTGGAGTATGCATGCCTAGGGCGTTGAGGGTCACTCTAGAGTTTTTCAGGCTGTGCAACTTGGAGTCAGTTTGCTCCAAGAATAACCCTGAACCCTCAAATGGCAGGTCCTGTATTGTCTGTTGCACCTCCGGGGGACGCCAGACACCTGTTGCCTGGAGCATCTCCTCACTGCTATAGCCAAGGACAAAGTGCGGGTGGCTGAGTCTGCAGCATCCAGAGCAGCCTGTAGGGATGTTCTTGTCACCCTGTTTCCCTTCTCGGCAAGTACCGTGAACTCTTGTCTGGAATCAGCTGGCAGCAACTCCTTAAATTTTTCCATAGCCTCCCAAGTGTTAAAATTGTAATGGCTAAGGATAGCCTGCTGTTTAGCTATGCAAAGCTGGAGCCCTCCAGTAGAATACGCCTTTCTACCGAAGAGCTCCGGCTTCTTCATGTCTTTGGACTTGGGCGTTGGTACCTGCTGTGACCCTGGCTGTGGGTGCGTAAAGAGTTATTCATGTCCAGTGGAAGGGGAGAAGCATTTGTATTCTATCCCCTTAGCTATTGGAGGGATAGATGCAGGAGTCTGCCACAGAGTCTTGTTGGTGGCTTGAATCATCTTACTTTTAATTAATGGAAGGGACACTCACGAGGGCCCCTCCAAAGCCAGAATGTCTACGATTGGATCCTCTGTTTTCCGCATCCTCTTGGCTTGGAGGCTTAGGTTCTTTGCCACCCATTTGAGCTCTATTATCCACTGGAGGGGCAATTGCGGCAGATCCTGCCACTGCCTCATCCAGGGACAATGATGAGGATGCGCAGGGGAGGGGTGGGTCTTCTTGTCCTGCAGGGACCTGCAGCTCCCCTGGGACCACCTGCTCAGAACCATAGACCAGGCACCGCTATGGTATCCACTACCACTTTGGTGCCATGGCCGTCATCTCTCTCAGCCCTTCAGGGAGATGGATGTAATGCTGAAGGTCTGAGGATAAGCCCGAGGGGTCCAAAAGAGCCATTGCAGTAGCACCTGCCACAGAGCCTGCCATGGTTCCATAGGTGGGTTTGGCCCTTGCTCCTGCTCTGGTCAAGCCTGTGTGACCAGCGCCTGCTGCGCCTGGATGTGTAGGGCTCTGCCCGGAGCCCGATGACCAGGACTCAGATTGCAGAGGCCAGGGTGGCGCTGACGGTGCGGCTCTGGGAGTGGGCTGGGGCAAGGGCGACTGGTGCTGAGTCATCAGTTGCATCTAGACGGCCTAGATGGCCTGCAGTGCCAGCGTCTTATCCCCACTCCTCCCTTCTGGCAGGGGGCCGCGGGGCTACCGTGGCAATCCAGTCCCACGCTGCCTCAGAGGTGTCTGGGGTTGAAGTGAGTGCAGCTCCCATTTGTGGCTCTCCCTGTCCGGTGAACCCAACAGCACAGGGCCCCCGGACCCGCTGCAGTGCCGGCATGAACTGGGTCTCCTCTGTCCCAGTGGCTGTCAGAGCCAGAGAGCACCCCCGTCTGACCTCTGGGGCACTGGGCATGTGAGCAGCGCCAGGTCTTTGGCGCTGGAGTGCTTGGGCTCCCTTGGTGCCAAGCCTTGCTTCAGTGCCAAAGCCTCTCCCACCCAGGCCAGCACACACCGTGCTGACGAGCTGGGTGCGAAGCTAGAGCTTGGCTGGGGGCGAAGTGCTGCCTCCACAAGAAGGTGTGTAAGTCTCACACTCCGGTCTTTCTTGGTCCACGGCCAGAAGCCCCTACAGATCTTGCACCCGTATATTTGGTGTGTCTCTCCCAGGCATTTAAACAGGAATCATACGGGTTTCCTCTTGGCATTGGTTTTTGGCAGGTCCTGCACAGTTTAAACACATGGGACCGAGGTATGCCGCATACCTGGGGGGGTACTGGAGGGGAAACCCCTCAAATTAAACTTAACCATAATTAATGCTAACTAATAACTATGTACAACTTTTCTTTTTTCTTCTCTGCTAGAGGGATGCTTGCCAGTCAGAGAGGCAAGAAGCTCCAATGACCATCATGGGCGGTAAGAAGGTACTAAGGAGGTGGGGGGTCAGCAGGACCCTATATACAGTGCCATGGAGGTACCACTCCAGGGGGCACCTGCAATGACCTGACAGGTGCTGCTAGGGGGAAACCCCTTCTGCCGTCCGTGCACGCCATGCATGCACCTAATTGGAATTGGCATGAGCAAGCACTTGAAGAAGAACTAAGCATTCCCTCATGTACAGCTTGCCCTGGGGTGGGCAAGGTATTAGGTGGATTGGCCCCTTAAAGGCTGGAGGGACTGGCGCTAGCCCACCCTGGTTACTAAATGAGCCACACCAAGAGATCAAGTGATTTCCTACAGTGAGCAGCAGGGGGGAGACCATCATGTGGGGCTGGACCCCACCTCCCTTTATTTTGTTGGCATCATGTGAAACTTTCCAACAAAATAAACTTACTGAATCAGGACTGTTTTTTAAGAAAAAATGTAAGCGAGGGAGAGTCCATGTGTGCGCATTATCTATGTGATATAGCTATAAAGAGTCTGCCTCATGCACACCACACAGCACCAAAATCCCAAGAGTGACACACGCACATGCCCAATGTGGATCCTGTCACTGCTCAAGCAGGAAAACACACCA
This sequence comes from Mesoclemmys tuberculata, assembly GCA_007922155.1. Taxonomy (NCBI): domain Eukaryota; kingdom Metazoa; phylum Chordata; order Testudines; family Chelidae; genus Mesoclemmys; species Mesoclemmys tuberculata. Next base: position 63,462,507 of record ML675609.1, read on the forward strand.
ATGTCACACAAAACACCCACCTGAGGGTCACATGGGATTACAGCTGTTGAGATTTGTTGATTTTAAGGCCAGAAGGGGCCATTACACCTTCTAGACTGACCTCCTGGATTAGAGTCAGAGAACCTCAATCTATTATCTCTGCATCAAGCCCAATCACTTGTGTACACCAAACCAACATGTCATTTGAGATGTGTTAGACAAACAGATTTCCTTAGCAAAGGACAACAGCCACTGACTTCCCCCTACAGAACAGCACAGGAAGCTTATCATGGCCGCCAGCGTCTGACATGGTGCATGGTGGTGGACTAAGTCACCCGCAACCCACTGATTTCTCCAGCAGGCAGCACTGCCCAATGGCCCTGGCAGCAGTACCAGCAGCCTTGATGGTGGCCAAAAGCTGCTTTCCCTTCTGAATTACAGAGGCACTATGAGACGCTGTCAGCTCTGCACAACCAACACACAAGTATCGAGTGTTGCATACCTCGCAGCACTGCCCTCTGTCCAGCACTGCTTCACTACCACAAACTACTCCCAGAACACACATCCAGCAAAGCATTTCAGGATGTGCTTGACTTATGGGACTACTTGCACATCTAAAGCTAAGCACATGCTTACGTGCTTTCCTGAGTCAGAACCTGAGACACGACTCTCTCGTCTGCATGACAACCCAGCATCAGACAACCCTCCCTGGAAAGAGGGGACTGTCGCACCCTGTAGCAGAACAGTCTCTGCTGTGCTGTGGGTCATGCTGCTATAGTTGAGGTGGATGAGCAGTTAAAACCCCTGCTCTTGCAGGCTTCTAACTTTCTCAGGAAACCCCTCTTGGGATGGGAGATTTTCAGGCCTGAATGCAACCCAGGATTGATTTTTTCTGAAAAAACTGAGATGGATCTGTGCAGCCACTGGAATCTGGTGAGTGGAGAATAATGTTGCTTCCACTTCAAATAATTACTCTGAATTCTTTTTGCACTTACCTGAGAAGCAGCCTGAGTTAAGAACTTTGTGCTAGGTGAGTGGTTAGTCCTGAGCAAATACATGGACCTCTCCAAGTTGGAGAAATGCCGACAATGCTGGGGAGGAGCATTTCCCACACACACTTTACTGAAATAACACAGCAAGAGTGGCCAGGGAAGGAGTGTTATTCTTTACAAAACCAACATGAGAGATTTACCTTGCTGATTTTAGCGTACAGTCCCCATGCTGGCAAAAATCATCCTGCAGAAAGGGGAACAGTACAGCCCCTTTCCTTTTGTCTTTCCTGCAAGGATTGCATCCCAAGCCCCCAGGAGGAGAGCTGAGATACATGCTCATCAGTCAGGAAATTCAGAAGTTAAGATTCCTACAACTATGCCAACCAGGCCAGTGCTCTGGAACTTCATGCCAGTGCTGTTACTTTCATTCCAGTAGTTCTCAAAGCTCCCTAGAGGCTTCATGTGCCATATTTTAAAGGCCTGTTTGTTTTAATAAATGTAATGATGTATTAGAGACAGAATGTGCAATGTGGCTGAGCTGTATGATGTCCTGATTCAAGGATTTTAAATTATGAGTTTCATTGGGTCATTTGTAATAATAATATTTTGCATGTACATAGCAGATGATTATAACATGTTTGCTTTTATACTTGATACTCTGCAGAATGACAGGTGACAGGTAAGAATGTTAGCTTCACTATCTTGTCCCTGGATCTTAACAGGAAGCATAGCTACTTGAGAGCAGCACATAAGACAGGCAAAGGAGCTCTGTTGTCAGGTATCATCTTCAGCAAGCATCTGAGGGGCTGTAAAGTCTGAAGCACACAGCACTCTTATCTGACAAGCCTGGATCTGCAGTGGCATGGAAAGGAAAGAAGAAAAGCGTTCCCTCTGCGAACACAGCCGACGTTCTCAGCCAGCTGACAACCAGCCAGCCCCATTCACGCTGATTGATCCTGCAGTTGATGTTGCACTTCTCTCAGCAGCCAGGTGACTCACACAGAGGCTGCATGTGGAAAGTCTTTGTCATGGCAGCGAACGAGAGGATTATATTTCACACCACAGCTCACCGGCACAGGTACACTGAGCTGCTTTCATCTTGCTGATAGCTCCCACGGGAAAATAGCAGCCGCTACACCTACAACCATGTCGAAGTCTGGTCTTGCTGGGTTTTTTCATGTCTGCAGCTTTAAAACTCTTTAACAGTTTTCACCTGCCCTGGGCTCTTCTCTTTCAACCACAGGGGTGAAAAGAAATTATGTTCCAAAGCATACATTAGAATCTATTCAGGAACATGCTGTAGGAGCATGGGAAATGAATTAATTCTGAAGCACGTGGGAGAGGGAATAAGCAGTTACTCCAAGGGGGATGGCGGCTCACTTACTTTATTACAAGAATTATCTTTAAAATGGCAGTAAAATCCATGTTAAAGTCCTCTGCTGCCTGTAACAGCCATGGTTTATTCCTGTAGCTCCTGCCCCATGAGCCACTGGCTTTAACCCTGCTCATAACCTCACACCATCTAAATCTCTGCAGATAGCTCCTCAAGGCAGTCACTCCCTGCTCAGACTGGCTACTGGCCATGTGCACATTGCTATCAAGACCTTAGAATACATCAGGTTCTGGGCTGTAGAAGACAATCTTCTCAGTTTGAGTCTGGAAAGGCGCTGGAGTCACCTGGGGATGGAATTCTGAGGCTTGGCCAGGGGAGCTGGGTCTTCAGTGGAAAACCCTCCAACATTTGCCCCAGGAGCCAGTTTTATTTCAAACACGATTCAAGGATGAATGAACAGGAAGCCTGACTCCAGGCAAGAGGGATCTATTTGGGTCACATTAGGGTGCATTGGTGGGGCCTCCTAGAGCCAGGACCCCATTGTGAAGTTTATAGGCGAGCTGAGAATGCATGCATATGGGACTGCACTGCCCTCTGATTTAGTGATTCACCCTTTGCTACTCCCACAGAATGAATTTGGGAGAAACAATCTAAAACATGGAAACAGTGACACCTCCAATGTCTTCTCCTGATGTCTGATGATGTGAGAACAGAGGTGCATGATTCAACAGCTGATCAGCTAGGAGACAACTGTAAAACACAGTTCATGGAGGCTTTGACCCCTCACTGACTCTCCCTGAGATCTCAGCACAATGTAAAATCCACAGGTTTTTATTGGCAGGATTTTGTTATCAAATGCATAGCTCTCTGAAGTGGCTGCCCTTATGATTCCCAGATCTCCATTCCACATTCCAAGGGCCTGCTGGCAGCGTCTGTCAGATTGGTACCCTGGACCAGCCCTGTAAATTCCTTTCAGTGAAGATACAGAACACCTCTCTGCATTGCCAAGTTCTCCACTTACAAGGTGCAGAATTTATTAGACTGAACAAAGATGAAAAGAAAATCTGCCACTTTTAAAGCAGTTTTACATACGGTTTCTTTATTAGAGCTCTGTGCACTTGGAACCCCAGCTGCCTCAGTCTTTTTGAAGAGCTACGAATGACAGATTTTGCACTGAATTGATGGGAACTGCTCTGCTCTGTGAAGCCATGAATGTCTTTTGCCTTCATTTCTACCGAAATGAAAATCAGGCATTGAGATACCAACCCTGATACCCTGGGCCTGGTGGTCTCTGGAGACCTAGTCTCTTTGCTCTGAGGGTGTTTCTACGACACATTTCCCTCCCCTTCCTTCTGAACCCAGGTCTCTCTTTTGGCCAGTCCCCTTGCTCCCCTACTGCAGCAGGCAGGGCCCCTCGAAGTGCAGTGCTGTATGTGCTCTTCTGCCTGCCCATGTCTCCCGTGATTAGCCAGCAGTGTTAGCCACCGTCTCAAGCTCAGCCCTCTTGGGTCTCACAGTCTTTTATTTTGGATAGTTTCGGCTCCAGAGGTAGAGCTGCCCCATCTGCTTTCAACATGTTGTGTTTGACATTAACTAATGTCTCCTATTAGCACTGAAAGAAACCGATCTGGAACAATTCATTTTCAAGCGGAGTTCAAACAGGCCACAAGGAGAAGTGGATTCTCGAGTGCACACAGGATTGTTTTTGTGGTGAAGCCAAGAGTCTGTGAAACGGGTCCAGGGCACAGAAAACAAGAACTTCTCTCTCTGATTTACTAACTGGTAACAGGAAAGGGAAGAGAAAATCCACTCCACTTCAAAGGGTCGAGGAGGTGAATCACAGAGACGGGGTGCGGGTGTGTGAGAGAGATCAGTGACAGACAGAGACAGAGCAGGAGCTCTCTCAGACCTACCGGCAAAGGGTTAAAGTTCTGGTCCACAAGGTGATTATGTCCATGGTCAAAAAACGAGTGTCGCATCACCACATCAATGCCCTGATTGGCCAACATTCCCAAGGTGTTCAGCCAGCTAGAAACATAAAGAGAGCTGTGTCAGTAGGGGGTAGGAGGAGCCCCACTTGCTGAGTGGCTGGCAGAGAAACCCTCAAAAGCATGTTTCTGTCCCAAGGGCCACCCTCCAGAAGTGTATGCTGTGTAGTAGCTCCAGTGGAAGGTAATATACGAATGTGTTAATGTCTCAGTTCTACTGGATCGTCAAGGCAGCAGCCATGTCTAGCCCTTTCTTGTTCCAAACAGTTGAACTGAAGGATTTTAGGAATTTTTTTACAAACTGGATACCTAGCACCTCTCCGGACTCCCTGCACATGATGTGTGCACAGGGGTGTCTGGGTGTTCCTCTTTCCCTTCTGCATTTCTTAGGGCTAGTCTACACTTCAAACTTACAGCAGCACAGCTGTATCGGTACAGCTGTGCCGTGGTCAGAGCTGCTTTATGTCGATGGGAGAGAGTTCTCCTGCTTGACATCGTAAAACCACCTAAACGAGCAGCAGTAGCTATGTCGGTGGGAGAGCGCCTCCTGCCAACATAATTCAGTCCACACAAGTGCTTATGATCACAAAACTTATGTCACTCGGGGTGTTTTTTTTCATACTCCTGAGTGACAAAAGTTTTGCCGGCATAAGTACTAGTGTAGACGAGGCCTTAGACACTTACCATGCCAGGAGGGGGACAGATGATGGGCCAGATTCTTATCTCATTTACACTGCTGTTAATCTGGAACTACTCCACTGGAGTAACTGGATCTGCTCCAGATTTCTGTTGGTGTGACGGAGCAGAACATGAGCAGTGAAGAGGTGCTCTTAGGGCAGAGATGTGAACATGCTCTCAGATGCAGGCAGCTGCCATGCACACACTGCTATATCCTGTAGGAGGATGTGTGATTCCCATGCCCCCTCAGTCCAACTCACAGGAATCCAGCAGCATAGGAATCCGAGAGATTGTTCATGCCTCCAGCTGAGGTGGTGCCGATACCTTCCAGCCAAATCTTCTTCCCGGGGGTATACGTATTTACCACCTGATCACAAAACAAAAAGTGCAGGAGTGTCATCCCTTCCCTCTGCTGCATGGCGCTGGTCACTGCCTGAGCATGGGCACGGATTTGATAACAACATGAGACTATACAGCAGCAGCTTGGTTTACTCTGGCTGAGACGCCACAGTGTCAGGAAGGGGAATACAGCCCCTGGCCGAGCCAGTGGGCATGCCAAAGAGTAGCTGGACCATCAACCTGCCTGACAAGGCAGAGGGTGCAAATGTGCCTAGGCATCAGAAAGTGGCTAATTCAGCCCCTCTCAAAGGAAGAGGGAGGCAGCAGCTGCAGGAACTGCCATTTCCAGTCCTGCCAGGGCAGATCTGTGAGGCACAGAGGAGTTCTCAGGAACACCCGCGCCCAGCTGGAGAGGTGCTTGCCCTGCCTCTGATGGATTCTGCTAACCCTCACCCGCAGAGACCCCCTGCCCTGCAGGTTCAGTAACCTCCTCCTGAACAAAAGCCTGCTTCCCTGACAGCAACTGTTGCTCTTCGGGAGGGTCTGTGCACGTGGGTCCCACTGACGATGTGCTCATGGCCCTGCACAGGAGTCTGGACACTTTTCTCTTAGCAGTGTCCACTAGGGATCATGCATGCACCTCTCAGGCCCTCGTGCTCCCCCTCCTAAGGGCACTGTAGGCTGGGAACCCCAACCGCCAGCCAGTTCCTTCAGCACTCAGGGCCTGAAGGGTGAGACTCCACACTGTGGGGACGGAGGGTGGGTCCTGAGATCCACATGCACGTCCCCATCTCAAAGAACCAGTTACTGCAAGGTAAGTAACTACTCCTTCTTTTCGACATCCTGTGCACGTAATCCCCTCATGGTGACTACCTAGCCGTTGGGAGCTAGGAGTTCATCTGAAGAAACACTGAAGGACCACTCTTCCAACCTGAGTGTTCCCCCTTGATGAAGTCTCTAATGAGTAGTGGCTAGTACTTGTATGAACTAATGAACACATGGCTGCTATGCATTTCCATCAGAGGAACTTTGCCGAAGCATGCCATTGAAGTCCCCAGTGCTCCAAGAAGCTAGAATGGCTTCTTGACAGAGGGTCTGATCTTACCCCGCTCCATGTCCACCCCATCGGTTTATACAATAAATCACTGTGGAATTGCCCAACAATTTCCTCTTCTGGAATCTTTGTCCTTGCCTAACTTGCTTAAAGGAGGACATCTGATGGGAAACGTAGCCAGCAGTGGAAGGCTGAGATGAGGTCTCTACTGGTTTCTTTTAAAAGACAGAGAGTGTTTAGGCCCAGGATCTTCAAGTGGCTCTGGAATTCTTTCAAGAATGTAACATATCCATCATCATGGAATTAGAAAGATTTTGACCTTCCAAAGGTAAGTGCTGTACTGGAGTTGGCCCTCTTTAGGGAGACCTGATGTGGAAAGCCAAGAAGCTCTCCTCATGACAACACCCACAGCCATTGCCAAGCCCCAGTATCCACTGAGTCCAGTGCTGCTGGCAAAGAAGTTTTAGCAATTAACATGCCTTCATAGCAGATGGAAGGAAACTCTTCTTTAATTTGGAAGGGAGTTTATCTTGAAAGTCTGCCACTCTGTCCCATTGTACGTAATGATATTTGGCCTACATTACTTGATAATTGGAAATTCTAATTTGAAGGGAGGTCAAGGAATAAATCTTTCTCCTATAAAGATCCACTTATTTTGTTTCATTCTCTTTTGGAGTAACTCTTGAAAACTGCTTGGATCTTTTATTAACATCAGTGATTACCAGTGAAGATGGAGCTGGGTGAGTATAAAAATACTCATAACACTTAGAAGGAACCTGATATTTTCGATCTGCTCATTTAGATGTTGCCAAAATAGAAGGTGCTGTTGCCCATAACTCCTTATCTGGTTCAAGGATACCTTCTTTAATAGGCAGAGCCACCTTATTTTGATGATTAGGTTGGAGGATATAAAATAGTTTCTATGACTTTTCCTGCACAAGTTCCAGAGGAATTTCTAATGTCTTTGCCATCCTCTTTAGAATTTCCTGAAAAGCTATAACATCATCTACTGTTGAAGGAACAAAAGATACTAGGGCCTCACAGGAAAAGGCAAAATGTTCTGTAGTAGAAGGTACATTATGGCTCTGTGGTTCTCCTTCCTCAAATAGAGACTGCTGTTCTATAACCAAAGATTTGGGGGAAGAAAAGATTATCATAGAATCATAGGACTGGAGACCTTGAGAGATCATCTAGTCCAGTCCCCTGCACTCAGGGCAGGGCTTTGTAATATCCAGCCCATTCCTGGCAGGTGTTTGTCTAACCTGCTCCTAAAAATCTCCAGTGACGGAGATTCTACAGCCTCCCTCGGCAATTTATTCCAGTGCTTAACTGCCCTGACAGTTAGGAAGTTTTTATTAATGTCCAACTTAAACTGCCCTTGCTCCAATTTAAGTCCACTGCTTCTTATCCTGTCCTCACAGGTTAAAGAGAACAATATTTTCCCTTCTCCTTATAACAACCTTTTATGTACTTGAAAACTGTTATCATGTCCCCTCTCAGTCTTCTCTTCTCCAGACGAAGCAATCTCCTTTTTATTTTCCCAATCTTCCCTCATAGGTCACGTTTTCTAGATCTTTAATAATTTTGTTGCTCTTCTCTTGACTTTCTCCAATTTGTCCACATCCTTCCTGAAATCTGGTGCCCAGAACTGGACACAATACTTCAGTTGAGGCCTAATCAGCACGGAGCAGAGCAGAAAAATTACTTCTCGTGTCTTGCTTACAACACTCCTGCTAATACAACCCAGAATGATGTCTGGATTTTTTTGCAACCATGTTACACTATTGACTCATATTTAGCTTGTGATCCACTATGACCCCAGATCCCTTCCCGCAGTATGCCTGCCGATGCAATCATTACCCATTTTGTATGTGTGCACTAATTGTTCCTTCCTAAGTGGAGTACTTTGCATTTGTTCTTATTGAATTTCATCTTATTTACTTTAGACCATTTCTCCAGTTTGTCCAGATCATTTTGAGTTTTCATAGAATCATAGAATATTAGAGCTGGAAGGGACCTCAGGAGGTCACCTAGTCCAACTCCCTGCCCAAAGCAGGACTATCCTCAGCTAAATCATCCAGGTGAGGGTTTTGTCAAGCCTCAGCTTAAAAACCTCTAAAGATGGAGATGCCACCACCTCCCTAGGTAACCCATTCCAATGTTTCACCACTCTCCTAGTGAAAAACTTTTTCCTAATGTCCAACCTAGACCTCCCCCACTGCAACTTGAGACTGTTGCTCCTTGTTCTGTCATCTGCCACTACTGAAAACAGCCTAGCTCCATCCTCCCTGGAACCCCCTTTCAGGTAGTTAAAGACTGCTATCAAATCCCCCCTCATTCTTCTCTTCTGCAGACTAAACAGGCCTAGTTCTTTCAGCCGCTACTCATAAGTCTTGTGCTCCAGCCCCCTAAGCATTTTTGTTGCCCTCCGCTGGACTCTCTCCAACTTGTCCACATCCTTTTTGTAGTGGGGGGCCCAAAACTGGACACAATACTCCAAATGTGGCCTCACCACTGCCGAATAGAGGGGAATAATCACTTCTCGCGATCTGCTGGCAACGCTCCTACTAATGCTGCCCAATATGCCATTAGCCTTCCTGGCAACCAGGGCACACTGCTGACTCATATCCAGCTTCTTATCCACTGTAACCCCCAGATCCTTTTCTGCAGAACTGCTGCCTAGCTTGTCGGTCCCCACTTTGTAGCTGTGCATGGGATTCTTCTGTCCTAAGTGCAGGACTCTGCACTTGTCCTTGTTGAACCTCATCAAATTTCTTTTGGCCCAATCCTTCAATTCGTTTAGGTCCTTCTGTATCCTATCCCTCCCTTCCTGGGTATCTACCACTCCCCCCCCCATCTTAGTGTCATCTGCAAACTTGCTGAGGGTGCAATCTACCTCCTCTTCAAGATCATTAATGAAGACGTTGAACAAAACTAGTCAAAACAAAAATTTTAATCATATCTTCTAAAGTACTTGCAACCCATCCCAGCTTGGTATCAGCCACAAACTTCATAAGTGTACTCTCTATGCCATTATCTAAATCATTAATGAAGGTACTGAACAGAACCAGGCCCAGAACTGATATCTGCAGGTTCCCACTTGATATGCCCTTCCAGCTTGACTGTGAACCACTGATTATTACTCTCTGGGAATGGTTTTCCAGCCAGTTTTGCACCCACCTTAGCTCCATCTAGTTTGTATTTCCCTAGTTTGTTTATGAGAAGTTCATGCAAGATAGTATCAAAAGCCTTCCTAAAGTCAAGATATACCACATCTCCCACCTCCACCCATCCACAAGGCTTGTTACCCTGTGTTGACAAATCCATGTTGACTGGTACTTAACACCTTATTATCATCTAAGTGTTTGCAAATTGATTGCTTAACTATTTGCTCCATTATCTTTCTGGGTACAGAGGTTAATCTGACTGGTTTGTAATTCCCCTGATCAGCCTTATTCCCTTTTTTATAGAGTGGCACTATATTCCCCCTTTTTCAGTCCTCCGGAATCTCTCCCATCTTCCATTACTTTTCAAAGTTAATCACTAATGACTCAGATATCTGCTCAGTCAGCTTCTTGAGGATGCTAGGTTGCATTTCGTCAGGTCCCGGTGACTTGAAGACATCTAACTTGTTTTAAGTAATTTTTAACTTGTTCTTCCCCTATTTTAGCCTCACATCCCACCTAATTTTCACTGGCACTCACTGTGTTAGGCATCCAGTTGCTACTAATCTTTTTGGTGAAAACAAACAAGAGAGTCATTTAGCATTACTGCCATTTCCACATTTTCTGTTATTGATTTCCACCCCCGCCCTGTCCTTAGTCTTCCTCTTGCTTCTAATGTGTTTGTAGAATGTTTTTTTGTAACCCTTTCTGTCTCTAGCTAATTTACTGTGATTTTATGCCTTGGCCTTTCTAATTTTGTCTTTACATGCTTGTGTTATATGTTTATATTCATCCTGCATAGTGGCTTAGTTTTCACTTTTTGTAGGACTCTTTTTTGAGTTTCAGATCACTGAAGATCTCCTAGTTAAGCCAGGTTGGTCTTTTGCCAGACTTCTTATCTTTCCTATGCAGTGGGATAGTATGTTCTTGTGCCCTTAATAATGTCTCTCTGAAAAACTGCCAACTCTCTTGAACTGTTTTTCCCCTTCAGGTTGACTGAAGACAGTCTGTTGTAGAGAAACTGCCTCTGGAAGTGGAGATAGTAGGAAATTGTTGACTCAAACTATGCCAAGGAGGCCAGAACTGCCAGGACTGGCACCCATAAGGATAAGGCATAGAATTCCAGGGTGCTCACATCCATGGAGGTAATTGAATATCATGTGAGGGCTCCTCACTGGAGAAACCCGAGAAGGATGGTTTCTGTGGTGTTTAGATCTCTTAGCTGGGATAGGAGAAAGCTGCCTACTAAACTTATCTGATGAAGACGCTGAAGCAAAGCACTGAACTGGAGGGGTTGCTCTGTGAGGTGAAATAATTTGATGAGGAGTGGTAGGATCCACTGTGCCAGTTGCAGGCGATCTTAAGGCAATTCTCATGACTGGTATTTTTGTCCATTGTGGCACTGAAGATCTTGGGGAAACTGAGGCAGGCGAGGCTTGTAAAATAGGCAGCTCTGGCTCAGGAATAATCCTGATGTCCTCCTGTGCTATAAAAGATGCCTCAGCTGGTGGAGGAATGCTGCTAATGTGATAGTGGAAGCCGAAGTGCTCAAAGTTGCTTGTTTTGGCAATACTTTTCTCTGTAGTGAGCATTTTGAGGAAGGTGTGGCATATGAAGCACTGGGGGCTGCTTACTATTGTGCTGGGGAAGCTCTGAGCTCTGAGCTCTGCTACCAGTGTAAGGGCTGGCACTGCTGAAGCCAGTCTCAGCACAAGAGGGGCAGAATGTCTCGGTGCCGACAGCAAGTTCTGCTCTGCGTGCTTCTCCAGCCTTCCTTTACAGTACAGGCACTGATCTCCAGAGCACTGCTCCTTCTCTTGTGGGCGGCAGGAGTCTCTGATTGCTCTGGCAAGACCGCTGCAAATCAAGATAAGCTCTTGCCAGATTTAAGAGGACTTTCTGAACCTCTGATGCGCGGAATGATTTGTGACAGCTTCAGAACACTGGATGCGTGGCTAGACTGGGGAGGCATGCTGTCCCCTGCTCCCAAGGAGTTTCAGAATCAGAGGTTGCTCCCATGGCTTTTTCCGTGAGCAAAATCTTTAGCCTAGATTCTCTAAATTTGTGCTCGCGTTCACTGAACGCTCACTTTGGCATTACGTGGCTCTTTCTGAGGAAATACAAACATAGATCATGTCTGCCTGCCACAGCAATCGCCCTTTTACACAACAGACATGATTTAAAGCTTGGAGAATGAGGCTGAGGCATAACGAACACTTCTAGCTACCTATTAAATATAGGTGTAACATGCCAATGGGCAGAAATAACGAATCTAAAGACCTCATTCTAGCTCCTGTTGAGCAGAGTCCCTATTGAGTACTAAACGTAATTACCTGACCAAGGAGGGAGGGCACGGACAAGTTCCAACCGTCTCTCAGGGTGGTCAGAAGGAACTGGCTGGAGGCTGGGTTGCCCTGTCCCCTATGTTCTCAGAGGGCAGGGGGCGCCTGCGAGAGCATTAGTGTGGACTGCTGAGAGAAAGATTTCCAAACTGCTGTGCAGGGACGTGAGCGCTCCAGCAGTGGGATCCACAGGCACAGGATCTTGGGAACAGAGCAGATTGGCCAGGGATCCCTGGCCAGTCTTCATCCCATCCCTCCCCCCGACCACACCCGCTGAACGCTGGGCCAGAGTCAGACCGAGGTCCAGAGTCAGACCAAGGTCCAGGCGGGTCTCTGCCAGGGTGCGCAGGAGCCAGGCTTCCCAAGGAAGCTGCAATTCACCCCTGTCTGACACAGTGCCAAAGGATCTGGCACTGGCAGGGCACGGTTTAGACTCCACAGTGGAGGCCTGAGGGAGGGCAGCAGCAGCACCACTATCTGCCCTTCCCCTGGTCAGTCCCCTCCCAGGTGTTAGCAGGGAATGGCCCTTCTATTGGGGAGCTTCCCTGGCTCTTACACGGACCCAGGGGAGCTGGCTAGCAACAGGATCTGTGCCCTCACTCCCACCCTCTTGCCCCAGAGGCCTGCCTGCCCTTCCAAGCTCCCCTCCCACTATCCCTTGTGGCAGAGTCCTTATAACAACCCTGACAAGGCTGGGCCCAGGAGTCCTGGGGGCGTCACCCCAAGTCTTGTTGAGGTCACTTAGGGCAGTGGCTTGGATGTTCCCACTCCAGGGTGGGGCTCCCTGGCCCACTGGCCATTGCATATAGTTCAAAGCAAATACAATTTGTTAAACAGCGATCAATTAAAACAAATGTGGAAAAAACGGGAAGGTTAAAGGAAAACACCTAACGTCGACCCGAGGACCCCACCCAGCATCTGTGGGGTGTCAGGGATGTTCACAGCCTGCGTCTCACACGTCCCAGGCCCCCTGCCCAGGCTCTGGCTGCACTGCAGAGACGCTGCAGGGCAGGGCCCTTCTCCCCGGTGTCGCCCCATCGGGATCACGACCCCCCTCCAGTCTGGCTTGCCAGGCCCCAGCCGCTCACTCACCACACCCGGTTCCGGACAGCTCCAGCCCAACTCTGGCCCCAGCCCTAGCCCCGGCAAAACGTAGAGCAGAAAATGGCGCCCTCCATGCACCATGGCCTCGCACACACCATACAAACGAGGCCATGCTCTGCGGAGCAAAATGACATCCCCGGCACACTAGGGACCACCATGACCGCGCTATAGATGGTGTGACCCAAATGGGGTCACGACCTGCAGTCTGGGTACCACTGTGCTAGGCCCTGGACCTCCAGTGGTATGTCTACACAGCATTTTGGAGCCCATGGGAGCAAACATCCCAACCTGGGTTGATGGACTCACGCTAGCGCACTAGGAACAGCTGTGTAGAAAGTGCTTTGAAGTGGTGGCTCAGGCTGGAGCTTGGACTCCGAAGCCTAGGGAGGGCGTGGACGTCACAGGCTGAGCTGCACCTCTGAATGCTGTCTCTCCAACTATTTCTAGTACGCTAAGGAGAGCCCCACTAGCCAGGTGTGTCCACCCAAGGCTTCAGGAGGAGGGCTGGGAGGCCCAAAAGGCTGTGCAGACATACCCCACTTTGCCATAGGAAGAGCCCTGAGGCTCCATTACTGCAAGCCTGGGCTGCTGGCTTCAGCTTCTCTGTGTTTCACCATGGCTCTTTCAGCATGCCAAGAAGCTTGGATTCCACTAGAGACTGCCACCTTGGGAACTGAACAAGCAGCAGCTGTTTGCAGCAACACAGGGCAGCCATTGCAAAACAAGCCCCTAAGCGTTAGTCAGCTGTAACCAGGATTTAGAGACAATGAGTGGAAACACCCCTAGTCTAACTGCCAGCTTCTCCTTGCCTAGTTCAGCAGGTCCCACTTTACAATGGGCTGCTAGGCAGGCTGCCCGCTTGCAGAAAACCTCCCTGGCCTTCCTCAGCTGAGCTGAATTACCACACATGCTGGAGGCACTGGGAAAGCCAGATTCCTATCCCCTTTCCTAATGTCTTGGTTCTTTGTCTTAAGTCCAGTTACGCTGTTTTCATAGAATCATAGACTCACGGTTAGAAGGAACAGCAAGGGACATCTAGTCAAACCTCCTGCCAAGATGGAGAATTTGTTGGGGCTAAACTATCCAAGACAGATGGCTCTCTAGCTTCCTTTTAAAAACCTCCAGAGAAGGAGCTTCCACAACCTCCCGAGGCGTCTGTTCCATCGTCTGTCTATTCTTACAGTAAGGAAGTTTTTCCTGAGATGTAATCTAATCTGCCATGCTGTAGTTTGAACCCACTGCCTCTGGTCCTGCCTGCTGTGGCAAAAGAGAACAACTTTTCTCCATCTCTTGTATGGCAGCCTTTCAAGTATTTGACCACCATCACCATGTTCCCTCATAATCTCCTCTTTTCCAAAGTCAACATGCCCAGTTCCTTCCGCCTTTGTGCACATGGCTTGCATTCCACGCTGTTAATCATCTTTGTTGCTTGCCTCTGGATCCTTTCCAGTTTCTCTCCATCTTTTCTGTACATTGGTGAAAAAAACTGGACACTCCACTCCAGCTGAGGCCTAACCAGTGCTGAGCAGCGTGGTACTATCACCGCCCATGACTTGCATGCTATATCTCTGTTAATGCAACCTAAAATTGCACTTGCTTTTTTTGCAACAGCATCACATTGCTGACTCATGTTGCGGTTGTGATCCACAATTCCTAGATCCTTCTTAGCAGTGCTGCTGCCAAACCACTTTCTCCCCATGCTGTATTTGTGCATTTTGTTCTTCTTCCCTAAGAGTAACACCTTACATTGGTCTTTGTTGAATTTCATTTTGTTGTCTATAGCCCAGTTCTCCAATTAGATCCCTCTGAATTTTAGCTCTATCCAAAGTATTGGCAACTGCCCTAGCTTTGTGTCATCTGAAAACTTCATCAGTATTCTCTCGATTCCTAGAGCCAGGTCATTAATAAAGATGTTAAACAACACCAAATCCAGAACAGATCCCTGTGGAACCCCAGGTGAGACCTCCCTCCAATCCGACTTCATTGCATTAAAGTTTGCGGTTGTTTAACCAATTATGTAAGGGATGTGTACTGTCTGTCCCCCTGACACACTGGTTTGGATGGGGGATGAGCTGTGGTCAGCCAGGTAATTGTCCAGCCACATCCAACAGGTCCTCCTGGCTGGCTGTCGTTAAAAGTTAATGATCTGGTCGTTCGTCTCCAGGGTGTTTCCATGGTGGCTTCATTCATGTACTCACAGTTCTTGGTAGTCCATTCGTACCAACCTGGACATGACTCACACCTGGTCAATTCATCACTTAGCCCCCTGTCTCTGGAAAGAAATTAACCCCTTTGGAGGCAGTACAAAAATGAGTGGGGAAACTGAATCATGCCTGCTTTTCCAAAAAACAATACAGATATTTCCCACATTCTCCGCACAGGGCTTCCCCACCTCTCTCCTTTCTCCACGCAAGGCTTCCCCACCTCTCTCTCTCCTGCTTTGTTCCTGCAGCTGCTCCAACCGGGTCACCTGCCCCCAGCTTTCTGGGTCCCTGTGCTGCCTCCTAGTCTCTTCATGTCCTTGCCCTCACCTTCCAGGTAACTGCATCCCTACCTCATCAACACCCTGCTCCCCTCATCTCCTGCCATAGGCTCTGTCCTAGGCCTGAGCAACTGTCTATCCCAGCACGCCATGCGACCACACCCCTACCCACCCCTCAGAGCAGAAGCATCCTCACTCTGCCTGCTTTCCACCCGCGGTGCCTCTGCTCTTTACCTGCCTGAAATTGGTGCGAGAGCCGCATCTGCAGCAGCAGGGCTGTGCCTGGCCGCAAGGCAGGCTGAGCAAAACCCCTGCCTCTCCCCAACACAGCACAAATCACATGCCATAAGAAGCAGCCAGTGACAAAGTTCTGCCCAGCGGGGCCCAAAGGAGAGCGAAGGCTCCGCAGACAGACACGAAGGACGACTGAGTCACACAGTCACAGCGCTCAAGGACAGAGCGTCCTGGGCTTACAGATCAAACAGCAAGACAGCAGCACTTCTCAGGCCTTGAGACGCCTCTGCTGCTGTGCACTACCCCACGCAGCTCTCAAGGGTCGGGGGAAGCTGCCAACGAAGCTTGTTGACCCCGTGGAGAACCTGGTTTGGCTTTGTGCTGCATCGCTGCAGGCCTGAGGGGCACTTCCGCTCTGCAATGCCAGGAACGCCCGACCTCGCCCTGCTCGTGTCTGAGCTGAGAGGAGGTGTCATGCGGCAGGGCCTTCCTTCCTGCTGAGACGCCAGACTGCCCAGAGAGCACAGGCCCATCGCGTCGAGGGAATGTGCGCCGCCCAGGAACGCTGCGCCCGGCACCGAGCCCAAACGCAAGTCAGTTTGCGGCACTGAGACGCTAACAGTTCTGCTATCGGGGCAAGCTCACAGGCAGCAAGGTGCAAAGTAGATCAATGGCACCGGAGCGCTTCCAGCCCAGGCCCCAGCAGGACGAGAAAATGCTGCTACTGGAGTCCCGAGACTGCAGTGGCACCGAGACGATGGTTACAACAGAGATGCCAAGAAAAGGCAGCAATTTACGAAAGGTCCCAAATCCCAGCATGCCAGAGCCTGGAGCACAAGTGACAGCGCCCCAGAAATGTGGCTTCTGTCTCAGACCTGGCCAGAAGGCAGAGTGGGACCCAAGGCAAGGAAAGCCAGTGAGCGCCCCAGAGGCCACAGAAGAGCAAGGGCAATGGCTGAGCAGCTGCTTTGTTGGCGGCGGCATTGGAGTAGACAGAAACCTTTGAAGGGAAGCATTTATAGTCGGCAGGGGGACCCCATGCAGGGGCTGGCTGGCTCGCTCTCTGCCCCACTACTGCCGCCCTCCATGGTGGAGCTAGAGAAGTCCTGCCAACCCCAGGCTAAGGGGCTCCTGTGAGTATCACTGCAAACTCTCAGAGACGTGAGGTGTGATGGATGTTTCAGACAGCCACGCGCTCCACTTGCCTGTCACGAACAGCCTCCTGCACCAACACAGAGCCTTCTTTTCAGATCTCCCAGCTCCTCTCGGCAGGATCCCCAGCACTATTGTCACTAGATGTTTGCAAACGCCAAAGAACCAGGAGCAGCCCGGGCTGATGGGCTGTGCTGGCAGGACTGGGTTCCCAGGAAAACGTTAAGGACGCCAGCTCTGAGCTGCTTCCCATTCGCAGCCTGTGAGAGTCAACATCCCTGACGGCAGCCCCAGAGGTGCTGGCATTGTGCCTATAATTATCTGAACCCGCCACCTTCCTGAGTCAGAGAGGAAGCAATAAAACAGGAGCGCACCAGCCCAGCGGCTCTAATCAGCCGGGCAGGATGCACACTCTCAGTGAAGCTGCAACCCATTAGCGCCCAGCTCCACGTGCACTCTCAGCTGCACTGGAATTCCCACAGACTCCTTCCCGCAGGCCCTCCAGGCTTCCCGAGACACTCAGACCAGGCCTCTGAGTACCTCAGGACCTCTCCCCTGCGGGCCTCGCCGGTCACAGCCTGCCGGCTGCGCACGCTGCAGAGAGGAGCGAATGCGGGTGCAGCTGTAATGGCCTGCTACACTGTGGTCGGATTCTGCTGCCAGGGGACAGTGTAAAACAAAGCTCAGCCACACCTGGCAGCGCGTGGACGGCTGGAGTGAGGAGCACAGCTGGGGGTATGAGCAAGCTCTGCAGCCAGTCCATGTCTGGCACAGAAGAACGTGACAGCAACAGGGCATCCAGCATCGTCACAGCAGGAACCCAAGGAAGGGTCTGAACAGGCAAAGGCCATCGGGCTCAGCACAGCACTTGTAGCACACTGCTCCCCTAGGCCGAAGGGCTCCACCTCAGCCCCACTCGCTTCATGCACACTGAGCTGTCCCCAACACTCCACTCGTACTCGCTCCGATCAGTCCCCCTCTCCCAGGCCCGGCCCATGGGGGGTCACTGCCCAAGCTCTCTGGTGACACCAACTTTCTTCAGATCTGGATCCTGTTACCCACCTGTGACAATGCCTCCCTTGATTTTCTCGCTCCCTGTGCCCATTTGTTCCTCATTATGGCCCTGGAGCATTCCCTAGCTGAGAGGGAATGAGCTGCCCCCTGCACCTCTCATAAAAATGGCCAAACTGGATCACACCAATGGTCCATCTAGCCTAGGATCCTGTCTGCTGACAGTGGCCAATGCCAGGTGCTTCAGAGGGAATGAACAGAGCAGGCCATCATCAAGTGAGCCATCCCCTCTCGCCCATTCCCAGCTTCTGGCAAACAGAGGCTAGGGACACTGACAGCATGGCTTTGCTTCCCTGCCCATCCTGGCTAATAGCCATTGATAGACCTATTCTCCAGGAACTTACATAGAATCATAGAATATTAGAGTTAGAAAGGACCTCAGGAGGTATCTAGCCCAACTCCCTGCTCAAAGCAGGACTAACCTCAGCTAAATCATCCCAGCCAGGGCTTTGTCAAGCCACAGCCTAAAAACCTCTAAAGATGGAGATGACACCCCCTCCCTAGGTAACCCATTCCAATGCTTCACCACCCTCCTAGTGAAAACGTTTTTCCTAATATCCAACCTAGGCCTCCCCCACTGCAACTTAAGACCATTACTCCTTGTTCTGTCATCTACTACCAGTGAGAACAGCTTAGCTCCATCCTCCCTGGAACCCCCTTTCATGGGATAGTTTAATTTGAGCGATTGATTTTGGATTATCGGCAGATAAGTCTGCTCAATGGTCTGTGGGAATGCTGGATGGGATGGGAACTGAGTTACTGCAGAGAATTCCTTTTTGGGTGCTGGCTGGTGAGTCTTGCCCACATGCTCAGGGTTTAGCTGATCGCCATATTTGGGGTCGGGAAGGAATTTTCCTCCGGGGCGGATTGGCAGGGGCCACGGAGGTTTTTCGCCTTCCCCTGCAGCATGGGGCATGAGTCGCTTGCTGGTGGATTTCCTGCAGCTTGAGGTCTTCAAATCTCACTTTTGAGGATTTCAATAACTCAGTCATGGGTTCGGGGTTGTTATAAATGTGTATGGGTAGGGTTTTGTGGCCTGCCTTGTGCGGGAGGTCAGACTAGATGATCATATTGGTCCCTTCTGACCTATGAGTCTATGAGTCTATGAGTCTATTAAAGGCTGATGTCAAATCCCCCCTCATTCTTCTCATCTGCAGACTAAACATGGCTACTTCCCTCAGCCTCGCCCCCTAAGCATTTTGGTTGCCCTCTGCTGGACTTTCTCCAACTTGTCCACATCCTTTTTGTAGTGGGGGGTCCAAAACTGGACAAAATACTCCAAATGCGGCCTCACCACTGCCGAATAGAGGGGAATAATCACTTCCCATGATCTGCTGGCAATGCTCTTACTAATGCAGCCCAATATGCCAGTAGCCTTCTTGGCAACCAGGGCACACTGCTGACTCATATCCAGCTCCTTATCCACTGTAACCCCCAGATCCTCTTCTGCAGAACAGCTGCCTAGCTCGTCGGTCCCCAGTCTGTAGCTGTGCATGAGATTCTTCAGTCTTAAGTGCAGGACTCTGCACTTGTCCTTATTGAACCTCATCAGATTTCTTTTGGTCCAATCCTCCAATTTGTCTAGGTCACTCTGTATCCTATCCCTACCTTCCAGGGTATCTACCACTCCCCCCAGCTTAGTGTCACCTGCAAACTTGCTGAGGGTGAAATCCACCCCATCCTTCAGATCATTTAATGAAGATGTTGAACAAACCCAGCCCCAGGACTGACCCCTGGGGCACTCCACTTGTGACCGGCTGCCAGCTAGACATGGAGCCATTGATCACTACTCGTTGAGCCCTATGATCTAGCCAGTTCTCTATCCATTTTATAGTCCATTCATCCAACCCATACTTCTTTAGCTTGCTGCTAAGAATACTGTGGGAGACCATATCAAAAGCTTTGCTAAAGTCAAGGTATATCACGTCCACCGCTTTCCCCTCATCCACAGAGCCAGTCACCTCTTCATAGAAGGCAATCAGGTTGGTCAGGCATGACTTGCCCTTGGTGAATCCATGCTGACTGCTCCTGATCACCTTCCTCTCTTTTAAGTGCCTTGAAATGGATTCCTTGAGGACCTGCTCCATGATTTTTCCAGGGATTGATGTGAGGCTGAGAAGTCTGTAGTTCCCTCGATCCTCTTTCTTCCCTTTCTTGAAGATGGGCACTAGATTTGCCGTTTTCCAGTCATCTGGGACCTCCCCCTATTGCCATGAGCTTTCAAAGATAATAGCCAATGGCTCTGAAATCACATCAGCTAACTTCCTCAGCACCCTTGGGTGCATTGCATCTGGCCCCATGGACTTGTGTATGTCCAGTCTTTCTAAATAGTCCTGGACCTATTCTGTCAGCACTGCAGGATGTTCACCTCCTCCCCATTCTGTGCTGCTCAGTGCCATTGATCAGCCAATTGTCTAGGTAGGGAAACACTTGCACCTGCCGTTTCTGCAGGAAGGCAGCAACCACTGCTAGGCACTTGGTGAAAACTTGAGGGCCCTGGCAGACCAAACAGGAGGATTGTAAACTTACAGTGAGTGCGGCTCACCACAAACCCGAGGAACCTTCTGTGAAGCAGAACTATTGATATGTGAAAATAAGCGTCCTTTAGGTCGAGAGTGGTGTAGCAGTCTCCAGGATCCAGGGAGGGGATGATTGCAGCCAAGGAGACCATGCGAAGGTTCATCTTCTTCATGCATTTGTTGAAGTTTTGCAGATTGAGAATGAGTCTGTGACCCCCTTTGGCCTTTGGGATTAGGAAATATTGGGTGTAGAACCTTTCCCCCGTAACTCTAGAGGAACCTCCTCCACGGCTCCTAAACACAGGAGTTCCTGCACCACCTGAACAAACAGTTGCTTGTGAGAGGAGTCCTTAAAGAGGGGTGGGGAAGGCAGCTGGGAAGGAGGAGAATTGGAGAGAATCTCTCTTCTACCATGCGCAGCACCCAAGCGTCCAAGGTGATGTGTGTCCATGCTTGTCAGAATTGGGATAAATAATGGAAATGGAGAAGGATCCTGGTTCTGAACAGAGATGTTACCCTCAGCACACGCTCAAAATGACTGCTTGGAGCCTGAAGGTTGTCGCGTCAAGCCCCACCCTGGTTAGGCAGAGGCTGTGGAGTTCTGTGCTTATAACTCCTGCCCCTCTTCCTGGGGTATTCCTGCCTCTTGGTCTAGGAAAACAATGGGGCGGGTGTGTGTGTGTGTGTGTGTGTGTGTGTGACTGTGGCTTAAGTGTTTTCTCTGGGTGCTCAGAGTGTGCAAGCCCAAGGACTTCAGGGTAGCCCTAGAATCCTTTAGGCCAGGCATGTCCAAAGTACGGCCCGCGGGCCATATACGGCCCTTCATGCTTCTTAATCCGGCCCGCCAAACAGGTCCCAGGGTTCTTAAAATCAGGCCAGGCAGTCTGCACATCCAACCGGTTCTTAAAATGGTATCGTGCCTGCCAGTCTGCAGCTCCGCCGCGGAATTTGACAGCAGAGAGTGAGTTTCACGGCGGAAATTCTGCGCTGTGAGCCCCACTCTCCAGCCCCGCCACCGAAATTGTCAAAGGACAAGTCAATTTCACGGCAGAGAGTGGTCTGAAGTGCTGGCTGCTGGGGTGCAGTGTGTTGGGTGCTGTGTACATAAATGTGTATTTAATACACTCCATCCATCTGATCCTTGCCCGGCCCCTCTGTCAAATTTTTGAACGCATTGTGGCCCGTGAGTCTAAAAGTTTGGACACCCCTGCTTTAAGCTGTGGAACTTGGATCAGTTTGCTCTGAGAACAACCCAGAGCCCTCAAATGCCAAGTTCTGTATGGTTTGCTGCACCTCTGGGAGGGAGGCCTGACACTTGCAGCAGGAGCATCTCCTCATCACGATTGCCAATGACACTGTGTGCCTGGCAGAGTCTGCCACATCCAAGGCCGCCTGCAGCGATGTTCTTGTGATGGCCTTTCCTTCCTCCATGATCACAGTGAACTCCTGCTTAGTCAGCTGGGGGCAAATCTTTGCATTTTGTCATAGCCTCCCAGGTATTAAAGTTGCAGTGTCTGAGGATGGCCTGCTGGTTGGCTATGCAAAGCTGGAGCCCTCCAGTAGAGTAAACCTTCCAATCGAAGACATCCAGCTTCTTCAGCTCCTTGGACTTGGGCATCAGGGCCTGCTGTCACTGCCTCTGTCCCCTTGGCTGCTGGAGGGTTTGCCACAGTGTCTTAGTGGTGGCTTGAATTGTTTTAATCGAAGACAGAGCTACCCGAGAGGGGACCTCAGGTTTCAGGATGTCCACCACAGGATCCTCTGACTCCTGCACCTCCTCTACTTGGAGGCCCAAGTTCTTTGCCACCCTTCTAAGCAGCTGCTGGTGGGCTCTGTTATCCACCGGGGGAGAAGTAGCAGCAGTCTCCACCACTGCCTCTTCTAGGGATGAAGACGATGAGGCTCTGGGAAGGGCTAAATCTTCTTGCCCTACTGGGTCCTGTGATTCATGCATGACGTCCCTCTTGGTGCCATGGTTATCTTTGGTACCGAGTTCTGCGCCGAGCTCCGGCCTCCCCCCCCTTCGGTGCCATGGTAGTCATCCCTCTTGGTACCTTGGGGAGATAGTTGCGGCACCGAGGGTCTTGAGCTTCTGCCATGTGAGGCAATGCAGTGGGACTTTTTGGATGAGGACACTTGGGCCTGATAATAAGCCCCAGGCATCCTAAAGGGCAACTGTGCTGGCATTTGCCATTGCACTTGCCACGGTCCCATAAAAGAGTTTGCCCTTGCTCCTGCCTATGGTCGCGCCTCTCTGACTGGTGCTGGCTGTTTGGACACAGGATTCTGCCTCTGAGCCCGATGACTGGAACTCAGAGCGCGGAGACCCTAGCAGTGCCGAACGTGACAGATCTGGGGAATGGTGCCGAGGCGAAGGCGACCAGTGCAGTGTCATGGCATGTTTGCCTCTAGATGGCATGGTGATGGTCTGCAGTGTCAGATGTCTTACTGCCTGCTCCTTCCTTCTAGCAGGGCACTGCTGAGTCATCATGGCTATTAAGTCCCTGTGACAGAGTCCCATGGGAACCGTGCTCTGGAACCACTCGGGGAGAAGCCAGTCAGGACTCTAGCATTCAGAGTCTGCCCCCCTCAGGTCTCCACACACCCATGCAGCCACCTCCTGACTCTGGCTTCAGAGTGTTCAGCACCCCGCTCTGCCTGAGCGCCCTGCAGTGAGTCCTGGATGGGACCTGGAGAGCTCTTACACGTCCCCAAGGGGCCAGATACCCACCTTGCAGCCAAACACAATTCCCAGCCAGCGTGGGAACCAGAATGGTTTATTAGTTCTCAGGATCACAGCGTAGAAAGACTTTGCTAGCTGATGAATCTAAAGTTACAGCAGCAACCAACTGGTGGAGCCCCAGAGCCCACATTTTTGGGCTCTGGTCCGTGTGACCCCTTATTGGGGACTGGCCCTTCCAGCCAGCCACCCCCAAACATGCCGCCTGCCCCTTCCCCTCCTCCCCACAAGTCCTTTGTCGCTTTCCTGGGCAAGGTGTCCACCCCTCCTCATCTCCACCTGCTGTGACCTGTTATAACCTGTTGCAGCTGGATGACCCAGGGCAGAGGAAATGGGTCCTGGCCATTGTCTGTGTACACGTGGCTGGGAAGGCCCATCTGCCCTCTAGTGATCTCTGCAATGATCACAGACCCTGGTCCCATCACCAAAATACGTGAGTAACACATAAGGGAAAGGGAGGTGCACACAACACTGAGAGGAAACCCCAAGAATATCTCCACTTTGTCATGGTCCCACACTGCCTCGAAGGTGTCTGAGGTTGAAGGGGAGTGCAGTTCACCCACATGGCTCTCCCTGACAGGTGAGTCCAATGGCACTGGACTCCATGGACCCTCTCGTGGGGCCGAAGTCAAGTGGGGCTCTGGTAGAGAGGGTGCTAAACGTCCTGGCACAGGATGCCCTCGGGAATCCTCCTCTCTCACGGACTTCTCTGTTGGCGAACATCCCCTGTCGATCTTTTTGCGCCTCTTCTGCGGTGCCAGGAAACAGGAGCGAGGTCAGATCTTCAGTGCTGGGGTTCCCTCGGTGACGAGTCCGCCACTGGCCTGTAGCCTCTCTTCTAGAGGCCAGGGCAGTCCACACCAACGTGCTGGGTGCTGAGCCAGAGCTCGGTTGAAGGCAGAGGGCTGCCTCCATAAGGAGGTATTTAAGTCTGAGACTCCTGTCCTTTTCTGTCCTCGGCCAAAAGCCCCTGCAGATCTTACACCTGTCTGCCTGATGTGTTTCTCCCAGGCACTTTAGACAGGATTTGTGTGGGTCTCCTCTCAGCACAGGTTTGTGGCAGGTCCCGCATGGTTTAAATCCTTGGGACCGAGTCATGCCCCAATCCCAGGGAGAGGATTTGGGGGGGAGCCCCAAAATGAAACAACTGCAACTAATAACTAACTATTTACAACTTTTCTTTTCTTTCTTTGCTAGAGGAAAGCTTGCCAGATAGAATAGCAAGAAGCTAAAATGAGTGTCACAGGCGGTAAGAAGGAACTGAGGAGGCAGCAATTCAACAGATCCCCATATACAGCGCCATGGAGGCACCATTCCAGGGGGCACCTGCACTGACCCAACAGGTACCGCTAGGGGAAAACCTTCTGCTGTCTGTGCACATGGCACGCAGACACCTACATGAGAATTGATATGAGCAAGTACTCGAAAGAAGGAGTAAATAACACTTCTTTATTTACTTTCTCCACACCAGTCCTGATTTTATAGACCTCTATCATATACCCGCCCGTCATCTCTTTTCCAAGATGAAAAGTCCCAGTCTTATTAATCTCTCCTCATACAGAAACTGCGCCATACCCCTAATCATTTTAGTTGCCCTTCTCTTTAGCTTTTCCAATTCCAATACATTTTTGAGATGGGGCAACCAGATCTGCACGCAGTATTCAAGATGTGGGAGTACCATGGATGTATAAAGAGGTAATATGAGTTTTTATTATCTTATCTTATTATCAATCCTTTTTCTAATGGTTCACAACATGCTGTTAGTTTGTTTGCCTGCTGCTGAACACTGAGTGGATGTAACTATCCACAACAACTCCGAGATCTCTTTCTTGAGTGGTAACAGCCATTTTAAATGTATAGTTGGGATTATGTTTTTCAATGTGCATTACTTTGCATTTATCAACACTGAATTTCATCTGCCATTTTGTTTTCCAGTCACCCAGTTTTGCAAGATCCCTTTGTAACTCTTTCCAGTCTGCTTTGGACTTAACTGTCTTGAGTGATTTTGTATCATCTGTGAATTTTGCCACCTCACTGTTTACCCTTTTTCCAGATCATTTATGAATCTGTTGAACAGCGCTGGTCCCAGGACAGACCCCTGGGGGATGCGGCTATTTACCTCTCTCCATTCTGAAAACTGACCATTGATTCCTACCCTTTGTTTCCTTTATCTTTTAACCAGTTACTGATCCAGGAGAGGATCATCTCTCTTAAGAGCCTTTGGTGAGGGACCCTGTCAAAGGCTTTCTGAAAATCTAAGCACACTATATCCACTGGATCACCCTTCTTCACATGATTGTTGACCCCCTCAAAGATCTCAGGACTCCCATTCGTTCGCCTCCCTGCAACCAGTCCAGTGTCCCAGGGTTTATGGTTGCCACTGCGCTCCTTTTGCCCTTTCACTGGCTCTCTTCACCACCCCCTCCAGTGGCAGGAGCATGCTAGGATTATTCCTTGACTTACTCTAGAGCACTCAGTGATTGTCCCCTTCAGATTTGTTGCATAGACCCTCAGGTCCCTTTCCTGTGGCCTCTCTGAGTTGTTTTCTCATCTCTACAGTCTCTCCCTACAAGAATTACAATAGTCAGGAGTGTCGTGATGAGTGGTATAAAAACCTAGCTAGAACAGAAGCATGTCCTCCAGTCCCTTTATCAAGTCTGTACACCCTTCTTGACATTATCAGGTTTTTACTGTGGGGCTCACACCTGAGCATGCCACACGAAAGCCCTGTCCACACTGTGGCTGAAGCCAGGCTAGGTCCCCTGCTCACACAGCCATTGCTAGCACACTCCAGCCTTGTCTGCCTGACCAGCACGGACAGGACTATTTCCTGAGAACCATG
Source organism: Mesoclemmys tuberculata (assembly GCA_007922155.1). Lineage (NCBI taxonomy): Eukaryota > Metazoa > Chordata > Testudines > Chelidae > Mesoclemmys > Mesoclemmys tuberculata. Next base: position 63,488,520 of record ML675609.1, read on the forward strand.
CTAGCCAATCAGTGCTGTAACTCAGTGGTTCTCAGCCAGGGGTATGTGTACCCCTGGGGTATGCAGAGGTCTTGCAGGGTGGACATCAACTTATCTAGATGTCTGCCTCATTTAACAACAGGCTACACAAAAAGCACTAGTGAAGTCAGGACCAGCTAAAACTTCATACAGACAATGACTTGTTTATACTACTCTATATACTACACACTGAAATGTGAGTACAATATTTATTTTCCAACTGATTTATTTTATAATTACATGGTAAAAATGGGTAAGTCAGCAATTTTTCAGTAATGGTGCGCTGTGACACTTCTGTAATTTTATGTCTGATTTTGTAAGCAAGTCGTATTTATTGAGGTGAAACTTGGGGTACGCAAGAGTAGACTCAGAAAGGTTGAGAGCCACTGCTGTAGACTGACACAGCAGGCAGACAAGACCTGGGATTTATACCATAGTCAAAACATGACTGCCAGGGAGAAGAAAAATTGCTGTTCATAAAGACCAAGGAAACTTGTGCTAGAATCAGGCTAGCAATAACCGAGCTGGTACGGCGTTAGTCACAGCCTCGCTAGCCAACCACCACACTAGTTTGGCCCAGAGCAGGCTGAGGCACCATGGAACCGCAGCTCATTATATACCCCGTGTTCCCCTTTGTCACGAGATGTGCACTTGGATCAAAGAGAGAGCTCGCTTTCTGTGCGGCCTGGTCTGGTTTCCGAAGCCCCCTGGCCTCCGCGCCTCAGGTGCTGCCAGCTGTGGCAGGTCAGCTACCTGCCCGCTTGCTCTGACGTTTCCGTCTAGTCCGTGCTCTGGAGATGGGCTGCGCTGCTCTGAGGTTCAGAGCCTCCTGGCTCTCTGCGCCCCTCCAGTGTGCAGGGCTGCTGGCCCCTCACTGGAACTTCGAGGCGGGGCTTTTGCTCAGTCTCCCCCAACACCAGGAGAAAGGGGACGGGCTGAAGGGAAATCAGGACCATGAGACGGACAGTCCTCAGGGCCAACGGGGAGAGGCCAGTGCTCCAGGTCACCCTGACTGATGGGCAGGCAGGCCAATGGGAGAGTCAGGAGCCATGTGGGGCCCATCCTCCACTTAAGGCTGAGGAGGGCAGAGCTAAGGGGAGACAGCAGCCAAACCAGAGTGTGCAGAGCAGGGGGAGCTGGAACTGGGGCAGGGCAGACCAGCTGTGCTGATGGGGAGCCAAGGATGAGCTGCAGGAAGGCTGTGGGCCCAGAGTGGGATAGCGGGCGCCAACCCTGCCACACGTAACTCTGCGGCTGAGTATGGCGAGCGGCTGGCGAGAGCGAGGGGGGGACACTGCCAGACAAGAGCCTTGCAGGCCAGCTCAGAGGGGGGGGTGACCCTGACAAGGGGGATGATCCTGGGGGGAAGGGTCCTGCCACCTGCGCCTGAGGGCATGTGGGCATCGCCAGAGCAGTGTCTCACCCGCGGTATCGCTGCAGTGCAGACAGGGCTGGGCAGGAGCCAGCTGTGAGCTTCCCTTACGTCCCAGAGATGCTGTGGGTGGGGTTCTGGGGCCCATACGGCAGGGTCCTTGTTTCCTTTAATCTTTTCCATTTTTCCTTATTTTTGTTACAGGTGCTTTTAATAAATTATATTTGATTTGAAGTTAATGTCGTGGTCATTGGGCCAGGGGTGTGGCCGGTGTGGAGAGCCCCCAGAGTGGGGGCACCTTCGCCCCGTCCTAAGTGACCCGACAAGACGGAAGGATCAGCCTCCCAGGAATCTGGGCCCAGCCTTGTTGGGGTCTCGAGTACTTTGCAGCATGGGAGAGTGGAAGGGGTGGGGCTTCGACAGCAGGCAGGCCTCGGGGTAGGGGAGCTGGAGCGAGGACTCAGAGCCGTCATGAACCGATTTCCCCAGGGTAGTGTATGAGCCAGGAAAGTTCCCCATGATAGCGGGACTATTACCGGGTGCTGGGTGGTGACTCCGGGGCAGCCCCGTCACTCCAGCCTCTATAGCTGAGAGGGAGCAGAGCTGGTTAGCGGGGTTGTTGCCTGATTACCTGAGGGGAGGCAGCTGTCAGGGTATGCAGGCTAAGCATTGCCCAGGCTTGATTAGGCAAGGGGCAGCAGCTGCCCAGCTGACCCAGGACAGTTTATATGCCAGCCAAGAAGGGAAGAGAGTGCAGAGGCTTCGCCTGTCTCCCTGAACAGCCCCAGAGACTGCTGGCCCAAGCAAGGCACTGTAAGGTGTGGGGAATTCATGTACACTTATAAATAAAAGCACTGGTGACTGCAAGCCAGAAGGTTTCCAAGTCCTTTGTTGTCTAGAGGAGGACTGAGGCCGAGAGGCTGTGGCAGAGAACCCCTTACAGGGCCCATTCCCCCGCTTACACTTCATGATCTGTTGAACATAATATCTACTTCTGTGCTGCTTCCTTCGGGGAATCGGGAGATAAGCCATAAGAACCAGCCTCTTTAAATAAGTCTGGCTTAGCCATATGTTCCAGTCGTACTCTGCCCCTCTGAAGTCCAATGCATTGCGTTACTTCCTTTCCTGCAGGCCCCACTCAGCGTTTCAAGCCTGTTATTACCATGAGCCCCGTGCAGGGGCTTGTCAGCTACTGGCCCATTTATCAGACCTGGCTGATGCCCGTTTATTAGCCACACTCTGCAAGGGAGCATTTAGCCACCTCCAGTAGCTCAACTCCGTGGTTAGCTTCCCAAGGAGAGTCTGGTAGCTGCAATCCCCCATGACCACCACTTTGCCTTGACTCTCAGCCCTTCTGTCTGCAGACATTTCCCCTTCCCACCCGTCCAGTCAGGTGATTAACAACTGAAAACATGCCAGATCCAAGAGCAGCAAAGATAACATTCCCGTGTCTCCCAGCCAGTTCCATGGCTGAGACCAAATCTGTGCACAATTAGATCAATCATTCAGGCCCCCGACCAGAAACCTGTGCCAACTCCAGTGCACTGAGCTGCAGCCACCAGAGCGGTGTGGCCCTTTCCCCCCGTACAGTCCCTTGGCACTCACGCACTTTCTGGATTTTCCTGATCTGGTCAGAGAGCGTGTCTAAGAGGCGCGTTTTCAGGAAGTCCGTCACTTTGGCCACTCGGCCATCAATGTAGTAACTGGAATGAAAATAAGAAGGCAAGAATCAGACAGGAACTACAAGAATGAAGTGGGAATAACTCTCTCCCTCACCTTCTCCTCTGGGCATCTGCTAAGGAACTCGTCTCTGCTGTGTCACATCAACACGGCTCCTTCACTCAAGCTGCTCATGGAGTGAGAAGAGTCCCTAACCTGGGACTGTCCTTGGTCTCATTACCCTGTCCCAAGCACGGACCCTAGCCAGGTCTGTAGTTGGGCTCCTCCACACATTCCTGGTCACTTTTGTATGTAATCGTTTAACCAGGGCATGGAGCGACCGGCGCCTGAAATGCCAAATGCACACGTGCAGCAGACAGCACGGGGAGGGGCTCAGAGCCTGAGCTCTATTCGGAACGGTAAGTGTAGATAATGGGACCACAGGTATGCAGCGGACACTCGGCAGGGACGGGAGAAGACAAGGAGTTGGCAGCCGTACTGCCCAGGAATGTTGTAAGGTTTTACTGATTACTGGCTGTGAAGTGCTCAGAGATCTGCCACTGAAGGTGAGGACAGCAATACCCGGAGGCAGAGGGGGCGTGAACACTAAATCTGACCAGGTCAGAGCGCGGTGTAAGTCTGTGTATGCCCTTCTACGTGAACCCTGGCTTCTCTTTGTAAGATGAATGCTCCAGCCCGACTCCCCCAGGACAGAGATGGTTTCCAGGGCAAGGGCAGTGGGCCGTGTTCGAGTGATAGTGAGCGTTCTCTGTCTTTCACCTCCGAGGTCTCGAGTACAACACAAGTCATGAATCCAGAGGGTGCACCTGCTGCCACTCCACTTTCAGTGATGCCCAGGGACAAATTGCCATGTTTTGTTTTCTGTGGCCTGAGGCACCACGAGGAGAGTACATGGAGGTATTGTGTGCCAAATCCATCCCCGTGAAGAGGGTACACACAGGGCCTATGCACCACATACATCCTAGCCAAGCCCAGGAGACTTAGGGGAGGCATAATCCTTCAGCGCAGGGGTGAATTTCACACCATGCAGGACAGATGCCCAATACCACACAGACTAGAAAGAACTGAGGCTAACGTGGTCTGGGGGCAACCTAACAGCAGACTTGTAACTGTAAGTGTCCTACAGCCAAACGTCCCTCTCCTCTTTCAGGTGCCTTCTAGAGACACATTTTTCCGTGATGTCCACAAATCAAACAATAACGAATGCCACTCAAACACCTGCTCCACTCCAACCATTCGTAAGCAAGAGAAGTATGAGAGAGAGACCTTCCAGCATGTCTTGTCTTATCTGTATCTTTAGACTGCAAGCTGCTAGGGGCAGAGGCTGTCCTCAGTGGTGTTTCGTATAGCACTCAGCATATCATCATCACTTAAATAATAGTGTCATTAAATCCCTGACCATTCAGAGGTCAACAGACCTGCGAGCAGCAGGCAGCAATGGGGTTATACTTTTTAAAAGTGAATTACAAAAGCAGTGGACCCAGAGGACGGCAGACATTTGGATTTTAGTACAGTAAGAATGCTCCCAAGAACTGACTTGACAAGATCATTTAGACTGGCTTGGATTAAAGCACAGTCACGTTGGTTGAAAACTAGTTGAATGATCATCAGCAAAGAAAGGGTTATATTAACTGACAAGGAACTCAGTTTGGAAGAAGTGTCCTCTGGTGCCATTTGACACCTTCATTCCTCATTTGGACAGAGAGGGACTGGCGCAGGAATGGAATTGACAAGTGATGATGGTTTGGGAGATTTTATGAACATCAGTGGCAAAAAGAGCAACATTACCTGAGATTAGAGACAGGGGCAGGAAATAGCCTGAAAATCAGCTTGGAAAATACAGCTCATCCAGCTACGGAAAGTAATGTGAAAGGCAGTTATTCAATGAGAGGGCTATCTCTGGGAAGCAGGGATAATAGAAAGAGGCCTAGGGATGATGGAAAGCATTTACACATGAGTCTGTAATGTGATAAAGTAGCAAAAGAGATCAGTGTGATTTTGGGCTGCAAAAACCCAAAGGACACCCTGGAGTGAGGAAGGAAAGGTGGCTCTGCCACTGTCCCAGAGTACTGCAGTTAGTTCTGGGAGCCATGTCACCATCAGAAAGACACCGACATGGCTGGAGTTCCAAGACAAGCAACAAAAAGAATCAGGACTGAGGGACCTCCTCAGTGAGGAAAGCTGAAAAGTGCTGAATACGTCTAGCTTGGCTAAGTGGCAACTAAGGCAGGACTTGATACAAATCTATGAAGGGTTAAACACCAGTGAGGAAGAATATTTATTTAGCAGAATAAAAGCGGGAATAACGAGGACTAATGAGATGAAAGTAAAAAAGAAACATTGAGCTTCAAATATCAGGAAAGCCTCTGTGAAAGCCTGTGGAACAGTCTTCTTTGGGAAATGGTAGATGCTTCATCACATGAGACATTTAACCAGGGGAGGGAAACATCAGAAGACTCCATAACATTCACTAGGGACCTCCTGCAAATCTAATGTCCTGGGAAGTTCTTAGATACTCCAGCAATGGGCGCTACTGGAAACCCTAAACTGGACAGACAGGTTTAAAAATAAACTAGGCAAAGCCCTATGAGAAAGAACTGTAGGGAACTCTCTCCTGCATTGGCACCAGGAGGGACGGAATGATCTCATGGGTCTTTTCCAACACTATTTTCCACAATTCAGATTAAAGCAAGTCCATTCAAAATCTTAACATTCAATAAAAGCACTTTAAAAATTAATATGTGACTTTAGCAATTGTAAAGTCTTTATGACAGGAGAAATGTCTGTCAGGCTTGGATTACGTCTGATACTAAATACAAGTTACAATGAAATCAAGTGTGCTGAACAAAAGAGTTACAACAATCCAGCCTCAGAAAAAAACAGCAGCAGCCGCAAAAAGGTAGAGTATCCACAAGTGATTAAAGAGCTTTCCCACAGAACAATGATTTCTACTTAATAATACTGCAGCTAGAGCAAAGGGAGGATTTCAGCCACAGTGTGACAGTAGGGAGGGGCAGCACCATATCTGCCTTTCTGATACTGGACAAGGAGGTCTCGCTCAGATCGGCAAATGGAATGCTTGCTTTGTTTGTTTGTGTGGGGCACAACCCCTAGACAGCATCTGCACTTCAGAAATGACATGGTCAGAGACACCACACACTTTACTAGTGATATTCACAACTTTTACAAAGAACTTGCACCACTGTTACCATCAAGTATTTCCCCAAGATCTCACTGCTTATTCAGTCAACTCAACAGAACTTGTCTGTCATAAAGCCACCTGGTGATGCCCAATAATATTACAGGTCACTGCTTGCCTTGATCCCACAAGCAGAAGCTCCCCTATAGACTGGTTCAGTTTAATAAAATTATGTGATATCTAATATCTGATGTCTTCTAAGTAATCAGTCAGGTTGCAGCTGACAGATTAAGCTATCGTGTCATCTACACAAAAGCAGGCTGTGCTGGCTAACAATAGCTCTCCAGCAAGCAGATATAGATGTAGGACAGAGTTGTTCCTTAATAAGGCCCCTGAAGGAAGCTACAGCTAATATGAGTGGATTTGGGGTTGTACAAAAAACTAACACTGATCAGTGAGAGCAATCAGTAAAGCCCTGTAAATCTGCAGATATCCGCTTTATATCCGCAGCTGTAGATATCCCCCAACCATTTTTGCGGATTGTGGATCAGATGCGAATACAAATGTTATATCTGTACAGGGCTCTCGCGATCAGGTTTATGGCCACACCCAAAAGCCGAGCAGCACATTATAAACTCATTAAGTAAAATCAGAAAACAAGTGGTCAGTCAGCAAAGCCATCCAGAGGTAGAGGGTTCTTGGCTGAGGGTGCTTAGCCCTGGGAAGAACGATCAGAGGAGATTAGCACAAGGCAAAAGCTGAGGTGTCTTGCAGTGAACTCTGAAGACAATGTGGAGCCAAAGCCCTCCACCCATCATCAAAGCCAAGGCAGTACTGACGTACTCAGCCAGTCAGAAAACCACACCAGAGCTCCTGCACACTTGGGAGGGTTGAAGACCAGGCTCAGCTACGGACAGTGGCAAGCGCAGCTAATTGGTGGTGTCCATCATTTAGACGTTACTGTCGTGACTTTTATAGAACAAATACAAATGAAAACATGCATCTAAAAGTCTAAAACTTAATTTAGCAAGGTGCAGGCTTTGGTCAAGATGGCTTTTCTCACCCAGTCTTCCAGCCAAATGGTGGTTGTCCCCTGCCCCTCAGCCAGGATCTCCTCCAGAAGTCCCAAACTGCTGGTTCCTTTGTCGTCTCAGGTAAAAGAAAGAACTTGGGCTTTTCTGTTCCCTTCTTTTATAGGCCAGTGAACTTTCGAAATGGATTCTTTTGAAGGTTACCCATCAAAGCAAAGTTTATTCAATATTGTGAGGAAGGCTACACGAAGTCTGGTGGTGAAGGAAGCACCATGCTGTTTTTTTTACCACCACTGCTGTTTGCTAAAATGCAAATTGTTCTGTTTCCTGCAACTCCCCCCACTGCTGTCTTGATGGCCCTATTTACTTCTTATATGTAAATTGAGGGAAAACAACATTCCTGTATTTTGGACAGGCTGGTTTAACACCTTTACCTATGCAAGGCCGTCTGGTCTTGCACATGTGCTAGTAACATCCTCCAGGGTAAGTCACAACTTTACAGGTAATGTTGCTACACACTTCACTATGACATTATTGACCAGCCAATTATCACTTTTCAAATGACACCCCACAAGGTGTATTTGTACACAGATCATTACTATCGTGTGGAGGGTGTGAATACAGGGGTGCTTAGGGTCTGACCTGGCCCCTTACACAGCTGCAGGAGGACAAGCCACTGGCTGACCTGGAAGCAGAGTCTTTCCTGGACAGGGCACCTGCCACCACATTTTCTTTTCCTTTTATATGCACAATTTCCATATCTTATTCTTGGAGCATCATTCTCCATCATGGTGGTTTGGAATTGGTTATACAACCACATTAATAGAGAGGGATCAGTTAGGACCCTGAATTTCTTATGAAAAAGATGGGGCCTGAGTGGTTAATACCCACACTAGGGCATAGCATTCTCTTTCAAGGACAGAATCATTCTGTTCAGTGGGTGTCACTTTCTGGCTTAAGAAAGCAATGGTGTATTTCTTGCTACTCTCCCTGGCCGTATTGCATTAGTTCAGCACCTAAGCCAATATCTGGGGCATCTGTACATAGCTCAAATATTCTGCCAAAATCTGGACTAGCCAGAACAGGCTTTTCATACCAGATTTTCTTTACCTTATGAAAACCCTCTTGCCATGCCTTTGACCATGTTACTTGGTTTGGCTCTGTCTTTTTACACATAGTGATGTTTTCACTGTCACTGAACCCACAAACAGATCCATGAAAGCCAGGACCTGCTTTTGGGTTGGAGGTACAGGCCAGTTAACAATAGCTTCAACCTTGAAGGGATCAGGTGAGATTTGATCACCTACCCAATGTCCCAAATAAGGAACTGTGGCAGCTCCGTTTTTTATTTAGAGATTTTTATAGTTAGACTGGCCTCTTTGGCCACAATTCCCAAGTGTTTCTTGTGATCAGTCCGGGTGTTGCTAAACACCACCTTATCGTGGACGTAGATTCACTTGCATCAGTTTGACATTTGGTTCAACAGCCTCTGAAAAGTGGCTCCTGCATTAATTAACCCTAATCGTAACACTTGGAATTCACACAGTCCCATATCAGTGATAAAAGCAGATCTTTTCCGTGACTTCGGTTCCAAAGGAATTTGCCAGTACCCTTTCTTAAGGTCAAATGTGGTAAGATATTTAGCTTTGCTCACAATATCTAGCATATCATCAATCCTGGACATAGGCTAAGCATCTGAGACAGTCCAAGTGATGTCCACGGCTGGCTGCTCTTGAACATGTGCTAGTAGCAGCCTCCGGGGAATTTTTACAGATAATGCTGCTGCACACATTTCACTATCAAGTTATTGTCCAGCGAGTTCCTAGTTTTCACAAGGCACCTAAGAAGGCATGTTCTGTAGAGAGGCGGTCGCACTGGTGCACAGATGGGGCTCTGGATCACAATCCCCATTCACAGACGGGGAACCCTAGCACAGAGACGGGGATGAGCTACCCAAGGCCACACAGCAAAGTCCACAGCAGAGCTGCCTCCCAACCCTGCTCCTCCTCTACTGGACCCATGCCTACAGACAAAGGGACTATGTGGCTGTACAAACCCTGCCATGGTCCATCTCTGTAGCTATCGACACATGATCCTGCCCCCTCTGATCCCCCCACAAAGAGAGAGTCACTGTTTTTTCTGCATCTGTTTGTATGTTGCTGCCCTTAATACAGTTTCTCCAGACACGGGTAGAGGGAGAGTCCGAGAAGTTCTATGCAGGTACTTACACAACCCTCGGACCTGTCGACCTGAAAGGCCAGAGTGGACAAGGCAGTGCAGATGCTAACATGGGCTCAGCTGCCTGAGTCAAAGCCAGAAGGAGCTGAGGGGCTATGCTTTAACTGAGCAGCTTGGCCTGTGTGAATTCGGCACAGCCTTGTTACATAAGGCAGCGTTACTCTCATGCCTCCAAATCCTGGTCTACACATGCATCAGAGGGCAAAGCGGGAGGCAGCTCAAGAGCAAATGTCCTGAGCCTGGCATGGCTGGAGTTGTGCTCCTGCACTATGGACGGCTCCTGCAGCTGACACCAGTCTATCAGAGCCCCTGGGAGCAGGCCCCCGGCAGCCCCGAGTCCCCCAGAGGGAGCATGACCCTGAGCTCCCGGGAGGAGCAGCACACCCCACCACAACACAGACCAGTCACAGCTACACTGGTCTGAAATTCTTCCTCCTCCCAGACATTTTTGCCAAAAATGTAGGAATGTTTTTCAACTGACTTTTCCCATGGATATTTCTGAGTTGTGGTGGAACGCAGACACTTCTCAGGAAAAAACGGCTTTTGTCAAGAACCCAATTTTCTGTAGAAAACAAGGCTCAAGAGAAGGGTTCCAATGAGCACTGGTGCCATGCACTCAGCAGGGCCGCATTGTGCGCTTGCTCTTGAGAATTACATCCCTAAAAGTCAATGCTGTCACTCCCAAACAGTATCAGCTGGGCCCCCAAATCATGAGATTTTACAAATATGTTTCAGGGTCATTTTTTCCCCTCCTGGGTTTTGAGCCATGAGGCAGCACTTGGGTCACGTTTTGCAACTGTTTCTGCACCCCAAAGGGCTGGAAATTGCCTTTTTTTTTAAATGACAACTGAGATTCTCATGTAATCACATGACTCCAGCAGCTGGAACTTCATCATGGAGCATATCACACAAATATCATGAGACTCATGACACACTGCTGAGAGCTGGTGACACTGGGACAGTGCAGGTTATTGAAGGAACCAGTAATAACAAGAACTACCTTCCGAGGGAAGTAGTGGGGGCAAATGACTTATCTGGCTTTAAG
>ML675609.1:63499442-63512377 GCA_007922155.1 Mesoclemmys tuberculata
TATTGGTCCCTTCTGACCTATGAGTCTATGAGTCTATGAGTCTCACCTTGCACAGTTCATCCCTAGAGCTCAGAGCGCTTCATGAAGGAGGTTAGTATCACTGCCCCACTGTACAGCACGGAAAGGGGAAGTGACTTGCCCATGGTCACCCAGCTGGTCAGTGGCAGAGTCAGAAACAGAACTCAGGGCTGCCTGTGCTCTACCCACTAGGACATGCTGCCAGTAAATCAACAAACCCTGCTGCAGAGTCCATGTCAGCGCAGGGGTCAGAGCTCCCCGTGGCCTGCACGACGTGCTGCACAGGACATGGGGCAGAGTATCAAGATGCAGTCACCATTCCACACCCCAGGGAGGCAATGTTGGGTACCAGGGTTCCCTGGTTAGTCCTAGGGACTGGCTGTACCTCTGCCATGCCCTTCGTATCTGCGTCTCCTGCTGCCTTTGGAATCCTTCTCCGAAAGGGTCACAATTAGCAGCGTAGCCCATTAGCCTCTTACCCTATTTAATGAACAGAGTCCCTCAGCTCCTGGCAGCTGGTTTTGCTTACCCTCCTTATTTTACAGCAGGACCTTTGCCCCCTATTATCTGACCCCTTCTTTTATTTCAGTTAATTAAATTAAAGCCAACTTCCCCACGCTCAGGAATTTCCGGATCTACTTTGTCGCCTGCCACTATAGAGAGAGTCTGCTTAGAATTATGTCTCCCGCATGCTCGGGGGACTGAGCGGCTGTGCTGGGACCAGGTACCTCCGCTGGTGTGACCAAAGAGCTGTGTCTCATAGAGATGGGTGCTGTCCGCCAGGCACACAGAGGGGCGCTGGGCATCCTCTGCCTCTCGGACTGGGCAGAGACACAGACACAATTATTTTGTTTTCAATCAGCTTTCCCTCATTTCCCTCACCAGACCCTCCCCGGGCAGGAGCTGGCATTTCCTCTCAGAGAGGCCTCCTGTGCCCAGGACACGTTGTGAAGTGCTCATGATAACCTTCTCTCCTCCAAACTCACACCCCCATGGACACACACCACACACTGTGCATGTGCACACACTTCCCCAGGCCCCACATACACACATCCAGCCTCATGGGTTACAGGGTTCCATCCCCTCGTACAAGTGAACCTCTGCTTCCTCCCACCCCCACACAGCCAACCCCACACAACAACAAACACAACCAACACATCAACACTCAGCCCTAAGCACACCCAGATGTTTCAGCCAGCCTCATAACATAGGCCCACCCCACAGAACCCCCCGCCACAGGCCCCGCCCCACAGAACCCCCCCACCACACACACATACCCAAACCCAACCACACAAACACCCCCACTCAACATGAACCTCGTGCCTGACACACCCAAACCGAAACCCCTAACACATAACCCTGCCCAAACTGAACCCCCTTCCACACATGCCCCTGCTCAAACCCACCCCCACATGCTCTGGCCCAGAATGAACTCTTCCCCCACCAAACCCCATCTACACCTGACACACTTCCAACTGAACCCCGCCTCCACCCCAACAGAACCCCGCCTCCATCCCACCCCTGCCCAACCATACCCCACTTTCGCCCCGCTCTAACCAAACCCTGCCTCTGCCTCTGCCCTGGTTCTGCCAAAACCAGACACTGCCTCTGCTCTTCCCCCACCCAAACCAAACCTTGCCTGACACCTCCCCTGCCCAAACCAAAGCCCACCATGGACGCATGCTCACCTGCGCCATAGCCCCAACACGTCTGCCCAAACCTCACCCCAGCACATACCCCCTCCCAAACCAAAGCCCTTCCCTCCACCCGGGCCAGCTGTCCTGACACCCTCCCATGCCCTCACCAAACCTGCACACAAACACACTCTGAAGCCAGACGTGTTCCTCCTGGGTGTGAATGTTTTATCACAAATGTGCCCGGGTTGCACATCCCACACAACCAGCTGCACACACCATTAGGAACCAGGCTCCCAACCGACCTTTGAGACTGCAAAATCAACAGTGCAAACCATCAGGGGCTCGTGTGTAAGTGGGCAAGACCAGGGCAGGGCCATTTCTTTCATCAGACAAAACATTTTCCCTCTGGGCAAGGACACCTAGTGTGCGTCGAAGTCCGGCGGAGGGACCTGAAAGGGGAGGGCATCCTGAATGACTGGAAATAGCCACCTAGACGCCTTTGCTCTCTGCATGGGCAATCACTGAGGTGTCTGTTAAGAGTCGATGTTTGTGATCAAACATAAACAAAATTATGTATCAAAAGGGAAAAGACAAAGCGCCCGGTCCTTTGTCAGTCCTACCCACCACACCCAATTCAAAAGGAACCTCTGCGTGCATGTCTGAGCCACTAGCACACAAGGATTCAATAACCCTGGAGTTCGGAAGAGGGAGCGGGGGGCACAGTGAATTATATCTGTCAACTGCAGAATATATGGGAAGGCTGGCAAATCTGCTATAGAAATCCTAACAATGTCATGTTTTCATCAGAGGTATTTAAAAAGCGAGGGGAAAGCGGCAGCATCTCAGCCAGCGAGTTCAGTGTGCGTCTGGGCTCCGTAGGTGGAGCAAGCAGAGCATTTTCAAAGGGATTTGACAAATTATAACCAATACCCCATGAGAATTGTAAGGGTTGGAAAATAAATGCTCACATTTTAAGCGAGACAACAATTTGGTTTCATCAGTTTGAAAATAAAATGTCCACCTGCTAATAATTTTCTCCTTGGTTACCAGGGCCTTGTTTGGTTGGTTGTTTGTTTGTTGGAACACAGAGGGACGAGAAGCCGTTACGATCATTATCCACAGACCACAAGGGAGCCCAGACTGCAGACACAGTCAGTTGCCAGCCCCCACAACTGTTACGGGTGCAACACTGCAGACTTGGCATTCAAAGCAAGGATGAGGCCCACTAGAAATGTGCCCTGACATTACAGAGCTGGAAACAATTCAACAAAAAACTTCTCCTCTTGCTCACTCCTGCTGTTTCTCTTGTTGCGCTGTATGTGGTGTCTCCACAGAGAGCACCCCCCCAGCACGCAGCCACTCAGCACCAGAACACACAACACCTTCCATCGACCCTACCACCAAAGTGCAGAGGAACTGATGGAGAGGGAATCTTCCTCTCCTGATCCAAGATGAATATGTGTTTATTCAGCTTGGGAATCTGCTCCTCTAATAGGCCCTGGTCCCAAGGCCACTGATGTAACAGGCAGCTTTCCACTGATCAGGACCTATTAGAGGAAGCAAACTCCCAGAGTAAATAAACACAATCAGCGCACAGTGTAATCCTGGGGACAGACTCCCAGACTGAAATGTAGGTCGCCCCTGCTCAATGTGAGCTTGGAAATAATAAATAACAATGCAAACCATGCTCCCAGAGGAGAGGGCTGTACTGCTGGCCTCTGAGCTCCTGCCCTACCAGAACAGCCCTAGCCAGGCAGCGAACCCCAGGAGCCACACTCCAGAGAAGGCAACACCATCGTAGTGCACAGTGACCCAGTGAGCCACGCTCATAGAAAGCCATTTTGTAGAGCCCCAGCAGTGTGCTTGGTGTGGTGCATGACTCAAGGATAAAGACAATTGCTGCCCGGGGAGCACCCAGGCTGAGACACTAGACAGAAGAGCGCAGGTGCAGTGAGAGGAAAGGGTGCAATCTGAAAACCTAGTTAAGTCTCTGTTTTATTTGTTTGAGGACTCTGTGCTAGGAGGGAGTCTTTGCTGGGGGTTACATGAGGGAGTGGGGCCTGGTGCACTGTGAGGGGAAAGGGTGCCCATGTGCAAGGGGCAGCATGGATGAACTGTGTCTCTCATGCTCAGCACCACGCTATGTGAAGGCTCAAAGGCACAGCAGGATCAAGGGACTGCAGGGGGTGAACCTGCTGGAGGCCCCATTCCCCAGCACACGTCACCTGAAAGTGGTGTCCTTCTGGGGACAAAGAGCAGGGAATTCAGACCTCCGAGAGCTACCTAAGGAGGCCACATGGGATAAGCTCTGGACAGAACCAATGAAAGCTGGTCTGCTAGTAGCTAGAAGAGCCAGGAGGACACAGAGCCAATCAGGCAAGGGAAAAAGGGATGGCTACAGCTTCCTCCAAAGGGCAGAATTGCATGCACAGCTACAGACTGGGGACTGATGAGCTAGGCAGCAGTTCTGCAGAAAAGGATCTGGGGGTTACAGTGGACAAGAAGCTGGAGATGACTCAACAGTGTGGCCTTATTGCCAAGAAGGCTAACAGCATATTGGGCTGCATTAGTAGAAGCATTGCCAGTAGATCACGGGAAGTGATTATTCCCCTCTATTGGGCACTGGTGAGGCCGCATTTGGAGCACTGTGTCCAGTTTCGGGCCCCCCAGTACAAAAAGGATGTGGACAAGTAGGAGAGAGTCCAGCGGAGGGCAACAAAAATTATTAGGGGGCGGAGCACAAGACTTATGAGGAGAGACTGAAGGAGCTAGGCCTGTTCAGTCTGCAGAAGAGAAGAATGGGGGGGGGGGATTTGATAGCAGCCTTTAACTACCTGAAAGGGGGTTCCA
This sequence comes from Mesoclemmys tuberculata, assembly GCA_007922155.1. Lineage (NCBI taxonomy): Eukaryota > Metazoa > Chordata > Testudines > Chelidae > Mesoclemmys > Mesoclemmys tuberculata. The sequence continues at coordinate 63,503,948 of ML675609.1, forward strand.
GGGAGGATGGAGCTAGGCTGTTCTCAGTGGTGGCAGATGACAGAACTAGGAACAACGGTCTCAAGTTACAGTGGGGAAGGTCTTGGTTGGATATTAGGAAAATCGTTTTCCCTAGGAGGGTGGTGAAGCACTGGAATGGGTTACCTAGGGAGGGGGTGAAATCTCCATCCTTAGAGGTTTTTAAGCTGCGGCTTGACCAAGCTCTGGCTGGGATGATTTAGCTGAGGTTAGTCCTGCTTTGAGCAGAGGGTGGGACTAGACACCTCCTGAGGTCCCGTCCAACCCTCATCTTCTGTGCCCCCATGGAACAGGCCTTTATTGCTGGAGTGCAGACATTCACCACATCGTAGCAAATCTTGATGCACAAAATGATCCACGACTAAATCTTTTGAGAGGAAACCATTAGCCCTTTTGTTTTGTCTGCTACTGCTCCGAAGAGCTGAGTTGTTTTCCTGAACGGCTTGATTCTCTCAATGTAGAAGGCCACAGCACATCTGACATTTAGTGAATACAATCTATGCTCCCTAGTGTTAGTATGAGGTTTCAGGAAGAAAACCGGGAGGAATATGTCCTGGTTTGCATGGAACTGGGAGACTGCCTTTGGAAGGAAAGCTTTGAAGAAAGTTGTATAGGGAGGCTCTGACATAAGTGCTTTAAGCTCCGAAACTCTCCTGGCAGAAGTCATAACTACTAGAAAAGCCACCTTCCAGAAAAGGTAGAGAAGTGAACATATCGCTAGGGGTTCAAAAGGTGGTCCCGTCAGCCTTGAGAGAATGAGGTTGAGGTCCTATGGAGGGACTGGCAAGCGCATAAGTTGGTATAGCCTGTCTAAGCCCTTCAGAAAACACACAACCAAAGGATTAGCGAAGACTGAGCATTCGGCTACTCACGGATGGAACACTGAAATGGCCAACAGGTGGACCTTAATTGACAACCCAGATAGTCCTGTTGCGTCAGGTGCAGCAAATAGTCCAGAATTGTCGGGATTGATGCCACCATGGGCTGGATGTCCTTCTGGGCAGCCCAAACTGAAAACGTATTCCACTTGGCTAGGTAAGTGGCCCTAGTGGAGGGTTTTCTATGGCTGAAGAGGACTTCCTTAACTGATTCCGAGCATGCTAGCTCTAGGGGGGTCAGCCATGGAGCTTACATGCCATGAGGTGTAGTGACTCAAGATTGGGGTGCCTCAAGGTGCCGTCCTCTCAGAGTGAACAGATCTGGGATCAGAGGCAGAGTGATCAGGGTGTCCACTGAGAAGTTGAAGAGCAATGCTGGCAAGACCACACGGGGGCTATCAGGATCATGGCGGACTTTTCCTGCCTGATGTTCAGCAGTACCCTGTGGATAAGCAGGGTCAGAGGGAAGGTGTAGAACTGCGCCTACAATGGACCCCGAGTTGTGATTCTGAAAGGAGCAGAACTTTAGGAACCTCCTGTTGAGCTTTGTGGCAAACAAGTCCAGGTGGGGAAACTCCCACCAATGAAAGAAGCTGCTCAAGTCCTCTGGGCGGATTGACCTCCTATGACTGAGGAAGAACCCGCTGAGACTATTGGCCAACGCATTCTGAGCTCCAGGAAAGAAGGATGCTTCCAGGTGTATCGATCTAATGCTGCAGAAGTCCCAAAATTTGAGGGCTTCCTGGCACAGGGAGAGGAGCGAGCTCTATCCTGTCTGTTTATATAGAACATCACTGTCATATTGTCTGTTAGGACCCATACTACCTTGCCCGTCAGGTGACCCTGAAAGGCTTGGCAGGCCAGATGTACTGCCTTCAGCTCCCTCATGTTGATGTGGAGTAGAAGTTCTGCGTGGAACCAGAGACTTGGGGTCCTAAGCTCCCCCCGATGAGCTCCCCAATCCATTGCCGACATGTCCATCACCAGACAGAGTGAAGATTGGGGTGCTGAAAAGGGGACACCTGCAAATATGATGTGAGGGTTGCCCTGCCACTGTAGGGCCTCTAACACTGGGGGAAGGGGCAAGGCTACCTTGTCTATATCGCCCTGAGCTGGGTGGTAAACTGAAGCTAGCCATGCTAGTAGAGGCCTGAGGCATAGTTTTGCATGCTGCATGATGCAAGTGCATGCTGCCATATGTCCCAGCAGCCTGAGGCAATTCTGAGTCATGGTCTGAGGATAACGTTTAAATTCCTCTGTGATGCTCTGCAGGGCCAGGAAATGAGCCTCCAGGAAGGACATGCTGGCCTGATGCGAGTCCAGCACAGCCTCGATGAACCCTATCCTCTGGGCAGGAGTGAGCGTCAACTTCTGCTCATTGTTCATGAGGCTCACGTCCGCCTCCACCTGCTCCTTGGTACAGCCCTTGACCAACCAGTCGTCAAGGTAAGGGTATACCTGCACTCTTCTTTTCCTCAAAAATGCTGTGACTATTGCCAATGCATTTGGTAAATGCCTGAGGTGCTATGGACAGCCCGAAGGGAAGGACTGTGAATTGGTAGTGGCTCTGATGGACGACAAAACGGAGAAACCTCCTGTGGCCTGGGAAGATGGCCACATGGAAGCATGCATCCTTCAGGTCAAGTGTGGCATACCAATCGCCCGGATCCAGAGAGGGAAGGATGGAAGTTAGGGAGACAATGTGGAACCTCAGCTTCTTCATGAGAACATTGAACAATTTACACCAAAAAAAGCCAACACGCATCCATCCATCGGGCCCCTTATGATGATCAGTGCTGCTACTCAGTGTCTGTCCCAGGGTTTGTGACGCACACCTTGCTTATCAGGGGAGGGATGAGGGGAGGCTCAGCACTTCCTCTGGATCCTTTTTGGTGGTTTCCCAAAAGGAAGCATTCCCACCATTTACCCACTATTCCCTTCCACCATGGGGTATTCCCACTATCTACCCACGGCACCTGAACCCTTTCCAAGCCTCTCTGTCAATGGCCACTATTAACACTTTAATTTTGTAATTCAGGGAGTCAGGTGAGGAATCAAGCCTTAATATCTCGCTGACAAGCCCGTCCTGGACTGGAATCTGGAAGTTTACATAAAAGTTTTCCATGGGAATCCATTCTCCAGCCCTGTGTCCTATTTAAAGTGCTGTGCACTAGTTTGTAGGTTATTTTTATGGGTGGATTCCCTCTGGACAGCCCAGTCTCTGTTTCCTATTTAGGGGTGGCAGAGAATCCAGTTATAGATCACTCCCAGGGCAGGGATGTATTTACCATTAGACTGAGTCTTTCTCCCACTGGCTCTAGAGGGTTTCGATCAAGACCACCAGAAGAAGAGAAGCAACAGTCAGAGGTGCAAACAGAAGCAGGATACACAGACGGATTTTCAAACTGGCCAGTGACTTACCACGGGTAGCTCTTTGCTCATCTGTCCAGTGCAGTCCTGCCTACACCTGAAACTGTCTGCCTGCCTAAGTAGGTATCCAGAACCCAAGCAACACTCAGAGGTTGGAGAAAAGTTTTTTCCACTTCCTGCAATTTGATACTGGGAGGGGTGATATGTTTATTCATAGATTCCAAGGCCTGCAAGGGATCACTGTGATCATCGAGTCCGACTTCCTGTACAGTGCAGGCCAGAGACCTGCCCAAATAACTCCTCATGCAGATCCTTTAGAAAAACATCCACTCTTGATTGAAAAATTGCCAATGACGGAGCATCCATTACAACCCTAGGCAAATTGTTCCAATGGTTGATTACTCTCACCAGTAAAAATGGATGCCTTATTTCCAGTCTGAATTTCTCTACTTCACCTTCCAGGCCTTGGACCATATTAGACCTTCCTCTGCTAGGCTGCAGCACCTGGGATCAAATATTTCTTCTCTAGGTAGGTCCTCAGAAGCCTCACCCAAGGCAGCAGCAAGGGCTGATGGCATTTCCCTATTTAAGCACAGCAGAATGGCTGCAGAGATGGCCTCCCAGCACTGCCCCTTTTTACAGGGGACAATTTGAACCCAGACAAGATGTTAATTCTGCCCTAAACAACATCTCAGTGCGGCACAGGTGCGAGTCGTGGAAAGTAAAATGAATGGTGAATACCTACTGTTGCCAGGTAACAGCATCCACTGTGCGGCCAGCCACCTTCATGAACCTGTGGGAAACAAATGGAGAAACCATGTAAGCCTGATATCATGGCAGCGGCTGATGAATGCATGACAAATCCACATGGCTCGCTGTGTCACACTATGGCAAAGGCGGTCACTGCACTCAGGCTGCTTCCCACAGGCTGCAACTAATAGAAGGGCCTGCTGCATCTCTCACGCAGAACACAGGAGCGGAAGAACCCGACCCAAGGTCAAGGCCTTGAGCATTTTGCCAGGACACAAGAGTTCTCTGAGGGTTATGGAGACACTGCGGGACCTCCACAGTTAAGGCTGCAGCAAGATATGTCTGAATTAGTCTCTTGATGGCTCATGACTCAGAAGTCTGAGCCCATAGAAGACGCACATCCCCACACAACAGTCACTCTTACATTGGAGGTAAGGCTGCTCACAGGTATTTCCTCACATGGCTAACGCCAAAAACAGGAGGTTATAAATGATAGCTAAAAGTCACACCAGCACAGCACCAGTCTGCAAGCATTACCTTACCGCCCTCACCAGACTATCACACCGACACATGACCGGCCTCACTAGCAAGGGTGCCAGAACCTTTGCAGAAGTGGGGGGGCCACTAGCACCAGAATCGGGGGCACAAGAGGGCCATGCCCCCCACTTTTGAAAATGGGCAGAGGTTGGGGTAAGGTGCAGCTCTGCCCCCCAAACTGCAAGTCTTGGGCAGGTGTGGAGTGGCAGCAGCAGGGGCTGTAGTTCGGGGCGGGTAAGCATAACGCTGGCCGGAGCAGTTGTCCTCGAATGCACTCACTACTGGGTCAGAAAGACCACCCCCCTCAATGCACACATCAGAAACCACCCCCAAAAGCACACCGCAGTTCTCAGCCTGTGACTATTTTGTTATAACACACATTATGAATATACAGACAAAAATATCCATTTTAAGGACAGCTGTGTGTGACAGTGTTCAGCAATGTGCAGCTGATATTTTTTGGAGGACACAGTGTAACTCTTGTGACATACGGGGTGCTATCCAGACCAGTGAGGGGCAGTCATTACCTGCCCTGTGACCTGGAGGCCCTGCAATGCCTGGCTGTGGTAGCTCCTAAACTGGCTTGCTCGCAAACAGCCCCAGCATGTCTTGCATGTAACTGCAGCCTGCCAGGCATGCTGTATCACACAGTGGTGCTCACCAGCCTTGGTTACCCCAACATACTCCCAGCCTTATTTCCCTCCTAATGTATGTTCTGTGATATCCAGCCCCTCCTGGACAGTCCAGAGATAGTTGGTCCCTTGTCCCTCTAAGGGAACAATACACAACAACTTGCCATCTTAACTGGAGTTAACCAAACAATTTAACTTAAACATGCTGGGTTGGATTAAACAAGAAAAGTAGTTCATTAACGAAGGGCGACAGGATTTTAAGTGAGTACACATCACAATGCATAAAAGTCAGAAACGGTTACAAGAAAAATAAAGATAAAGCACTTCCTAGTGCCTAAGGTCCTGTCTACATTTATATCAGAGATTTGACAGCAGTCGACGGGAGTTACGCAAGCTACGCAAAAAACTTGCATAACTCCTGTTGACTTCTCTGCTTCTGTTCTGCATGCTATCTTCACTGTGCTATGCCACTTGAGAAGGTGGTCTTAATATGTCAATTTCTGGATCAACTGAGTGGGTCTTCACTGACTGCTCAGTCGATCCAGAGAAGCTGATCTGATGGCAGTGAATTTGCCACCGTTAGTGAAGACATAGCCTGACTTAACAAACCAGACCTGATTCAAGGTAAAGTCCTTACTACATCCTTCCAACTGCATTACTGACCAAAATCTTCAAGTCAGGACCCCATCCCCAAAGTTCAACAGCTGGTTCTTTTGTCTGCTTATGTGCAAAAAAGGGATATGGATAGGGAGAAAGATACCTTGGGGTATTCGCCCCTCGCTTTTATAATTCAGCCCCCCTCATAAAGTTCTATGCAGCTGAGCAGAAAGAGACATGGAGTCTAGTGAGGAATCCTATGATTCTATGATTACATGCACTGCTGCCGGAAGCTTTTTCCCCAGTGGTATCATTTGGGTCAGCTCCAGTGCCCCCTTAATGTGTGCTTTCATAGTGCAGTATATGGGGAACTGCTGCTCCACTGCCCCATCAGTTCCTTCTTGCCAGCAACTCCAACAGAGGGGCAGGTGGATGGGTATTTGAAATGAACTTGAGCAACACATCTTGAAGAACATTTATGGAAAGGTTAGTAACTGTCCTTTCTTCTTTGAGTGCTTGCTCATGTCCATTGCAATTTGGTGATTCCCAAGCCCTACTTAAGGAGGTGAGATCGGAGTTTCGTTGTAGACTTGACTGGAGGACTGCCTGACCAAAGGCTGCATTATCCCTTGCTTGTTGTGTAGGCACATAGTGGGAGGAGAATGTATGTATGGAAGACCATGTCGCTACATTGCAGATGTCCAAGATTGGGACCTGTGCCAGAAAGGCAGCTGAGGAGGCCTATGACCTTGTGGCATGAGCTGTTAACTGCAGTGATGGAATCTTAGTCAGGTGGTATCATGCTTGGATACAAGATGTAATCCAGGAGGAGATCCTCTGTGCAGAGACTGGTTCACCTTTCATCCTATCTGCAATGGCCACAAAGAGCTGCATGGTCTTTCTAAAGCATCTGGTCCTTTCTCTATAAAATGCGAGTGCTTGTCTGACGTCTAATGAATGAAGCCTTTATTCCTCCCTGGAAGTGTGTGGCTTCATGTGGAATACTGGGAGGAAAATGTCCTGAGTGTTATGGAAAATGCGACACCGCCTTCAAGAGGAAGGATGGATGAGGGCACAGTCATGCTTTAGCCTTAAAGAAGGTAGTATGTGGAGGCTTCGATGTGAGAGCCCAAAACTCTCCTAGCCAATTTGATGACCACCAGGAAGAGAACCTTCCGTGACAGGTACAGCAGGAAGCATGTCACCCACGGCTCACACAGAGGACCCATGAACTTTGAGAACACTAGGTTGACATCCCCTGGTGATAATGGTTGGTGGACCTGGTGGTATAGGTATTCCAGCCCTTCCAGGAACTGTGAACAGATCGGGTCTGAAAAGGCTGAGCGGCCATTCACCAGTGGATGGATAGCTGATATTGTGGCGAGGTGGACCCTTAAGGATGAAAGCATGAGACCTTCTGTTTTCAAATGAAGTGAGTAGTCCAGAATAAGGGGAAGCGGCATCTCGCCCAGGAGGATACCCTTCCACGCTGCCCTCAGCATAAACCTCTTCCACTTTATGAGGTACGCCCTCCTGGTTGATTGCTTCCTACTTCCCATAAGGACTGTTTGTACATCCATTGACCATGCTCATTCCAGATTGTTCAACCGCATAGTCTCCACACCATCAGTTGGAGAGACGCAAGGTCTGGGTGAAACAGGAGGCCATGATCCTGAGAGTTGTGGTCCAGGAGCAGTGGTAGGTCGATAGGCTTGTACACCAAAGGCTTACTAATGTTATGAACCAATGTTGCTGCAGTCTTACCGGGGCTATAAGGATCATCTGAGCCTTGTCCCTCCAGCCTTGAGCAAAACCCTGTGAATCAATGCTGTAGGGGGCTTACACTAGTCTCCCTCCCAGAGGAAGAGAAAGGCGTCTGAAAGCAACCCCTGTTAATGTCCCAAGTAGGAGCAAAATTGGGAACATTTCTTGTTGATCTTGGTCCCAAACACGTCTACCTGGGGAAACATCCACTGCTGGAAAATAGCATTGAAAACGTCTGGACAGATGGACTGTTCATGATGGCTGACAAAGGTTCTGCTCAACCAGGTCTGCTAAGTTGTTCTGGGGACCTGGTAAATAGAAGCCTTCCAACTGAATGGTCTGGGCTATGCAAAATTCCCATAGTCTCAGCGCTTCCTGGCATAGCGGGCACCTCCTTGCTTGTTTATATAAAACCTTGTTTTGGTATTGTCAGTGAGCGTGGAGATGCACCTCCCCTTTACAGTGTATGGAAAAGTCTGACAGGTGAGGCGTACAGCCCTCAACTCTCTGATGCTGATGTGGAGGTTGAACTCCTCCGTTGACTATCAGCCCTGAGTCCTTAGGGATCCCAGGTGTGCTCCCCAGCCCATATCTGAGGTGTCGGTGACCAGTGACATTGATGGACTGGGTCTCGTGAAGGGGACATCTTCGCACACCATCCACCATAGACAGGCGTGGATAACCGTTGGCGGAACTGTCACAATTTTGTTTAAAGGCTGGCGACTTGGCACATACACCAAAGCTAACTGGGCCCGAATGAGTCTTGTTCTGAGGCGAGCGTACTGCATGACATATGGGGCAAGAGACCATGTGGCCTTGGAGTTTTAGGCAAAGCCTTGCCATAGACTCATAGACTCATAGACTCATAGGTCAGAAGGGACCAA
>ML675609.1:63512777-63529486 GCA_007922155.1 Mesoclemmys tuberculata
TCCTTCCAGCCTGACAGTTCACCCTTCAGCACGACCCGCTGTAGTCATGGAGGGGTATTTCCTCCAGTTGAAAACAAGAGATACTATCATCCTGAAATGGTCCTCTGGGAGGAAGGCTATGGCTCTGGAGGAGTCTAGCACCACTCCTATGAATTCTGCTCTCTGCATTAGTACCTGGGTAGACTTTTGTTTGTTCACCAGGAGGCCCAGGTTCTTGAAAGTGGACAGTATGAATCTCACAGAGTTTGCCACTAACTACCTGGACCAGCTTCTGACTAGTCAGTCATCCATGTGTAGGTCAATCTGCATTCCTGCCCTCCTGAGGAAGGTCACCAGTACTGACATGCACTTAGTAAAGGCCCTCGGAGCCACTGCTGGACGGAAAGGGAGCACTGCGAGGGTAGTGGTGATGATCTATGATGAACAGTAGCTACTTCCTGTGGCCCTGAAAAATCCCCACATGGAAATGTGTGTCTTTTAGGTCGAGGGCAGCATACCAGTCCCCTGGATCCAAGGACAGGATAATGGAGAACAGGGAGACCATGCGGAACTTAAATTTCTTCAAGTACCTGATGGCAGGTCTAGGATAGGTCTGAGGTCCCAGCTGGACTTTGGGATTAGGAAGTACTGGGAATAAAACCCCATTCTCCTCAACATCATCAGGACCTCCTCTATCACCTACGTTTAGGAGAGATTGCACTTCCTGTGATAATAGTCTCTCGCGAGAAGGGTCCCTGAAGAGGGACGAGGAGGGGAGGTGGGAGCGGGACTGGGAACTGAATTGGAGAGTATATCCCACCTTTACTGTGCAGAGTACCTACTAGTCCAATGTAATATTGGGCCAGGCACAGTAAAAATGGGATAGACAGTCCCCAGACATGGGAAGTAGTTCCAGGGCATTGACCAGTGCACCATCCTTGGGCATACCCTCAGAAGTTCTGCCTCTGTCCTGCCTGTTGTCTGACAGGGGCAGAAATAGAGGGTGAGGAATTTTGAGGTCTCCTGTGAGAACCCCTATTGTTCCTCCTTCTAGAGTCCTGTCTATGTTGCTGGTGACTCGGGGAGAAGTGGCCCAGAGGTTGGGGCCTGAAGTGTTTCCTGGAAGGCACCGGCATTTGCTGCCCCAACAATTTCAACATTGCACGGTAGTCTTTTAGACTATGGAGGCACATGTCCATTTGTTCAAAGAAGAGAGATTGCCCTTCAAAACAGGAGGTCCTGAACCGTCTGCTGGACTTCGTGGGGAAGACCTGATGACTATAGCCATGAACTGCGGTGCATGACCACCGCTGTTGCAACTGCCTGGGCAGCTGCGTCCACTGTATCCAGGGCTGCCTGGAGAGACCTTAGTTATTGCCCTGCCCTCATGGACCAGTGCCCCAAACTCAGGTCTGGATTCCAATGGCAGGAGTTCCTTAAACCTAGATATGGCATGCCAAGAATTGAAATCATATCTGCTTGTGAGGGCCTGGTGATTTGCAATTCTTAACTGCAGGCCCCCACTGGAGCAGATTTTCCTTCCTAGCAAGCCTAACTTCTTGGCATCCTTTGCCTTTAGTGAAGGACCTTGATGTCCCTGTCTCTCCTTCTCATTGGCTTCACCCACAACAAGTGACCCGGTGTATAGATACTTGTCTCCCTAAGAAGCAACAAAGTACTTCCTCTCAGTGCGCTTAGCAGTGGGCTGAAGGGAGCAGGCGTTTGCCATAGAGCCTTGATGGGCCACACACTGGCCTCGTTTATTGGTAAGGCTATCCTAACCTCACTTGAGGGTGCCAAGATGTCTACTAGGGCTGGGGTTGACTCCTCTATCTCCTTGATTTTTAAGCTGAGGTTTTGGGCCAATCCCTAGAAGACTGGGTGGTCCAGTGCAGAAGCCACCTGTTGCTCTCTCTTAGACGGGGACCGGCCTCTATTGGTCTTTCTGCACTGGCGATGTTAAACAGTGTTGGTCTGTTGGTACCGATTTCTTTGGTGCCAGTGAGGGATGTCGGTGCCGAGTGGGTCCCAGTGCCGGTGACCTTGACCTGCATCGGGGATCCATGAGTGAGGCTGGGGTGCTCCTAACTGAAGACGTGGACACTCCCGACTCGGTTTGACGCTCGAATGCTGGGCGAAGTGTTGCTTCCATCGGAAGGAATTTGAGTCTGCTGTCTATCCTTCTTGATTCACGATCTGAAATTCTTACAAATGCGGCACTAGGCAGGTATGTGTGCCTTGCCCAGAAACTTTAAACACCTGTCGTGGGGGTCTTCCGGCGAGTGGCACGCAGTTTAGACTCCTGAGAGTGAGGCATGCCCCAGGCCTGGTGGGAGAACCCTGCAGAGCGGGGAACTATTTACTCTAACTGCTATGCTAACGACTTAGAATTACTATAAACAGACTAATGCCAACTCTTTACAATCATCACTGAGAAGTTCACAGAGCGAAAATTCAAGTGTTCCAGAAACCGCCAGGGATGGAAGGAAGGAACTGAAGGGGCTGCAGTTCCCTATATACTGCACCATGAAGGTGCCACTCCAGGGACACCAGAACCGACCTGGACAATACCCCTGGGGAAAAAGCTTCCGGCAGTGGGGCACGCGATGCTTATATACCTACACTGGAATGAACATGAGCAAGCACTTGAAGAAGCAGCGTGTGTTCATGTCAGGAAGAGAAAAATCAATCATTTTTAAAAAATTTAAAATTGGATTTAAATCAGGGCTTTTTAAAATTTAAATTAAATACAGGTTTATTTAGAGAAAAACTTACTTAAAATTAAATTTGAAATTGACCATGTATTCATTAAAACCATTTAAATTAAACAAAAAATAGTAAGCTGTATGTGTTTGCTGTCAAGTTTTAAAGAAAACTCAAACCACTGAACTGGTGGAAATCACCATGAACCAGAGTTTGTTGAAATGCTAAACCAGCTGTTGACAGCTGTAGCCTCTCCTGCAGGTGCAGAGAGCATATTTTCTTCATGTCAGTTTATTCACCTCAATCAGCTCAATGACTAATTTATTCAAAATTACAAAACCAATTGGAAGCTGAAAAAGCAAAAAACTTCTTTTCCTCTTCCAGTCTGTGAATAAAAATTAGGCATGAGAGGATGAGATTTACTAGCTCTAAAATCTTGAAGCACGTGGTTACTAGAAACAATTATTTCAATTCATTAACTACAGATGATACAGCCTTTGTTTAATAAATCAGTTAGTTTTAAATGCAGAATATGTTTTGATGAGAAAAATGTATCCAGCACATTTAAGGTAGTTTAGTAACAAAACAAAATGCTGGTTTTGTGCATTTTAATTGCATTTGAAATTTCATCCCAACAGAGCTTGATGCAAACGACAAATAAAAAAACTTCATCTCATAAATAAGAAATGCATCATTAACCATTTCGTAACAATTAAAAAATAAGAATCTGAAGAAATGTAAGTTAAGCTATATAATTGCTTAAATAAATGTGTGCAGACAGTGTACCCTTCTGGCCAACAAAAAAAAGCATCGACTTTAGTGTAAAGGTTATATTTATTTGCAGATCAATGTGTTTTAATGGTTACCAGTTGTCATGGATGCACAGGCTCGGTGCTTGGGAACTGCTTGGATGTGGTCAGACAGGACCCTCTGGCAGTGTGTCTCCTCGCAGGGCACACTCACCAGGGCAAGCCCCTTTTGGTCTGACCTTGGAGCCTTCAGCCCCTCTGTTCTACGCTGGAAACTCCCAACAGTGATTCCACCGACACCTGGCGAAGCCTTACATCCCCCCCCAAAGGGGCCACGCACCCCAGCTTTGCAGTCAGCAGTGACTCAGCCCACAAGGCAAAACAGAGGGTGTATTAGTCATCAGGAACACAGTGTAGAACAGATCTTCTTAGAGAAAGTATGGACATTCAGCAAAGTCCATCTTGGCGAGGGAAGGAGGGGGGCAGAGCCCAGAGCTCTCCCCCCTGGGTCTCAAACAAGGAGACTGACTCACTTCCCAGCAGCCCACCCTCTGTCACACCCAGTTACCCCTCCTCTGATCTTTGACTTTGACTCTTTCCCGGGCACACAGGTCACCTGGCCACCACCTCTCACTTTGTTCTCCAACAACTTCAGCTGGTTCTCTGCAGAGGATGGGCCCCAACCATCAGTTGCCAGGATACTAGAGTGTCCAGCCATTGCCTGCGCCCAGGCAGCCAGAGGGCCATCGCACCTGTCCTCTCGGGGTCTCTGCAAAGATCACATACCCTTATCCCACCCCCTAAGTATGGTGTCGTACACTGGGGAAACTGAGGCACACACAGTATTCATACAAAACATTAAGAAAATTCCCACTTTGTCATACCAACCAATGAGAATCAACCTCTCTTTACAAAAATAACTAAAAAGCACAAAATACAATTAAAATTGATTATTTTAAATCAAGGTTTTCTGCTTGCTGATTTAAATCATGATTAAAATCAATTATTTAAATCACATTGATTGAAATCAGTTCACCCTAGTTAATGTAATTAAAGACTATAGCATGATGCATACACACAAGGGGACAAATTAAAGTCGGATGGACAACCTTAATTCTGCCATTTTCTAACTTTTGAGTGCTTGACTTGGGAAATTTAAAATTCTTTTAAATTTAATCCTTTTAATGTCATTTCCTATGCTTTTAAAAAGCAGGAATACCATGGTGTGGAACCACACTGATACTCCCCAGGGCTCATCAGCAGGATTGGGCCATTTAGATCCACAGCACAGAGCTCTGCCATGTGAGTTAATGGAGTAACTGTAGCAGTGGTAGGTTGCTATCCTCTACGTGAGCCAGCTATTTGCTGATAACAGAGGAGTGCAGAAACACATGAATCCTGGGCTCAGCCCCAGAGGGGCATGCACTCTGGTGATTGCAGAGCCTTGTGTCCATGTCTGCTGTGACACTGGCAGACCAGGTGCCAGCTCATGCCAAGGCCCCAGGCCTCACTGAAGATTGACAATGCAGAGTTGGCAACCAGTGCGACTCACCTGCGTGTTAGTAGAGTTAAAAGAGATCTCAGAGTTTAAGAATTGCTTATAACATTGGTGTCCCCTATTATAAGATAATGTCTAAATATTTGCTCCGTAACTGTAAAAATGTTTGCTAAGACTGTAAATTCCTCACACAGTAAGGGAAGAAGCACTACCATGTGTGAAATACTAGGACACTGCAAGAAGAGTTATCTCCTCCCCGACAACAAAAGGTCTACAGACAGCAGACATGCCACTGGGGACAAAAGATTGGGTTGCTGGTTTCTCCCACAGCTCTGAGGAGGGTACATGCCCAAGCCCTCGCCCCAACACAGCTTGAATGCTGGGGGAAGAGAGTAAAAATGCCTGGTAAGAACTTATTGTTCCTACACTGCTAAATTCTGAGGGGTGGGGATTTCTAAGCATAAGCAAGGAGTCCCCAGCTGTTTCGCCTGGATAAGCCCTAAAGGATATATAGAGTCTGCTTACTAGTATAGACGTTTCTATTACCTTTTGAAATCTGACTGTAACTCATTTGTGTGTGTGCTTACCTGCTTTAGCCGTGTCAATAACTTATTTCTTTTTCCTAGTTAATAAACCTTGTTATTTTTTTCAGGATTGGCTACAGGTGTTCTTTGGTGTGAGACTGGAGTACAATTGACCGAGGGTAAGTAATGGGTCCTCTGGGACTGGGGGTAACCTGACAGCCATTGTTGTGGTTTTTAGTGTGGCCATCTATCACCAAGTCAAGCTTGCCTGGGTGGCAAATAGGCCAGAGTGCCCAGGGGACTGTCTGTGACCCCATGGTAGGGCTGGAATAATGCTTGCAGAGTTCACACTTGTTACTGGTTGGTGAGATCTACTTCCAGACCATCCAGGCAGGGGGGCTTATGCCCTGCTCTTTGACAGCCTGTGCTGAGGCTGGCGCTCATGGTCATGAGCCACTCCAGACTGTGACAGCCCCATGTCCCTAGCTCTGGTCCTCAGCTGCTGCATGTCTTCCTCTCCCAAACACCTATCCCCCCGGCTCCTCTCCATCTCCTCCACCATCCCATTCTTCTGCTCCTCCTGGTTACTACCTCTTTCCCCCTCCCCGACCTCATGGCTCCAGCCCCTCTGCTCCTATTTGCCCCTCCCAACCACACAGTTCTTGCCCCCATTTGACCTAACCACGCCCCAGCTCCTGGCCCCTCTGCATTCCAGTCAGGGAGTTCCTCCTTCTCTCCATGCCGCCTGGGCACCAGCCAGGAGGCACTGAGAGCTCCACACTTCGGGTGACAGCACAGCTGCCTCCCAGGCAGCCAGGAGGTGCGATGGCTGGGGAAATCCTGCTCAGCCCTGCAGCTCTGGGCTGGAGCATGCTCAGTCGCTCATGGGGACGGTGCACATGCCTGCTGGCTTCTCAGGGGAGCTGTGAGGAGCGGGGCGTGCTCAGTGCAGGCAGACGCTTCAGAGAGTTGAGCTGCCAAATTCTAACATGGCTCTGCTAAGCACACCCCAACTGGGATTTTCAAAGGGTCGTAACTCAGCCAGATTTTGGCAGATTTTCCATGGGGATGGCAAAGATGCGTCCCTGAGCTAAAAGCCACTCCTGTCAAATGTCAAGACCCTGCTACAAAGCACAGCAGCATTACAGCATCTCAGTGAAATGTCTGAGATTTTGTCTTTAACATGGGCAAACCAGCTATTTTTCAACGAACGGCTCATTTCAACAAACGGCTGAACAATTTTAAAATGGTTTCCAAAAAACTTCAGCCTGGGCCGGCCAGCCTGAATGATGGAAGTCTGGCAAAGTTATAAGCAAACCATTGTCTTATAATGAAGTATTGAGCAGCACTAACTATAGGTGGTTACGCTCCCTGTGCAGCCCCGCTTACATTAGTACTGGCCATTTCCTACAGAGCACTTCACCCCAAAGACTCCCCAGATGCAAGAGGGACGATTCTTCTTGGTGACCCTCCTGCTTGGATGATGTTTGAATTATGGTCAGGCCTCATCTCTTGAATAAGGAAATACTGTCCCCCTTGCCTTTTCCATTGGTTTCCATGCTGTGTGGCTTAGAGCGTCACTGAAACCTGTCTGCTCTAGGCTGGGATCACTGGTAGAGACAGACCAGCAAACCCTCCTAGGGGAGATGCAGCTAGACCGGACGCAAAAGTTCGTTTGCCGGTATAATGTCTACCAGTTCCCTGAATAAACTAAGCGATATCAGCAAAAGCACGTTTTTGCTGGAATAACCTTGTCTACGCTGGAGATTTTGCAGACACAGCTGGATCACATGGGAGTGGCAATTTTTTCTCAATCCAAACTGACAGAGTGAAGTTGGCAGCACTTTTCAGTGTAGGCCAGGCTCCAGTGTCCCACTGAAAAAACAACAATCACATTCCCACAGTTGGGGACAAAGAACAACTATAGAGCACATACTGCCATTCCCTCCAAGCAGGAAGAGTCTGATACTTGATCACTGGATCAGCCAGAGAATACATGCAGCTGCAGATAACCTGACCAGCCCCAGGATGTCACTCTTCCACCACATACATGCTGCTGAGAGACTACGGATATCACAAAAACCTAATTCCACAGAAGGAAGTTCACAGACTAGTAGCTAAATCCACTCTGAGAAGTACACATTGATATGTATACATTAGTGAACCTGCATTCTGTATAGTGATTGTGACGTCCTGGAGCTGCTATGTAATAATCGAAGAATCCTGATGTGTAGCTTAGTTATTGAGATAGACTGTATAACGTATATTGGGGATAGTGGCATGCTTATCATATCCCCTTACTGCTTCCATTCAACAAGGACCATGTAAGGTGGCAACACGACTGACCCAGTCAGAATATTCAGGCACACACTTGAAAAGCAATGGGGAAAATGATTCACTTTGGGGGACTACCTACTGTCTCCAACAAACTGCAAAGCCTTGTTTTGCCAAAGCTGGGAGTTGTCGGGTCAAAGGACTACAGATATTTGAAAGGGAACAGGATGCCAGTGAATGGAGGATGGCAGGTAATCAAAGGCCTGGGCCGGAATGAAGATGACACTCCCTGAAGCTAGGGGAAGGGTACTGGTTTGTGAGTGAAGGGAAGAGCCTGTGACCCAAGCAAAGAGAGGCTCTGCAGAGGAGTCACAGATTCCAAGGCCAGAAGGGAGCATTGTGATCATCTGGTCTGACCTCCTGCATTGAACAGGCCAGAAACCTGCCCCCAAATAATTCCTAGATCAGATCTTTTAAAAAAATCCAACCTTGGATTTACAAATGGTCACTGATGGAGACCCCACCATGACCCTTGGTAAATTGTTCTAAGGGTTAATTACACTCACTCTTAAAAATGTACACCTCAGTTCCAGGCTGAATTTGTCTAGCTTCAACTTCCAGCCACTGGATCATGTTACACCTTTCTCTAATAGAATGAAGAGCCCATTATGAAATCTTTGTTCTCCAGGTAGGTCTTCTAGACTGCACTCAAGTAACCCCATAACTTACTTTTTTAAGATACACCGATTGAGCTCTGTGGTATAGCAAGGACAGAGGACAGTAGGAAAGTTCTAGAAGGGCACTATATAAGTGCTAGAATGATCCGGGCTTTATACCCTATAGACTAGCCAGAGTCCATAAAAGGTAATTAGTGTCAGCTGACACCAATTAAGGCCCCACCCAGGTGCCTATAAAAACCCTCTACTCCTGAGAACAGTGTGGAGTAGAAGGAGTAGGTGTGTGGTGAGCAGAGGAGTGTGTGAAGTAGAGAAGAACAGAACGGAGTACGATGGTGTGTGGAGAAGTGGAGGAGAACAGAACAGAGTACAGCGGTGTGTGGGAGAGAGGTGGAGTCCTGAAGCAGGTACTGGGCTCAAGAAGCCAGGAAGACAGAGGGGGGAGAGTGGCCCAGGGGAAAAGCCTGCAGCTGCAAGTAAGGTGCCAGCAGCACATAGCTGCTACTTGGAGGGCCCCTGGGCTGGGACCCGGAGGAGCGGGCAGGCCCGGGTCCCTACCCCTCTCCCTGGGAAGATGGGGTTACCAGCGACACCCTGACCCACTGCGAGAGGCAAAAGCGAGAGACCCACTAGGGAAAAGCCGGCCGTTTGCCACAGTTCCTTGAGTTTATCACGATCAGGCATATTTTCTAATCCTATAGCCACTCTCATGGCTCTTCTCTGAACCCTCAGCATTAGAACTGGGCACAGGATTCCAGCAGCAGTCCGCACTGGTGGCAAAGACAGAGGTAAAATAACTGCTCTTCTTCTTGAGATTCCCCTGTTTATGCATCTCAAGATCGCACTGGCTCTTTTGGCCATGGTATCGCACTGGAAGCTCATGTTTAGCTGATTATCCACCAAATCTTTTTCAGAGTCCCCTAACCTGTAAGTATGGTCTACATTCTTTGCTCCTAGATGCACACATTTACATTTAGCATATTAAACACCTGTTGTTTGTCTGTACCCGCTTTACCAAGCAATCGATCCAGTTCACTCTACATTGGTGACCGGAGCTCTTCATTAGTTACCAATCCCCCAATTTTTGCATTGTTTGCAAACTTTGTCTCAACCAGGTGTTGGGCAGCCAGACCTAGTAGTCAGAGCCAGAGTCCACGGACGCAAGACAGGAGTCAGGAGTCAGCTGGGCCAGGATACCAGGTCAGAAGCAGGAGACAAAGTGGAGATCAGAAGCACAAGTCAGGAGGCACAGTCGGTCTGGGTCAGAACCGCAGATCAGATGTCAGGAGTCACGCTGGGTCAGGGTGCCAGGAAATCAAGCCAGGGGAGCGGGAGCAGAAAGCACAAGGGACACAATGCAGCAGCAGAACAGGGTGGAGCCCAGCTGGTCAGACAGCTTCCTGCTCCTGCTGCTGGCTTAAACAGGCCAGCCAGCCAACCAGCTGCTCCAGGACTCACCTGTCGGACTGCAGGAGCAAAGCCTCAAACGGACACTGGGCTTCATAGGTCCCAGGTAAACCAGCACCAGCAGGCTGCCAGATGGAGGGCTGGCACGTGGCTGCTCTGATAAACCTCTGCAGCCCCAGCTTTGAGATCGAGGTGTCATGACATCACTCCCCTCCGCTAGGGATGCCCTCTGGGCAACACAGGTCCAGGTTTCTCAGGATGGCTCCTATAGAAAGCCCAAACCGGGATGGGAGCATGAACATTTCCCAATCGATCGAGTACCATAATTTGCCCCGTTTGAGCTAAGAGTCAAGGACGTCATGTACAATGGATTCCTCTTGACCACAGAGGGTGGTGAGCAGGCTCTGGGGAAATGTGTTCTCAGGGCATGGCTTCAGAAGTGAGATGTGGAACACAGGGTGGACTCTCGGAGATCGAGGCAGCTGAGGCTCAAAGGTGACCAGGTTGATTTGTCACCAAATGCATAGAGCCCTGAGCTGATACAAAAATGTGGATCTGCATCTCCCAGAATCAACTTGTATCCGACCCGCAATCTGCACTCCATCTTTTATGTGTACCTGCATCTGCACTGCACCCACAGCAGTGGCCCCAGGGCTGCCAATCAGCCATTTGGCGGCCAGCTCCCCACCCCCAGCCCTGGGGGGCCTCCAAACAGCTGCTTGGCAACAGGGCTAGGGCTGACAGCTGAGCCAGCCCTGCTCCAGAAGTCATGAAGGTCCTGGAATGTCACAGAATCTGTAACCTCCGGGACTGAACCCTAGCCTTAGCTATGAGCTGCAGACAACTGCTTCCCTGCCTTGAGATCCACATCCAAGCCACGAGCAGCAAAAAATGGTCCGTGGATATAAAGCAGATATTCACGGATTTGCAGGGCTCTACAAATGCAGAACAGGCCAAGGAACTGATGGTCTAGTTTCTGGGGGGTCTGAGCTGTAGCTGCATCCATGATATCGTCCACTCCTCTCAAATCGAAGAGGGCCTGTGGGAGAGGAATCTGTAACAGGCCCCCTGCAATGCACAGCAGGGCAGGCACTTGCAATGGGAAGCCTGGAGATGGGACTCTGGGTGAGTCTCAGTGAGGCCTAAGATACGAGGAAGTAATAATCTTCTCTCAAGATCCAGGCTGGTTCCCCCGGGCTCTTCAGCGTGTGCACTGGGCAGGCTGAGGTGGCATGGCCCGTTTCATCACCCTAGAAGCATAGGTGGTGCTGGCGGCCCTGCTCCCTTTCTTCAGGTGTGAGTTGCTGGTGAGCCAGATTGGCGTGCCTGGCTTCAGCAGGTAACACAGCATGGGAAGCTGCAAGCAACCTCGGTTCTCCTTTCATTCTTGCAGTCGACTATCTATGTGGATGGTGAGGTCCACAAAGACATCTAGGCCCGTTGGCATCTCTACAGGGGCCAATTCAGCTTTGATTTCTTTCCACAAGTACCCTCTGAACTGGTGCAGCCACACTGCTTTGTTCCATGCTGTATCCGCTGGGAGGCAGCAGAAGTGTGCTGCACGGGAGCCATCTGGTTGCAGGTAGGCAAAAGTAACACACAGTGGCTGGGTCCACACTGATGGCGGCAAATTCACCGCCGTCACATCGATTGCTCTGTATAGACGTGCTCAGTCGATCCAGGAAGCGACGCAGGAAAACCACCCCGGTAAGTGGCGTAGCGCTGCGTCAAAGGGAGCGCTGTTCCCTTCGACGCAGCACCGTATGGATGCCATGCAGAGGAAACGCTGCGAAGTCGACGGGAGATACACAAATGATTTACGTCACTTGCATATCTCCCGTCAACTGCCGCCAAATTGCAAAGGTAAGTGTAGACTGGGCCAGTGTCTTTGTTCTGTTATTTGTTGACAATGCATCCCAAAAAAACTCTCAGCTTTCAAGTGGGAAAGCAGGCCCAAAATTCCATACAGAGGCCTTAATACTTACACAAATCTAAATTTTATACTATCATCCCTAACAGAAGGAAAGATAGGCAGAGGCAATATGTCTCCTTCAGGAGCTTTTTAATGACCTGAAAATCAGCAATTTGTCCATGTTTCCACTTCTAAGGAGGAGTACAAAAGAACAGCATAAGCTTGTAGGAATAAAATCAGAAAGGCTAAGGAACAAAATGAGTTACATCTAGCAAGGGACATAAAAGATAATAAGACGAGGTTATTTAAATATAGAAGGAGCAAGAGAAAGATGAAGGAAAGTGCGGATTCTCTACTTAGCAGGGAAGGAGAACTGATAACAGATGACGTCAAGAAAGCTGTAGGTGTTTAATACCCATTTTGCTTCAGTCTTCACTAAAAAGCTTAATGGTGCCCAGATACTCAACACAATTAATATTAAACAAAAGAACACAAGCCAAAATCGGGAAAGACCAGGTAAAAGAATATTTAGATAAGTTAGATGCATTCAAATCAGCAGGACCTGATGAAATTCATCTAGGTACTTTAGGAACAACCTGAAGTGATCTTGGAGCCATTAGCAATTATCTTCGAGAACTCCTGGAGGATGGGTGAGGTCCCGAAGAACTGCAGAAGACGAAATATAATACCTATCTATGAAAGGAGATCGAAGAGGACCTGGGAATTATACACCAGTCAGCCTAATTTCGGTACCTAGAAAGGTACAGCCTGGGATCAGGGTGCTGGTAGCCAGCTACCCCAAGAAAGATTCTCTTGCGCTGGAGGCAGGGGTAACAAGATGACTCACAATCCTGGGTACCCCAAGAGCCATCAAAACCAAGCACCGGTTTTCTTATGATCATACAGATGAACTTTCTTCATTGGTCAGAAATAGACTGAAATAGACAGAAAGAATTGTTAGATTGTCATTCTGTGTAACACAGGCTGTAAGATCCCACCCACTTACCCCTCCATTGAACTCAGTAATTTGTGTTTGATTAAAACGCATCTTCCAGAAAGGCCCCCAGTCTTGATTTGAAGATCAAGGACCTGATTCTCATGGGGGACTTCAATCACCCTGACATTTGCTGGAAGAGCAATACAGCAGAGCACAGACAATCCAGGAAAGTTTTTGGACTGTGTTGTGGATAACTTCCTGGTGCAAGTGCTGGAGCAAGCAACTAGGGGCCGTGCTTCTCTTGACCTGCTGCTCACAAACAGGGAAGATTTGGTAGGGGAAGTAGAAATGGGTGACAACCTAGGCAGCAGTGACCATGAGATGGTCGAGTTCAGGATCCTGAGAAAAGGAAGAAAGGAGAACAGCAGGATATGGACCATGGACTTCAGAAAAGCAAACTTTGACTCCCTCAGGGAGCTGATGGGCAGGATCCCCTGGGAGGTTAATATGAGGGAGAAAGGAATCCAAGAGGGCTGGCTGTATTTTAAAGAAACCTTATTGAGGGCGCAGGAACAAACCATCCCGATGTGCAGAAAGAATGGCAAGGGTGGTAGGCGACCAGCTTGGCTTAACAAAGAAGTCATTGGTGAGCTTAAACACAAAAAAGAAGCTTACAAGAAGTGGAAGCTTGGTCAGATGACTAGGGAGGATTATAAAAATACTGCTCAAACATGCAGGAATGAAATCAGGAAGGCCCAAGCGCAATTGGAGTTGCAGCTAGCAAGGGACGTGAAGGGGAACAAGAAGGGTTTCTACAGGTATGTTAGCAACCAGAGGAAGATAAGGGAAAGGGTGGGTCCCTTACAGAATGGGGGAGGCAACCTAGTGACAGAGGATGTGGAGAAAGCTGAGGTACTCAATGACTTTTTTGGCTCTGTCTTCACAGACAAGGTCATCTCCCAGATTACTGCACTGGGCAGCACAGAATGGGGAGGAGGTGAACATCCTGCAGTGCTGAAGGAACAGGTCCAGGACTATTTAGAAAGACTGGACATACACAAGTCCATGAGGCCAGATGCAATGCACCCAAGGGTTCTGAGGGAGTTAGCTGATGTGACTGAAGAGCCATTGGCTATTATCTTTGAAAGCTCGTGGCAACTGGAGGAGGTCCCTGATGACTGGAAAAAAGCAAATGTAGTGCCCAACCTCAAGAAAGGGAAGAAAGAGGATCCAGGGAACTATAGGCCGGTCAGCCTCACCTCAATCCCTGGAAAAATCATGGAGCAGGTCCTCAAGGAATCCATTTTAAGGCACTTAAAAGAGAGGAAGGTGATCAGGAGCAGTCAACATGGATTCACCAAGGGCAAGTCATGCCTGACCAACCTGATTGCTTTCTATGAAGAGGTGACTGGCTCTGTGGATGAAAGGAAAGCGGTGGACGTGACATACCTTGACTTTCGCAAAGCTTTTGATACAGTGTCCCACAGTATTCTTATCAGCAAGCTAAAGAAGTATGGGTTGGATGAATGGACTATAAAATGGATAGAGAACTGGCTAGAGCAAAGGGCTCAATGAGTAGTGATCAATGGCTCCATGTCTAGCTGGCATCCAGTCACAAGTGGAGTGCCCCAGGGGTCGGTCCTGGGGCTGGTTTTGTTCAATGTCTTCATTAATGATCTGGAGGATGGGGTAGATTGCACCCTCAGCAAGTTTGCAGATGACACTAAGGTGGGGGAGTGGTAGATACCCTGGAAGGGAGGGATAGGATACAGAAGGACCTAAACAAATTGAAGGATTGGGCCAAAAGAAATCTGATGAGGTTCAACAAGGACAAGTGCAGAGTCCTGCACTTAGGACAGAAGAATCCCATGCACAGCTACAGACTGGGGACTGACGAGTTAGGCAGCAGTTCTGCAGAAAAGAATCTGGGGGTTACAGTGGATAAGAAACAGGATATGAATCAGCAGTGTGTCCTGGTTGCCAAGAAGACTAATGGCATATTGTGCTGCATTAGTAAGAGCATTGGCAGCAGATCATGGGAAGTGATTATTCCCCTCTATTCGGCATTGGTGAGGCCGCATTTGGAGTATTGTGTCCAGTTTTGGGCTCCCCACTACAAAAAGGATGTGGACAAGTTGGAGAGAGTCCAGCGGAGGGCAACAAAAATCATAAGGGGGCTGGAGCACAAGACTTATGAGGAGAGGCTGAAAGAACTACTCCTGTTTAGTTTGCAGAAGAGAAGAATGAGGGGGGATTTGATAGCAGCCTTTAACTACCTGAAAGGGGGTTCTAGGGAGGATGGAACTAGGCTGTCCTCAGTGGTGGCTGATGACAGAACAAGGAGCAACAGTCTCAAGTTGCAGTGGGGGAGGTCTAGGTTGGACATTAAGAAAAGGTTTTTCACTAGGAGGGTGGTGAAGCACTGGAATGGGTTACCTAGGGAGGTGGTGGCATCTACATCTTTAGAGGTTTTTAAGCTGCGGCTTGACAAAACCCTCGCCGGGATGATTTAGCTGAGGATAGTCCTGCTTTGAGCAGGGGGTTGGACTAGATGAGCTCCTGAGGTCCCTTCCAACTCTAATATTCTATGAAGACCCCAAGAGATGGAGAACCCACCCATCCCTTGGTAGTTTGTTCAGTGCTCCCCCCAAGGTCCTCCTCCTGGACTTTGAAGTTAGCACACTGATCCATTTGCCCTCAGGATCCTGAAGTTCCTCTTGCGTCTCACCGAGACTCCTAACACTGGTATATAAGCAATTGAAAATGTCTCCTCTTCACGTTTCAGGGCTATCGGTGTTTGAACTGAGTTTGCCCCCTTCGTGCCTCTGTTTGCACTGGCCCTTTTACTTTCACTGTCTTGCATTTGTGTGTCTTTGGATGTGTTTATCGCTTGCTGACTTACATGGAGGCTGTCAGGTAATATCATGGGCAGCATGTGAAGCATCATCTCAGGAGGCTAGCTCCTTATTCGGCCTCTTCCACCTGCGGCCATGCCCACACTCCACCCCAGGCCCCGCCCTTCTCCCTTCTCGGCTTCCCCATCGCATCCCTCCTTCTCTCCTCTACACCCCCACCCCTGGGGGGCAAGTGACTGGGGGCCTGGATGGGAAGGGGAAGGAGGGATGAGGTGAACAATAGGGGGAGTGTGAGCAGGAACAAACGAAGGCGGGGGCTGAGCAGCGGGGGCCTCCAGAGAGGGAGGTGGAGCCTGCTGCAGAAAGGAGCAGCATGTCAGTGGCAGGTGGAGGATGCTAAGCTTCTATGTCATGCAGGTTCCCAGGCAGCTGGGGAAGTGCTATCTGCTACTCAGCTTCCTGGGTTCATCAGTGATCTCCCTGAGGAGTCTGAGGGATCTGGGAAGCTGAGTAGCGGATACCGAATCCTCCACTGCCTGGGAACCTGCCTGGTGCAGAAATAAGAAAAACTTCTGCCCTCCCAGCAGGGAGGGGCAGAGGTGGGGCCACCATGGCCCAGGCAGCAGTGGGTCGGCAATTGTACCTGCAGCCCAGGGGTAACATCTTGGTCTACCTCTCTGATGCAGAGACCGAGCTGTGCTGTGTGCTGTGATCCCGACTGCAGGTACAGGCAGTTTTGCTGGTACTGTGGCTACTCCATTCAGGCTGGAGCCAGGATGGATGCAGGCCCTGACAAACAGCACTCTTGTGTGCCTCTCACAGCTCAGGGATGGGCTGTCCCAAGTCCCCATCCTGCCATCCCCGGGGATGCAGAGCCCTTGAAGAGGCAATCTTCACTACAGCATGCAAACATGTTCTCACACTTGTACAGCTACCTTCATGGCCTGGATGGAATCTCTGGGCAATTAACAGAAGTAAATGACTCACACGTGTTCAGTTCACCACTGCAATTACACACCAAGAGCACCAGGCAGTAAATCCTACAGTTTAACAAAAGAATTCTGATTTCCCTATAGCCAGACAGACCCAACTGTCCTCCAACCTCAGCTCCTTGGTCTAGGTCTCCGCTACAATCCAGGCATCCGTCTGTCACGCGGGCTGCTTTAGGAAGGGGGGGCATTTGTGTAATTGGAC
>ML675609.1:63544486-63563551 GCA_007922155.1 Mesoclemmys tuberculata
TTATCCCTCCCTTCCAGGGTATCTACCACTCCCCCTACCTTAGTGTCATCTGCAAACTTGCTGAGGGTGCAATCTACCCCATCCTCCAGATCATTAATGAAGATGTTGAACAAAACCAGCCCCGGGACCGACCCCTGGGGCACTCCACTTGTGACCGGCTGCCAGCTAGACATGGAGCCATTGATCACTACTCATTGAGCCCTTTGCTCTAGTCAGTTCTCTATCCATTTTATAGTCCATTCATCCAACCCATACTTTTTTAACTTGCTGATAAGAATACTGTGGGAGACCATATCAAAAGCTTTGCTAAAGTCAAGGTATATCACATCCACCGCTTTCCCCTCATCCACAGAACCAGTCACCTCTTCATAGAAAGCAATCAGGTTGGTCAGGCATGACTTGCCCTTGGTGAATCCATGTTGACTGCTCCTGATCACCTTCCTCTCTTTTAAGTGCCTTAAAATGTATTCCTTGAGGACCTGCTCCATGATTTTTCCAGGGATTGAGGTGAGGCTGACTGGCCTGTAGTTCCCTGCATCCTCTTTCTTCCCTTTCTTGAAGATGGGCACTATATTTGCTTTTTTCCAGTCATCAGGGACCTCCCCCAGTTGCCACAAGCTTTCAAAGATAATAGCCAATGGCTCTGAAATCACATCAGCTAACTCCCTCATATCCCCCCTTAGTTGTCTCTTTTCCAAGCTGAGAAGTCCCAATTGTATTATTCTCTCCTCATACGGGAGCTGTTCCATACCCCTGAGCATTTTTTTTGCCCTTTTTGTACCTTTTCCAGTTCCAATATATCTTTTTTGAGATGGGGCAACATTTGAAAATCTAAGTACACTATATTCACTGGATCAGCCTTGTTCACATGCTTGTTGACTCCACCTCCCACAAAATTCTAGTAGAGTGCCGAAGCATGATTTCCCTTTACAAAAACCATGTTGTCTCTTTCCCCAGCAAATCATGTTCATCTATGTGTCTGATAATTCTGTTCTTTACTATAGTTTCAACCAATTTGCCTAGTACTGAAGTTAGTCTTACTAGCCTGTAACTGCTGGGATCGACTCTGGAGTCTTTTAAAAAAATTGGTATCATGTTAGCTTTACTCCAGTCATCTGGGACAGAAGCAGATTTAAATGCTAGGTTACATACCACAGTTAGTAGTTCTGCAGTTTCACATTTGAGAGTTCCTTCGAAACTCTTGGTGAATACCATCTGGTCCTGGTGACTTATTACTGTTTAATTTATCAATTTGCTCCAAAATCTCCTCTCCTGATGCCTGAATCTGGGACAGTTCCTCAGATTTGTGAACTATAAAGAATGGCTCAGGTTTGGGAATCTCCCTCATTTTTTCAGCCATTAAGACCGATGCAAAGAAGTAATTTAATTTCTCTGCAATGGCCTTATCTTCCTTGAGAGCCCCCTTAGCACCACAACTGTCCACACTTAGCCCAGCTTGTGCCATGCCCAGGCTAGACTCCTGTACCACACTCCTCTGGGTATCCCTTTGAAAGTAGCAGAAGATTCAGCTGGCACCAAATGCAGCGGCTGCCCTCCCAAGTTCTCCAGGTGTTCACTCTGGGAGCATCTCAAAGGCATGGTACCAGTCTTTCAAACCCCACATCAGAGCCGGTGCTGACCGGAAGCCAACTAAGCAGTTGCTTAGGGCTCCGAGCAGCTCAAGGGGGCCCCTTATTAATTAGTATCTGTTGTGGAGGGGCCCCCAAAATATTTCTGCTTAGGGCCCAGCACTGGCACTGCTCCAAACAGTCTGCCAGCTGACTACCTGGGGACCTTTGAGCTTTGGTTTTGCTTTTCACACTCCTGTTCTTCTCCCTGGTTTCTAACGTCTTGAGTTCAGGCTTTGGAAGTGCTGTGCTCCGAAAAGGTCTGCGGTGCAGCAAGACGTGTCAAAGCAGCTACCTTAACTCACCCTAAGCAAGCTAGTGAGAGAATACAGCTAAGGCCAGAGAGCTACACCCCCCAACTCTCCTGCCCACCCCATTCACAAAATACACCAGCCCGATCTCCAGACAATCAACAAAAATTAAACACAGGCCCCAAGAGGCTCACCTACATGGCAGTCTTTCCCTCTGCCTCCGGGGGTCGGGAGTTTTACTTCCCCGGTGGTGGTGTTTTGATTTAGGGGTTCATTTGTTTTTTATCAGACTAGACTGTGATCTGCAGGGTGCTGGGCGTGGCTCGGAAGGAGCAGCTGGGAGGTTTGTAGAATGGCTGTTCTGGGCTAGGCAGGGAAAAGCTACATGTGTGCGTTTGCCCAGAGGATGGGCACAGGGGGAGGGCCGGGGCCAGCTGCAATATAGCAGCTGTGCCTTTCTCCCCAGTGATGACCCCTATGCTCAGCAAGGGTGGAGGGGCCTACCTGGCAACAGCTCTCCACTGCTGGAGCTCTGAGCTGAAGCTTCTCTGCATTGAACAGCAGGGGCAGGCGCCTCAGCTCAAACAGCAGCTCCACGCCGAGCCCCCTGTGGTGACAGCTCCGTGTCTGTCCAACATATTGCTCTGCTCTGCCTTCCACCCAGAGCCAGAACTGGATGCGGAGGCGGCAGCAGACCAGAACTGTGAGCGCCTCCACTGAGCCCACTCCTTCCTCTGTTGAGGGGCTTCCTGGGGCTCTTCTTTACCTTCCCATCGTCCTCATCGCTTTCTACCTTCCAGCTCCTAATGTCTCTGTGAGTGCTGGGGTGTTCGGAGCCTCTCTGATGACACTGACTGTGGCGTTAACACCTAGGCTCCGCCAGGGCTGACGTGGAGCACTGCCATCCACTGATGTTGTATACGTTGTTCTCCTAGACAGCGTTTTAGTCACCAATCACGGGGTTTCTTTGCGCTTGTGAAGTTTCATGTCAGCGTTTTACAGCAATGTTCTGAAAAAGATGGAGACTATCTGAAAATCTGGGGGAAATAGCTTTTTCAAGTCTGTGGCTTAGCAACATAGCTTCCAGCACACGGGTACTGTGGGAACATCAGGCATGCTGAGAGCTAGCCCTTCTGGTATTTTTCCCAAAATACAGTCATGTCAGAACTGAACGACAAGATGGCAAAGGTCGCACTGCAAAGAAACATCCTGCTGTAAGCTTAGCTCTGGAACCAGGCTCAACGTCTTCAGAATAAAACACGTTGTTATAAGAGACGTGATAAAACAGGTCCATGGTATGAAGGATGCCACCTCCACAAGCACAAGGACAGAGGTGCTGAGAAAGGCAGCATGCAGCACAGGCGAAGGTCGGCACCTCCAGCAATACAGTGCTCTCAAAGACTGTGTGATGGGGCACATTAGGGACACAGGACAGCAGCAGCCTCCCTCACCCCCTGCTGCGTTGGGACAGGAAGCAGATCTCATCTGCTGATCTGAAACCTTGGACTCTTGACGCCAGAGGGCGCTGGCAGTCCCTTCTGGGTTTTATCAATGCAGAGCCTGCTGTCAGCTGGCTTTGGGGTTTTCTCTGTACAGTTCCTTAACTCAGATACCCTCTCAGCGTAGTTTCTAAGTGATGGTTAGTGGATGATGAATTGTCTCAGAGCAGCTTCTTGCACAGACCTTCCTTCAGCCCCTCCTCCCCATTTCTGCACACAGACCTCCGCTTTCTCAGGAGTCCTACACCTACTAAATCTGACACAGACAACCATAAATCTGAAACGCTGAAAAACATCCTGCAAGCAGGGCCTGCTGTCCCATCTAGCACAGAATAGGATGGGGGTGGGGAACTGGAGAAAACAGCAACAGCCACAAAGGAGAAGAGGTCAGCAGATGCTACATAGACACAAGCTGCAGCATGTTTGTCCTGTGGAAATCTTTATGTAGCAAACTGCTTCCTTGCTTCCCTGGGGTGAATTTACCATCCTCCTGAGGTCTCAATGAGTGCTCATCATTTCAGGTCACGTTGCAAGCACTGGAATTTTGGTGCATGTGAAAGTTGCAAACTCGGCAGAGGATAAGTGAGCGTGTTTCCAAGGGCATCTGAGCACCTCTCTCAGCCCCACGCCTCTTGCTTTGTGAATGTTGTTTGTGTGTTAGCGGTGTCCAAGTGCAGCTCTGAAACCAGTCAGTACTTTGACTGGAGTCCTGGGAAGCTTTTCCCAGCTAATTACTTCCTCATTCTCTCCGAGCTCCGTGCTTTCTAGGGTGAGGTGTAGGGCTGGGGGGAGACACTCTGCAAGTTTTAAGTGGAATCAGGTGCTGCCTTCCCTGCAGGGAAGTCTGGAAAATGTCAGAGCCCTTCAGCTAACAGGTACTGGCAGACAAACATGGAGCACTTCCCACAGAGGCCAGCCTCCTTGCCAGCACTCTAGTGCTCGCTCACATTTTCCTCTTTTGTCAGTTTTAATTGGGCCATTTACTGGTTTCTTTCTCTTTAGAAAGTTATCAGCTAAGTGCTAGGATTTGGTGCAGGCTGGTCTGTGAATGTGCAGGGAGCAAGAGAGACCATTTCCTCTTGCCTCCCCCCCAGCCTGACAGAAAGCATATCATCTTTGCAAAGCCCTTGGATGCCAAGGGTGCAGTGTAGAGAAATGCAAGGCTTGGAGAGCAGCTCCAGGCCTCCTCCCCCCTCAAACATACACTCAGAGCCATGCAGTAAAGGGAACATTAAAGAGGAAGCCACCAGGAAGGAGTCACACGTGCTTTTAAGATGCAGAAAGCTGGAAGAATTGCGCAGAAGGGCTGGCTGGCCTCGAAGGGCTGGCTGGGGAGCTGGGAACCATGTTTCGTGGTCAGAAGATCCCACCTGGGAGTGCGCAAGCACTGGGGGATGAATGTAACCATGGAGACCACTGCTGTGTTTGTTGGGCGTGGAAGGAGGGAGGGAGGGAATGGGAAAGCAGACTGAAGGTGCACAGAGAAGCCCAGGGATTGCAGCAAACAGCCTGTGGCTCTGCTCCCTCCACACCGGACTGTCTCATTCCTGCCCTGCTGATGTAATGCTACACAACTGGCTGAGCGTTCTACTGCAACAAAACACACGCTCCATCCAGCCTGGAGGGGCAGCACACAGTGTCACTAAAGAGCACCCGAGCCGCTTCTCAAATAATCATGCCCTGCTACGCCTCAGTGTTTCCATCACACTTTCAAGGTTAGAAGTGAACTAAGAAAAAAAAGGGACAATATTTTTCTTATTTACTCCTTTGAAGTACATAAAATGTAAGGAGGGGGACTGAATTGAGGTTCCCTGGATATTAACCAGCTGAGTACCCACCTATCCACGGCGCCAGCTTGCTAATGTGAGCTCTGCTTGTTAATTTATTTCCTCAGCGCTGATAAACAGCAGCTGCAGGAGTTCATTCTTGAAGATCTACAAATGGAATATCTGCCCACAAATTGCCACTGTCTTCTCAGTATCCCAGTGGGAAAGAAAGCCAGATATCATGCCTACAGTTCAGCTAACTTACTGGCTGAGCCTCTTGGCCACTTTAGATGCCTCTGCTGTTTCCTGCCAAGTTTCCACAAAACTTGTCTGAGCATTATCTTTCCACAAGCTCAGATGCCAACCCTGAACAATACTGAGAAGCAAGCGACTAGCAAAGTGGGCGACATGGTACTGGAACCCCAAGTCCTTCCTTTCTTAGATATTAGAAATGGAAGAAACTTTTCAGTTATTCAGTCCATCACTTCTGCTAATGCAGGATTGCTCCCTACGATTGAGTGAGTGACTTGACCAGACTAGTTTTAAAATGACAAACACAGCAGACCCTCCATTATTTCCCCGGGGAAATTATCCCATAGTCTGACAGACCCCACAGAAGGGAGGATTTTCTTAACATTTAGCCTCCATTTTCTTCTGCTTATCCCTCCCCAAGATATAGCCTCCTGGACTGCCTTAAACAAACACATTCCTGTGTGTGCTGCTTACAACCATCAAGTACATGCTGACTCGTCTCCCAGGACATCGGTGTTCAACCATCCTGGGCCCACAGGATTTACAGCAGTTCTCTTCAACTTTCTTCTCTATGAAGGCCCCAATCCTGCTACCACTTCCACACATCCAGCGTTACACAAGTGCCTAATCACTTGTGGCATCAGGGCCGAGGGCCTAGGACCTCTTCTTTGCAAAAAGCTCAAAACCAGCACTCCCCCTCCTCAGCCTCTTCAAACTGTTGGCTGCTTTCAATGCCACTGACCATGTACTACTTCTCTTCCAGAGCTAAACCCGCCTGGGCTTCCATGCCTCCATCTTCTCCTCATTCTCCAGTAGCTGCTTCCCTGTGTTCTTCAGAAGTTCTAGCTGTCAAGATGCTAGCCTAAAACTTGAGAGACCTGGGCTCAACTCCCTGTTCTGCCACAGACAGCCTGTGTCTCAATTCCTCAGCTCTAATGTAGGGAGAATAGCCATGGCCTGCCTCCCAGGGATGTTATGAGAATAAATGTATTCAAATGGGGAGGTGCTCAGGGACTACGGTGATGGGGGCCATAGATGGAAGATCCTCCTCATCTCCCCACACCCCACCAGCTATCACTGGGGAATCCCAAAGAGCTCTGTCCTTGGTCCCCTTCCTTCCCCCCTCTCATCTGCAAACACATTCAACTCTCATCTCCATGCAGAGACTCAAAGATCCACCTCTCTACTCCAGACCTGTCTCCGTCTGTCCAAACTAGAATCTTGGTCTGTCTCTCTGACATTTCCTCATGGATGTCTAGCTGGCAGCTCAAGTTCAGCATGGCTAAACCAGAGCTCTTAATCTCCTGTCTCGATCACAGTGGATAACACCGCCACCTTGCCTCTCATGCAGACCCATAACCTGGGTGTCATTTTCGACTTGGGCCCCTCTCCAGATCCTCACATCCAAATCCTAAATCTTGCTGATTCTTCCTGCATATTTCTAGAATCTGGCCTTTTTCCTCCACCCATGCAACTAAATCTCTCCTCCAGGATCTAATCATCTTGGTGAATGGTCACTGTGAGTGTGTGTTTCTAGTGGGGTCCCACAGGGATCGGCTCTTAGCACCATGCTATTTCACATTTGTATCAATGACCAGAAAGAAAACATAAAATCAACACTCAAAGTTTGCTGCTAACACAAACACTGGGGGAGTGGTAAATAACAAGAGGACAGGTCACTGATACGGAGTGATCTGGTCACTTGGTAAGCTGGGCACAAACAATGTGTGTTTCAGTACAGCTAAATGTAGTTGTATACATCTGGGAACAAAGATTGTAGGGACTCTCTCCTGGGAAGCAGTGACTCTGAAAGGATTTGGGGATGGTGCTGGTAATCAGCTAAACATGTGCTCCCCTCCAATGCTGTGGCCAAAAGAACTATTACAATCCAGGAGAATCTCAAGTAGAAGCAGAGAGGTTAATTTACTCATGTATTTAGCACTGGTGGAGTACCATGTCCAATTTTGGTGTCCAGAACTCAAAAAGCATGTTGATAAATTGGATAGGCTTTAGAGAAGAGCCATAAGAATGATTACAGGATTAGAAAACCTGCTTGAAGCTAGAGAAATTCAGATGGAAATAAGGCATATGTTTTTAAAAGTGACAGTAATCAACTAGTGCAATCATTTCTAAATCAAGATTTGATTTTTTTTTAAAGAAAAAGATCTGCTTCAGGAAGTATTGTGAAGATGTTCTCTGGCCTGTGTTATACAAGCGGTCAGATGAGATGGCCACAACAGTCCCATCTGGCCTTAGAATCTATCAGTCTCATGTCTCGATTACTACAACAGCTTTCTCTCTGGTCTTGACATATGCAATCTTGGCCCACCCACATCCATTCAGAATATTGCAGCCACGATCATTTTCCTGGCTCAGCACCTTGACCATGTCACCCCTCTCTCTGCATCACTCCATAGGCTCCTCCTCTTCACTGCACCAAACAAACTATTCAGCCTGCACTTTCAAGCATTTCATGGCCTATCCGCACTCTGCCTATCATATAACTCCTATGCTTTTGAGATGTCAGCTCCAGGCTCTGCTCTGCCAACGGTTCCAGCCTCCTTTGCCCACTTGTCAAATTTTCAAACAAGCACCTCTGAATTTTTTTCCATGCTGCCCTTCACACAAGGGATGAGCTCCCTGTAAACATTCACAAAGCCTGTACATGTTTTGTCCAGTCTAAATGTAAATGTGTTAAGAGACGGAATTTCTACCACTTGTTATGGATCTGCTGCTCATTTTAAATGATTTAAGGAAGAGTAAATCAGGCTTGATATAAAAGAAACAAAATGCTAAACCAAAGAAGGCAGCACTCCTACTGTAGCTGCTAGTGGTCAGACTGCTAGTAGTGTTTTAAACCCAATAAGCAAATCAGGTAACAAACAGTGGCAAGTTGAGCCTAAATTTTTTATATAGGCTGATGGGCTCTGGCTTGAGGGATCCTCTGAGGAAAAAAGGACTGAGGAGTCAATGTGGAGGAGACATGTGCCTGCTGAACAGCACCACCTCAAACAATTACTATGTCTGAGGGCCACAGAGAGAGAGAGAGAGAAAATAATGGACTTTGTGTCAAACAGCCTCCTTCACCTGGAAGAATTGCACTCAGTTCTGGCAGTCTCACCTTTAAAAAGATATATCAGAGGCTGAAACGGTCTGGAAAAGAGCTACAAATGTAGGGAGACAGAAATGCTGCACCAGATCAAATGAATGGTCCGACTAGACAGATATTCCAGTACCAAAAGTAGTTTTAGCAGATGATTCAGAGGAATGTGTAAACCCTCCCTAACAGACCAGTTTGCAATCACCTGCCCACAGACAATCAGCAGTTCGTTTATGCCATGGGGCATGAAGGTTATATCACATACTAGATACTGTCGTAGGTGGTTAAAGATCCCAGTGAGATTTACATACTATATGACAAAAAACTCAAACTCATAGACTCATAGGTCAGAAGGGACCAATATGATCATCTAGTCTGACCTCCTGCACAAGGCAGGCCACAAAACCCTACCCATACACATTTATAACAACCCCGAACCCATGACTGAGTTATTGAAATCCTCAAAAGTGAGATTTGATGGCATAGTGGGGCGTGAATGTATGTATAGATGACCAAATGGTGGCCCGGCAGACATCCTGAATCGGTACCTGCGCCAGGAAAGCCACTGAAGACAGCTAAGCCCTTGTGGAATGGGCCAACAAGGATGCTGGAGGCATGACTCCTGCTTGTTCATAACAGTGCGGATGCAGGCTGTAATCCAGGATGAAATACGCTGCGAGGAGACCGATTTGCCCTTCATCCTGTCCACAATCACCACAAAGAGTTGCGTGAAGTGGTGGAACGATCTGGTTCTATCAATGTAGAAGGCCAGGGTCCTCCTTACACTGAGTGAATTTAAGTGTCTCTCCTCATTAGAGCGGTGAGGTTTAGGGCAGAATATCTGCAGGAAAATATCCTGATTAATGTGAAAGTGGGAAACGACCTTCAGGAGGAACGCAGGATGGGGGCGGAGCTGGACCTTGTCCTTAAAGAACACTGTGAGGCAGCTCTGAGGTCAGGGCCTTAACCTCCAACACCCTATGTGCAGACGTGTTACTATTAGAAGCGCCACCTTCCAGGACAAGTGTGTGAGTGAGCATGAGGCCAAAAGCTCAAATGGTGGAGCAGTGAGCTGGGAAAGAACAAGGTTCAGGTCCCACTGAGGAACTGACTCTCTGACCTGAGGGAAGAACCTTTCTAGCCCTTTAAGGAATCTAGTTGTCATGTCGTGGGAAAAAACGGATCTGCCCTG
Source organism: Mesoclemmys tuberculata (assembly GCA_007922155.1). Classification (NCBI taxonomy): domain Eukaryota; kingdom Metazoa; phylum Chordata; order Testudines; family Chelidae; genus Mesoclemmys; species Mesoclemmys tuberculata. The sequence goes on from ML675609.1 coordinate 63,554,175, forward strand.
CATTGCTGGGTAGAACGCAGATATTGCCACCAGGTGAACTTTCACTGATGAATGGGCTAGGCCTTCCTGCTTCAAATGAAGCAAGTAGTCTAAGATCACGCATATAGGAGACTTTGACGGCGATACATTCTGCCCGGCCACCCAGCAGGCAAAGCGCTTCCACTTCGCTAGGTACGATGCTCTGTGGGTAGTCTTCCTACTTTCTAACAGCACTCTCTGGACCTGGGATGAACAGTGGTGCTCCTCCTTGTTCAACCATGCATCAGCCAGGCCATCAGATGCAGGGAGGCTAGGTCCAGGTGAAGCAACCAGCCCCTGTTTTGTGAGATGAGGCCTGGGCGCAGTGGCAAAGACCAAGGATGAGCCTCCTATAGATCCAGCAGCATCCCAAACCAGTGCTGGCGAGGCCACTCTGGGGTTATCAAAACGACTCACGCTTGGTCTCTCTTGACTTTCATCAGAACTCTGTGCAAGAGAGGTATTGGAAATGCATAAAGGAGACCCCTCAATCACAAGAGTAGGAAAGCATCTGTCAGGGAGCTGCCTTCCGACCCCAGGAGAGAACAGAAGCAGATGCATTTCCTATTTTCCCTGGTGGCAAACAGATCCACACGGGGAGCTCTCACCTTTGGAAGATGCAGTCGGCCACCTCCTGGTGGAGCGACCACTTGTGACAGCAAAAGGACCTGCGCTCAAACGATCTGTTAAGGTGTTCTTCAGCCCCGGCAGATGGACCACTTCAAGGCGGATGTTGCACTCTACATGGAAGTCCCAGAGACGAATGGCCTCTCAACACAGGGCTGGAGACCTGGCTCCCCCTTGCTTGTTGATATAGTACATCGCCGCTATGTTGTCCGTGACGACCCTCACCACCTTGTTGGACAGATGCAGCAGAAATATCTTGCAGGTTAATTGGATGGCTCCGAGCTCTTTGACATTTATGTGAGCATTTAACTCCTCCCCAGGCCAGTTGCCCGGATCCAGAGAGGGAATGATGGCCACTAGGGAGACCATGTGAAACTTTAGCTTTCTGAGGAACTTGTTCAGTGTTCTCAAGTCTTATATGGGTCTCAGGCCTCCCTTCGCCTTTGGGATGAGGAAATACCTTGAGTAGAAACCTTTCCTCTCATATTCTGAGGAATCTCCTCTACCACTCCCAACTGTACAAGTATTTGCACCTCCTGAACAAGGAGTTGCTCATGAGAGGGGTCCCTGAAGAGGGACAAGGAAGGAGGGTGGGAGGAGGGATCGAGGTGAACTACAGGGTGTATCCAGTCGCCACCATATTTAAGACCCAACGGTCCAACATAATGTCCCTCCAGGCCGGAACAAAAGGGGCAAGGTGGGAGGCAAACAGAAGGGAGGCTGGATCTCAGGCACGAACTGGTCGGTCACCCTCAGGCACACCTTTCAAAAGCCTTTCTTCCCACCCGAGGAATGACGGCTCGGGCCTAACTCTGAAGTAGATTCCGGTGAACTGCTCTGGCAGCGTTTATATCCTCTGTTTCTCCTTCTGTAGGGCTCTCCTCTGGACTGGCTCTGGGGTCATTCAGACCGCGCAGCCTGGAGTCTGTTCCGTGAACAGAGCAGCGCCATTGAATGGAAGGTCCGGGACAGACTGCTGGACTTCCATCGGGAGGCCAGATGACTGGAGCCACAAGGCCCTTCTCATTGACATGGCTGAGGCCATCGCCCACACTGCCAAGCCTGCCACATCCGAGGCCGCCTGCAGGCAGGCTCTGGCCACAGTTTTACCCTTCTCCAAGATGGCCTTGACTCTCGCTTGAAGGACTGGGGAAGGGAGTCAGCAAACTTTTCAAGTGATTGTCATATGTTAAAATGGTACTGCCCTAGCAACGCCTACTAGTTAGATCCCCTTAGCTAGAGGCTCGCTATTGAATAAATTTTTCAGCTGAATAAATCCATTTTCTTTGCCTCTTTATTCTTTGGTGTGGAGTTCATTTGTCCCTGCCCATTGTGCTCGTTTTCTGCCACTACCACTAGCGAGCCTGGAGCCAGGTGCATATACAGATATCCGAACCCTTTAGCGTGCACATAGTTTTTTTCTCTGCCTGCTTGGATGTGGGGGACAGAGATGCCAGGCTTGCCACAAGGCTTTAGCCAGTTCTATTACCCCCTCGTGCACTGGGAGGGCCACCCTTGACAGGGCTGTGGACACCAGAGACCTCATCGACAGGTTCTTTAAGCTCCTCTATCTTGAAGCCCAGGTTGGTTTCTACCCTTTTCAGTAGGTCTTGATGGGATCTATATTTGTCCAGAGGGGCAGCGTGAGAGGGGCCTACTACTGCCTCATCCGGGGAGGAGGCTGGCAATAGGGGGGCTGTGGGAGCCACTTCCCGAGTCGGGGTGGTCACCGACGGACTGCCTGACAGCAACTCCTCATGCTCTGAGTCGACGTCCAAGGCCAGTGCTGTAGGGTGCTGTTTCAAAGACTGCGGCACTGATGGGGGAACGCCCAAGGGTCCCAGTACCTCCGGGGTCCAGCCCAATATCCTTGCGGCCATCCTCCCATCTGAGGTGGCATAGGGAAACCTGCGGGTGGCTTTGTATCCTGCACCTTAGAGGGGCGTATAATCTCCTCCCCCGAGACTGAGGAAGAGTACCCCGGTGACCACAAGGGTGCTGGCCTCGCCTCCGTGTCCCTACATCAGAGATGCGGTGCCAGGGAGTGGTGTGCGGAGCCAGAGTGTTGGTCACATCTTGAGCACATCTTGTCCTTTGGTTTCCTGCATGGACTTTCATGCTGTGGCTCCAGTGCCTGCTGTGCGCCAGAGAGTCACGATGCGGCAGGCTCAGTGAACTCTGGGACTCCGAAGAACAACATCCACACTCTGCAGATCGGTGCCCATACCCTGGGGGCCAGTGCCTCACACTCGACCGCTGGTCTGAACCCCATCTGTCTCAACACAGGTCCAGCGACTGGTGCCGAGTACCCAAAAAGCACCTTGAGACCGGCGAATGGCTGCCAGCGGGCAGGGGATGAGGCCATTGCTCTGGCATCAGCGTCTCCTTCAATGAACCCCCACCCCTCAGCGTGCAGGCCTACCCTCCAGAGGCGTAGGCGCCACCGGCATCGCCAACGGGTCCTTCAACTCCTGGAAAGCTTCAGGCATGGACAGGACCAATATGTGGCACAGGCCCTGCTGTCCAGGTGGAGACCCTTTCTTGAGCTGATTCCGGCTTCCCTGGAGTTTTCTTGGTCAGCTTCAGTGCCAGCGAGCGCTCCCTCTCCAAGTGTGCCTTCTTCTGGCACGTCCTCAGCACCAGGGATGTGGAACGGTGCCAGGTCGACTCCGGCACCAGAGGGGCACTTTTTAACGATGCTGTGGTATTCAGTCTCGAGTCTAATCTCGGCTCCGATGCCCAGTCTGAGTGCCGCCTCCATCAGAAGGGCCTTAAGTCTTATGTCCTGGTCCTTGCAAATCTTACACTTTGCGGAGAAGTGTGTTTCCCCTAAGCACCTTAAACAGTTCTGATGTGAGTCACTCAGTGGCAGAGGGTTCTTGCAAGAAGTGCAGGGCTTAAACCCTGGGGACCGGGGCACGTCCTGACCCACGGAACTAACTAACTAACTTTTTAAAACTATATACGCGTACACTAGCAAGAGCTGGAAAAACAGTGAAAGAACCACTAGGAACATGAAGGCTTGTGAGAGCAAGAGCGTTGTTCCAGTATCACCACGGGCGGGAAGACAGAACTGAGAGGGAGAGGCAGCAGCGCCATATATGCGCGTGCACATGCACACCGCTGCAAAGAGCGCTAGAGCCGGCTCTATGGGTACCACTAAGGGAAACATTTCCAGCACCAGTACACGTGGCGCGCACACCTAAATCAGAATGGACATGAGCAATCAGTCAAAGAAGAACAAAAGCTGCAAGGTGCTGAGCACATTAGCTTGATCCAGCAAAGTAATTAAGTATGTGCTTAATTTTAAGCACAAAAGTAGTTCTCCTGCATTCAGTGGAACTACTCGTGCCCTTTAGTGCTTAAAAGGTTAGGCTAATGTGCTCAGCATCTTGCAGGATCAGTCCTCTTAAGACACAAACAACACGGATAGTTACACAGCTAAGGTACAAGTAATCCAAGTTCATGCTTCTGGTAGTATTTTATTACTATGGGCCAGGAAGGAATTCTGCTAGACCCATGGTGGAGTTTTTCCTTCTATCAGTTTCCCCAAAACACTGATCATTGCCCCTGGCAGGATCCCTGTCTTGTTCAACCAAAGGTATTGGCTAACATGGCCAGTTCTACGTTCAATTAGGGAAAATACAGGATTGCAGATGCTCAGTAAATGATTTCCAAACATCCATAACTTCATTTCAAAACCATTTCTTTCTTTCTCTTTTTTCTTCCTTCCTTCCTTCTTTTTTATTTTTAAATAAAGACTCATTCTGGGCTCTGACCATGCCACGTCAGAAATATTAGTGAGCAAGAGGAAAGGGAGGCTGGTTTGAGTTATCTGAACAAATATACAATCCAACAATTTAAAAATATATATCTGAAAATGAATAGGAGAGAACCAGAAAAAAAATAGACAAAGAAGTGGAGAGGATCAGGGCTGGGGTGTGATAGCTCCACACTCACTCACCAACGAAGAATAAAAACTTGTTTTTTTACGCTAACATTTTAAGCAGTTTAACAAACTTAACGGAGGGTGGGAGGGACCCACCACCGAACACCGTATACAACTCAGCAAAGCTGGAGCAGAGAAGGAGCTGCTACAGCAGACGAAAGGCAGGTCCCTAGCCTTTTTCCAAGCATTTCTGAACTATACTAGACTTTGGAGGGGCAGACAGTTGAGCACCATTAAGTTAATGCATTTACCCCACTGACTCAGACACACTATCTGGGTTTGTAAGCATCTAGTGGAGTAGACACAGCTTCGGCTACTCAATAGGAGTCCTAAGAAGGGCAAGAACTCTGCGGAGAACAATCATTTTGGGTCGAACCTTAGGAGTATTGGAAAGGCAGCAAGCTGTCCCCTTCTGGCTCCAATTACCCTCTTAAATCCAGCATTGCAATAGCTACGTTGTTTGCCTCTTCAGTCATACAGAAAGGTACTTTTCCCAGGGGTGGCCGAAAAGCCGGTTGCTTACATGTAGTAACTGCTGTTCATGGAGATGTGCTGCTCACACCCATTCCATTCTAGGTGGGCGTGCCTGTGTGCACAGTTACCAGAACTTTTTTCCCTCAGCAGTATCCATACGGCTGGCTCCAACGTCCTCTGGCACCATGCGCTCATGCCACAGTACGTGAGGCGCCCCCTCATTTCCTTCTTGTCGTCAACGCCGACAGCGGGGACGGAGGGCGGGTCATGGAACGGACGTGAGCAACACATCTCAAACAGCAGTTACTATAGCCATCGTCTTTTCTTCGAGTGCTCACTGATGTTGATTCCTTTGCCGGTGACTCACCAGCAGTGCTGCTGAAGGTGGGCTCAGAGTTCATGGATGCGCCATCTGCAGCATTGCCCTCCTGAAGTTGCGTCATCCCGAGCCTGCTCAACTGTGGTGTAGTGGGATGTGAAGGCATGTACCAAGGACCAGGTAGCAGCTTTACAAATGTCTTGTATTGGTACTGGAGCCAGCAAGGCCACTGATGAGGCTTGCACTCTGGTGGAGTGGGTTGTGACAGCACCAGATGGTGATAAATTCGCCTGCTGATAGCATAGCTTAATGTAGGAGGAGATCCATGAGGAGATCCTTTGTGAAGAACAGATGATCCCTTCTTCCTCTCTGCCAACGCCACAATGAGCTGGGAACTCATACAAAAGGGCCTAGTTCTTTCAATATAGAAAGCTAATGCTCACCTCACATCGAGGATGTGCCATTTACACTCCTTGGCAGACCTATTTGGCTTAGGGTAGAACACTGGCAGAAAAACATCCTGGTTGTTATGGAATTGAGATACAACTTTAGGCAGGAAAGCCAAGTGTGGCCGCAGCTGGACCTTGTCCTTACGGAAAACAGTGTATGGCGCTTCTGAGGTGAGTGCCTGTAGCTTACAGACCCTCAGTGCCGAGGGAATAGCTATGTGGAAGGCCACTTTCCAGGAGAGGAGAGGCACCAGGCAAGTTGTTAGAGGCTCACATGGGGGACTCGTAAGCTGTATCAGCTCCAAAATCAGTTCCCAGTGGAGGTAGAGGGTCATGGGCCTGAGAAAAAGTCTCTCTAAGCACTTAAAGTACCTGGCCATCATGGAGTGGGAGAAAACCGATCTCTCTTGTATCAGGGGGTGAAAGGCTGAAATAGCTGTGAGGTGGACCTTTACTGAAGAGATCGCTAGTCCCTGCTCCTTAAAATGCAGCGGGTAATCCAGAATCAATTGTAATGAGGCTTGCAGAGGTGGAACCCCTTAGACTGATGCCCAGTTAGAAAAACTCCTCCACTTGGCCAGGTATGCCATCCTGGTGGAGGGTTTTCTACTGCCCACCAGGACTTCCTGGACTTTGGACAAACACTCCTGTTCACCCGTATTCAGCCAGTTCACCACCGTGCTGTCATGTGTAGGGATGCCAAATCCGGGTGTAGGAGCTGGCCTTCATTCTGCCATAGTAAGTCCGTCCGATGTGGCAGCTCCAGCGGGGGTGCAAGTGAGAGTTCTAGCAGGGTGTTGAACCAAGGCTGTTTCGGCCAAGTGGGCACTACTAGGATGATGTCTCCCTTGTGCCCCTTGATCTTTAGCAGGATTGTGTGAATCAGTGGTGTTGGAGGAAAAGCATACATGAGGGTCCCCATCCACGGGAGGAGAAATGTGTTGGACAGCAGGCAGCCCTTCGTTGATTCCGCGGAGGGAGGAAAACTGCTCACATTTCCTCTTCAGGCTGGATGCGAAGAGGTTCACTTGAGGCATTCCCCACTTCCAGAAAAACATAGCCACAACTTGAGGGTGAAGTGACCACTCGTGACGAGGTAAGAAGGACCTGCTGAGTCTGTCCACTACCGTGTTCTTGTCCCTTGGCAGGTGGGACACCATGATGTGGCCATTGCTCTGAATGGAAAGATCCCACAGCCGCATTGGCCTCCTGGCACAAATCTGAGAAGCCAGCTTCACCCTGTCTGTTGCTATAAAACATCGCAGTGGTGTTGTCGGTCAAAATCTGCACCACCTTGCCTTCCACATAGGGAAGGAATACCTGGCATGTCAGCCTTATAGCCCTGAGTTCTTTCACATTTATGTGCAGGCTGCGATCCGCTGAAGACCAAGTCCCCTGAGTGCTGCGATCCTTGTCAATATACGTGCCCTATCCCAGGTCTGAAACATCAGACATGAGGGTCATCAAGGGAGTTAGACCCTCGAAGGGCATCCCCCATAGCACTGACTGCGGGTCGGACCACCAACTCAGAGAAGCTGATACACACAGTGTGACTTCTACCACTTGGTTCAGTGTGTGCTTGCTCGGGGAGTAGACTGAAGCTGGCCATGACTGAAGTGGTCTGAGGCGCATCCAAGTGTGTTGCACTATGTACATACAAGCCTCCATGTAGCTCAGAAGTTGAAGGCAAACAAGAGCCATCATGAGGGGAGCCATCCGAATATCCCCTGTGAGTCACAGTGAGCTTCCGCCCCACCTTCTGACTTTTCCCATTTTTAGAACTCCTTGCAATATCCAGGAGGCTGATTTGCATCCATCCAACTGGAGAAATGTGCAGTTTTGTCCATCTCTGTGCAGGAAGCAAACATAGCCAAGTTACATCTTTCCAGGACATTAATTTAATGCTGGAGATCTCAGCTGTGTTTCATGTGATCAAAACTTCTAGTACTGGCAGGCTAGAAATCTTAGTGATTCAGTGGAAGAGGCAGGTGAAATGCACAGAGGCAGTTATCTCGCTCCTACACATTTACGTTGGTTTTCAGGTATGCCCTTCTTTGTCCAGTGTCAATAGAGGCTGCAGTCGGAGTTGGAAACACTACAAAAAGTGACTTTTCACCTGAACCAACCTGTCCTATCCAAGGCAGCAATCACAAAGGAAAGGGAATTTTTTTTCCATGAGCCAATATCCTCACTTTTGGGTGCAGTTTTTAGGGAGGCTCTCAGTCTAGGTATGTTCCTGAATGGTTACGTCTTGTCAATGTAAAATATAATGCACTCATGACATGCTAGGTGGACCCTTATGGAGCAGACGGAAAGTCCAGATTGTTTCAGGGCTAATATAGTCCAATACTGCTGAAAAGGATGCTGTCCTGGGAAATGGGTAGCGCTGGAGATGTCCAAATACAAGACTTCTTCCACTTACCTTCAGAAATCACTCCTGTTGATACTTTTCTGCTTTGGAGAAAAACATTCTGACCTTCAGCTGGAAAGATTTTTTCAGTGACATCATCCTGCCAGCATCTGAACTGTCAGCTGTAACAAAGCTGGGTTTGAGTGCAGGATCTGAACATCGTTCTTCAAGACTCTGTCTGGCAGAGCCGGTAAAGGGATCAGGGAGCCATCCGGAGAGATTCATCAGATCCAAATACCAGAAATGCTGGGCACACACTGGGGGTGTCATAGTCATCAGGCCTAGGTCCTACCTTATTATCACAGGAATCAAAGGAAATGTGTCCAAGTGACGAGGAAGGCACCTGTCAGGGAGCCTGGGCTCAAAGCCTCTATGTAACAAAATGTCTGACACTGCTTGTTCAGCCAACAGGTCTATTCCTTGAGTCCCCACTTGTGAGAGATGCTCTGCAGGACTGGGTCTTTGACAAACTACTTGTGGTTGTCAGAGAACTGCCCTCTGAGTTGCTCTCTCAAGGTGTTCTGAAGTCTGGGAAAGTGCAGTCACCAGTGTGATTTGATTCAGAACACACCAATACCAGTGCAGGGATGATCTTGCTTGTGTTACTGGTCAGCTCTGTGTTCTTGGGTACCCTCGCGCAGTACCCAGCTTGTCTGACTCATGAAGGACTTCCCCCACCATCACCTCTGCCTGAACCAGAACTGAGCAGAAGAAAGACTTACTAAAAGCAATGAAAATGCAGTGGGAGACATACCTAAACCCCTCCGGACAAGGGTGACAGGATTAAGGCAACTCCCCTAGTCTCATTTGCATCAAAGATGGGACAGGGAAGCACCTCCATTAGTGTTCAGAGTGGAGAAGAGAGGTTCCCAGGCAGGGACCACTGAACTCTGGGATCAAAGAAGCAGGGAGCACTACATGAAGGGGGATCTCTGCTCCAGATGCTAATTGATCCACACCTGAACACACCCAGCTCAGCTTTTATCAAACCAATTCTAGTAATGACTCCTTTGTTGGCATCCAAAATACTGAATCTGCCTGATTGCACCGTGAGTTCCCTTGGAGTAACATTGCCCATAGCCAGGAATGATCAGTTCCTATTATCCAGCCTAAACAAACAGCTCTGGGACA
>ML675609.1:63563951-63585320 GCA_007922155.1 Mesoclemmys tuberculata
CCCTGAGCCATCGTTTACCCACAAACAAACCTAGTGTTCTCCCTTCAACCATTGTTGTTTCCCTACGAAAAGCCCTGCCCACATTCAGAAATTCTGTTCCAGTGCTTGGATCCAAATGCTGCACCAGTTCCACTGGGACTTCACCTTTTCCTAACTGATCGTGTTGGGGGCTTTGCCTGTCTCAAGCACTCTGGACCTAAGCTGAACAGCTTGTCTACCTGGGAACCGTCAACCGGTTCAAGCTGCACTGAGTGGTGAGACCACATCTCTCTCTCTCTCTTTTGTTAAGCCCACTTTCACCCTCAGACTTAGTTTAATCTCTCTCTCTCTTGCCCTTACTCCAGGTATAACTTTCTAAACCTGACTTTTGCAATCAAACGTGGACTAGATTTTCCCCAATACCCCAATTGACACCTTGTAATATTGTAACTGTTTGGTTTGTCTGTCTTTCCTTGTACGGCTTTTACTACTAGTATCATATGTTTTATACACCTGGCAATAACATAACTTTTATGGTCAAGACAGTTGCCAGACTCTCTCCGAACTTCATTCACTCTTTCGTGTTCTCAGCTTCCCTATTTGCTCCACAGCAAATGGGGACTCTAACTATCCAGACATCTGCTGGGAAAGTAATACAGCAAAACACAAAATGTACAATAAGTTCTTGGAATGTGTTAGGGACAACTTCTTGTTTCAGAAGGTGGAGGAAGTAACCAAGGGGACAGTTATTTTAGACTTGATTCTGACCAACAGGGAGGATCTGGTAGCGAATCTGAAGGTGGAAGGCAATTTGGGTGAAAGTGATCATGAATTGATAGATTTCATGATTTAGTTTAGTAATCTAATTTCCTTCTTTGACAGGGTTACTGAGCTAGTAGATAGGGGAAAAGCAGACGATGTGCTATACCTTGATTTTAATAAGGCTTGTGACACATTCCCATATCACACTCATAAGCATACGAGGGAAATGTGGTCTAGATTGACGGTTCCCAGCCTGGGGTGCAGGACCCTCTTAGGGAAGCACCAAAGATTACAGGGGATCCATGAGGCTTCAGTAACATTGAGGTCATTTAGCCCTCTAAACCCTGCACTGGCTGGACACAGTAGCCCCAAGCTCTGTGCCAGCTGGAGTGGAAAAGCCCCTCCACCAAACTGGCCAGGCACTAGGCCAGAGTGGATAAGCAGCCCCGCACCAAGCCTCACGCCAGCCAAAGCAGAGGAGCAACCCTCCCAGCCCCAAGCCGGCCAGGCACCCAGCCAGATCAGAGCAACCCTGCACCAATGGAGGCCTGGAGCAGCCCCGGCCAACCCACCAGCGCCTGCCGCCACCATTACCCTCATTCGATGAGGGACAGGAAGAGGCAGGGCCACATGTGGCGTGCAGTGGCAGCTGCCCCAGGGAAGGCTTAGTTTCTTACTCAGGCAAGAGTAATTTATTATTATTATTAATGTATTTTAGTGGTATTATTGTCACTCTGTGTTTTAAGGGGTTGTGTGTGTTTATGGCTGGGTTGGGGAGGAGGTGGGGGTGTTAACTGGTGGGACTTTTGTTCAAAAAGGTTGGGAACCACTGGTCTAGATGAAATTACTATAAGGTGAGTGGACAACTGGTTGAAAGACCATAATCAAAGAATAGTTATCCCTGGTTCACTGTCAAAGTGGAAAGGCATATCTAGAGGGGTCCTGCAGACATAATTCCTGGATCTATTCAACATTTTCATGAATGACTTGGTTAATGGAGTGGAGAGCATGCTTATAAAATGTGCAGATGATACCAACCTGGAGGGGCTGCCAGTGCTCTGGAAGACAGGTTTAGAATTCAAAACACATTTGACAAATTGGAGAATTGGTCTGAATTCAACAAGATGTAATTAAACAAGTACAAAGTGCTTCACTAAGGAAGGAAAAAAAATCAAAGGGACAAGTAGAAAGTGGGGAATAACCAGTTAGCTGGTAGTACTGTTGGAAAGGTTCAGGGGGTTATAGTGGATCACAAATTGAATATGAGTCAACAGTGTGATGCAGCTGTGAAAAAGGCTAATATTCTAGAGCAGGGGTGGCCAAACTTACTGTCCTCCCTCCCCCCCCCCGAGACTTCCTTCCCCCCTGAGCAGAATCCTCTTCTAGCCCCACCACCCTGCCACAGGGCAGAAGCTCCAAACTCCCCACCCCAGTCTGGTAGGCAGAGAAGGGGGGGCATGAGGGCTCCACAAGCCACACTAACTCTAAAAGGGCCACATGTGGCTCACAAGCCACAGTTTGGCCGCCCCTGTTCTATAGTATACTAACAGGAGTTTTGTATCCAAGACACAGCAGGTCACTGTCCTGCTCTTCTAGGCACTGGGGAGGCCTCAGCTGGAGGCTGTGTCTAGGTCTGGGCCCCACACTTGAGGAAAGATGTGGACAAACTGAAGGGAGTCTAGAGGAGAGCAACAAAAATGATAAAAAGTTTAGAAAATCTGACAGCAATCTTCAAATATGTTAAGGACTGTTATAAAGAGGACTATAATCAATTGTTCTGCATGTCCAAGGAAGGTAGAACAAGAAATAATGGGCTCAATCTGCAGCAAAAGAGATTTCAGTTAGATATAAGGAAAATCTTCTAACTATAAATACTTAAACACTGGACTCAGTTACCAAGAGAGGTTGTGGAATCCCATCACTGAAGGTTTTTAAGAACAGTTTGGACAAATACTAGGTTTACTTGGTCCTGCCTCAGTGGGGGGTATGGACTTGAGCGATCACTTAAGGACTGACCATAGGGTGAGAAATACGTATTAGACTGGAGAAAAAGCTTGTTAATAAGTAGAGGCTCTAGGCTGCATATTATGGCTTGTTTGGTTTTTTACCTGTAACCTTATGTTTCCAAATCCTTTTACTTGAATCTTTAGTTCGAGTCTGTCAAATAAACTTTAACTTGGTTTTGCCATAGACATGCCAGAGTGTCTTGTGCTGAGGAGAGTGTTGAACTGAGGAGGAGCCAGTGAACTGGGGTGCACGGCTTCTCCAAAGGCAGCAGGTTGCTGTCCAGACTGGGCACAAGATTGTAACAAGGTGGGGCATGCTAATTGCTAGCCTGCAGAGAGAGCAGGGCTCGCAGCGCCTAGGATGCAGCACTTGTGCTGGTGGGCCCCAGACAAGGCTCTCTCATGCTGTATGCAGGTGGTAATGATTCACCGCTGGTAACCCCTAAAAGAGTCACAGCTTGTTTGGAATCTCTCTGTGGATTCAACAGCGCCTATCAGCATAAGGGCTGGGACAGGAAAGCTGGGGCTCCACAGCCTGCAGCTTGCACGCTTACATCACCAACTTACATCACGTTGCTAAATTCAGCTGAAAGCCACAATGCATGGAACAGGTCATCTTACACTGTCACTACCTGATATGAAACGTAGCTCGATCCACAAGAGCACATGCAGATTTGTCTACTCTAGGTTTGTATTAACGCATTCTTGCAAATGTTCTACCCACGCTGAATTTAACACTTCCTAGACTCTAGAAGGTAACACAGACAGTCACTGGCCTCCATCTGCTAATGCTGCCCATCCCAGAGGACAGATTCAGTCAGTTTGGCTTCAGTATGCTCAAGCACTGCACTACGCAGTACAACCAGATCGTTTAGAGATGCTTCACAAATGCCAGGCAAATCTGTTGGGAGCAGAGAGTCGTTTCAAACAGACATCAGGTGAGGAACTGGCCTGAGACGCTCCCTTCACCTCTACAAGTCCCTGGTCTCTCTGACCGAGAGTGGAGATGGACAGATCCGTTCCCTACTTCCATCTAGCTTGAATACCTACGCTCCTTACAGATTCCAAACGGTGATGAGGCACTTGGCATCCAGGGCTGCAGGGTGCAGTGTCTAAGGAAGGAGCAGTATCAGTGATCTGCTGGGAGTGAAGGGAAGTGTTTTGGCAGACCCTTGTGCTCTAATAATGCAGTTCAATCCCACCTGAAAGAGCACCTGAAAGGCAGAGGAACTTGCCCAACACCCCACTTAGTAAAGCAATGCCATACAAAAGTGCTTTATAACCGCTGGAAGTCTGAGGTTGTTCCCCAACAAATATCTAGGGAGCCTTGATCCAGTGGCTGCAGTCGTCATCTCTCAGGTCTTTTGGCAGCTGAATATAGACGCTCAGTTTTCATTCAAGCACTTCACCTGGATTTTTCATTTCCTGGCTATCATGCCTGTGATTATAACAACCACAGGATCTAGGATCCAGCTCCCCGCCACCATACATAAACACCATTATGTGGGCATGGCATCAGCCCTTCACCAGTCAGGGTCTTGGACAACAGTCAGGGATTATGGGCTCAATTCTTAGCTGGTACAGAATTTGGAAGACAACCAGGAGTCTGGGTTCACTAGCCAGCTGCTAAGGAGTTTGGCTGACGCCTTATTTTATGGACTGAATCCTGAGTTGATATAATGCTTTTGATACCAGACAGAGGATGTGGCATTAATTCAAACACTGTAAATGGCTTACATAAAAGCCATCAGATCTGGGGTTCAATCTGCAAATGGTATCGAGTTTGGATAACAGTCAGGGTGGGGCTTACTCCTCCATTGGTGAGAAAAAGGAACGAACTCTGGGCTCTGCCTCTACCTAGAGAAGGCTCAGATGGCAGGATGGGGTCTGCTTTCAATCCTCAAATGGTAAAGAGCTCATCTGACAGCAATGGTTTCTAGAGACAAGCGTAAATTGACACAGAGCTTGAGATAAGCCATGCTTTCCAGGTTCAATCTCAAAATGGTGAAAAGCCCAGATAATTGCCATAGGTCTGCGATGTCAATTCCCAGCTCTCACATCCAGGTTCAGCGCTTGGTAAAACCCAGCTAATACAGAGACTGGATGACAGCCCTAAGGTCTAGGTGTGAAGACGAAGAGAGGGCAGGGTTTAAGTCTCAGTAAGGATCTCTATGGAAAGCTATGGACTGTAAATTCGATCTCCAGCTAGCAACAGTCGTGAACAGCAACCATAAGGTCTGAGTAAAGTTGCCCACTGGCAAGGGTCTTTGATGACAACCATGGGTTATACCTTCTAGTCCCCATCAGCAAGAATTTGAACACAAGGGCTGTAGGTTCTATCCCCACCTCTGGGTGATGGGTTCAATCTCCAGACCTGGCATTTTTCTTTTATTTTCCCTCTCAAAACTAAGCATGTGCATCTTGGTGTCAGATCAGGGGCTGGCACTGCAAATGTGCCTTCCCATCTGCTCTGTCCCTATAACCATGGTGGGGAGGATACACACAGGTCCTGGGAACGTGATTCCAGATACAACATATCTCTGCTTTTGCTGACAGAATGACTGTTTTATGTGACTATAAAAGTGGCTATAAGAGTAGCTGTCTGAAAAGCTACAAAATCTATTATGTGTGTGTTTCTAAATACGACAGCTGGCAGCGCTGCTCTAAAGTTTATTCCTGCTTTTACAGTTTAGCTAAAACACTTCTTTCTGATCACCCCGATTTATCAACAGTCATTTCTGGAACAATTAAAAAGCATTCCCAAACAGGCAAGAAGTGGTGAGCTCTTCAAACACTCAACAATCTGTGAACCCCCAAACAGGCAAGCAGCTGAGAAGGAAAGTGGATTCCTGGGAGGAGAAACACAGCATACCGAATGACCTCCCCTCCCCTCCTACTGGAGGAACATGGCTTTTACATGAAAAGTCAGGGTGAACACCAGGAAAATCTTCCGGGCAAAGAGACCTATGAGGTGATGGAATTCTGTCTCAGAGTGGGTCAAAGCCCAGTAATTTGTGTCATTTAAAGTTGGACCAGACCAGGGCACTTGAGATACAAACTGGGGCCAATCTCACCCTGGCAGCCAGGAGGGGCAGGCCCTTTCCACCTCCAGCACCTGCAATAAACACCAGGAAACCCAGGTACTTTTTATTGGGGAAAATCTTAGACCTGAGTAAGCATGAAAAATGAACTTTGCATTCAAAACAACTGAGAACTTCCTTTGTCTCTGAATGAACCCTGAAACCCTCGGGGACAGAAGGGAGAATTGATCAAAATCCAACAGCATGAGGAGTAATCAAACCGCCAGCAGGTGCTGGAGAGCAAACTCATCTGCAGCTTGTCATCAATGACAAACCATCTATGCTACTGGCACTGGACAGGCCTGGTAAGACCTTGGATGAGAGTCCTCTAAGGAAAAGAGCTGCTACAGGAATGTGTTAGTAATCCAGCATTATGTGCTCTTCACTGAGACAATGCTTCTAGGTCCAGCATGGTGCTAGGACCATTAGGTTGCTGGAGAGGCCATCTTTCAGATGAGTGGAGGCTTTAGCTATTCATGGTCCACAGAGATGCTAGTGTGCTTCTAGTTAAAGTACAGATATTAACTGCAACTGTCCCCTATCCAAATCCCAATTTTGTGCAGTGATGCTTCCTATGCTTGCAGGAGCATATGATATTCTTCATTTCAGGCCCTAAGCTGTTGTTTACTATTCTTTGTATATTGTTAAACATCTGCTGTGTTCCACCCCAGAAGAGAGTGCACTGCATCATTATGGATGAGAATTGGTGTGGCTGATTTAGCCTTACAGACATTAGGAAATTCAAAGCAGCCCTAACTCTGCTTCCTCATGGGTATGCATTATATGGCACAGTAACTCATTGCATGACCACATAGAGCAGCACCAAGCCATGTCACTGGTGCAAAACATCATAGGAAAATGCTATGTTTGTGCCATAATATGCTTCATACGCCAAACTGTTCCATACTGCACGTGCACAGTTCCTGCCTATCATAACCCTCCCCTCAAAGTATTAGCAAAATAGACAAAAAGCTCAAGACACGAAAAAGATTTGATAAACAGCACGTAATGGGTGAAGTTGTGTGAAATGGAAAACACATGCCAGATACAGTACTGAGAGGGCAGCCATTTCTCCTGCCTTACTGCATGGAGGCAGTGATGGGATATTGGACTCTCATACACCTTGTATACACAGTAAATATTTACACTGTAATACCAGTTGTACAAATGCTGAGCATAACTCACAATAAACTCTTAACCACAGTAAACTGGTGCATTGACTCCATTTCTCTCAAGCCAATTCACCAGCCATTATACTGCATGTTTGCTGTCTAGCTATACAGCTGTCACATGACAGATGTGTGCAATGTATCACAATGCTCCTGCACAGGCAGGGAATGAGCCAAATCCATCCCTGGAGTCTGTGAAGTCACACTGAGGATGAACATGGCTCATACAGCTTCCCCACCTCCATCTCCTACAGTTCTCATTTTATTAAGAATAAACCTGTTAGTGCCAAGAAAACTGCTCTGTTTCCAGTCCTCAGAAATGATTAAATATGCATGTGGCCCAAGGACCTCTTGATGGAAACTGGCAGAGGGTGCAAGGGTACATAAGGGTTACAAGAAGCCTCTGGCTCTGAGCTGTAGATACTAGTCCGCCCAGGAATATCGGATAAGGTCTCTAATGAAAGCCCGTGTCACACTGGTCATCATAACCCGTGCAAAACGTATGTATGGAAAACACGTGAAGAGTTACGTACACATACCAAACACTGTATCTTAGGTCTGGGAGTTAAAGCAGGTCTCCAGACAGCGAGCCATTCAGGGGCAAATTAAGTATCATATGGTTCACAATGGATGGGGTAGGGGTTGGGCCCTCTGTCCCTGTCCGGGAGGGAGGGAGGCCATGCTCCCTCGCTACGGTGCTCTATGCGCACTGGGGCTTGAATGGGGAATTAGTATTCAATGGGGGCCCTGGCCCCTCCTGCAGGCAACAAGCGTTCTGTAGCCGCAGGCTGTGCGGGCAGTCAAGCAGTCTACGGCTCAGGTACGGGGGCTGAATGCCCACAGAGTCTAGGGCTCACAGGCAAAGGGGCCGAGCACCGCTGTAGCCACCTCAGGGTGTGGTGCCAAGGGAGAGGGGGACACAAGCCCTCCCGGCTCCAAGGGGTCCCAGCCCAGGCCCTAACAGTGGCAGGACGTTTCACCCCTGGGTCAGCAGGGCTCCACTCAAAACTCGCTGAGGCCACAGCTGCAGGCCACAACACAACCGGACAATTGTCTGGTCCCCCTGGGATCCTTCCTACCCCCCTTTCCTGGAGTGCCTGGGCTCCAGAGACACCGTCAGTCTCCCCAGGGTAGACGGCATGGGGTAGCCCCAACAGGGCCTCTATGTCACAGGCAGCTCCTTAGCAGTGCAGCGGTTGGGTTTGAGCCCCAGCACCAGCAGGAGAAACGTCCTTTTCCTCTGGCAGCTCCCACCCAACTGAACAGAGAGCCCAGCTTTTATACTTCCCGTCCCACCTCTTTGCTTCTGGCAGGGCGGTTCATGGTGGCCTGACTCCGCCGACCAGCAGCTGCCCTCCCTTCCTCCCCGTTGCTGAGGGGGGCCATGCCCTCTCGCTACAGATGCCCATTTACAGTCTGAGGAAAATGCTAATCAATAGATTGCTATGGTTGCGGGGAATGACAAACCAGCATGGGTTACGCTGCTTAGGAGACAGGAACTCAAACCAGAACTGGAATGCAGATGAACCCCCAGATAGTCCTTCAGTCTATGAAGACAAGCTGCCGGGGGGGCTTGAATGTAACAGAGGGGATCTCAGCCAGCCTGGTTGAAAACGCTGGGGAAAGGACTCCAGGGAATGCCTGATTAGCTACGTTTAGCTCTGGAAAGTGTGAGATTTTGTTTTATACATAAAATTTGTTCCAAATATTCTTTGTATCACTTGCATCTCTCTGTTCTTGGATAACAAACATGTTCCTGTCTTCACTATCTATCTAGCTATCTGTGCAGTGTGTCAAGGGAGTGGGCTGACACTGACAAGCCAGGTGCACTTTGGGAATAGTGTGTCTGGCCGCTCTGGGAGAGTCCAGTAGAACAGGGGCTGGGCCCTGCAGCGGGATGTCCAGACGACTCAGGAGTCAGCTGGTGCCTATTGCTGACTGTACAGAGAAAGCGAGGCCCGCAAGGGCCTGGAAGGTCATGCTGGTGCTCCCAGAGCCTGGCAGGTTCAGAACGCTGACCCACGGCAGGCACAGACAAGGGCAGGAGATGGTGAGGTGCCTCACAAACCCAGGTACCCAGGGAAGCGTCACAGCACAATACTCAGAAGTCCATTTAAAATTTAGGACTGCGATTTTGCCACCCCAAACATCCAAAACTAAGGAGTCAAGCCCCCCCTGCCCTCCCCACCCCCCCCAATTCATGGAACTGGCTTAAAAACCAAGAGATTTCTAAAAAATAAAAAATTGGGGTTCTCACTCTCTCTGTCTTCTGGTTTTTGAGCCTGGTGAATGCAGCAGGGTGACATTTTCAAGCTTTTGTCTGCAACCAAGAGAGCCAGAAACTTACTTTATTTTAAATGGCAGCGGCTGTGCAGCTAGACGATCATTTTATGTCATGAGCTGAACTCTCTTCCCCCTAGTCGGGAACTAGGCACACTGGTAGGACAGCATGGGGAAGTTTGTACAGCTGCTGCCTGGCCTGTCCGTGCTTTGCGGCCATGGCACCCTGGCACCTTTCCCACGCAGGAGCCATACATCACAAACTTACAAATAAATAATAATAATGATAAAAAAAGCTTACTAGTGATGTTTTGCTACAGTGAGCTCTGACCTAGACATGGTCTTGCCACAATCACCCAGTACTGAGAGAAGGAAACCAAAACACACCACACTTAGCTATTACATTTTATGCGTATGAATAGAAATCTCCCCTGGCATTCATTGGAAACCAACTCCGTCATATTTTAGTGAAGACCACAAACCTCTTTCTGACCCAACTAACCCTGATGGTTGACCCAAACCCTGCTACCCTCCTTCCCCTGCTGTTCCCCCAACATGAGAGCAGCTGATTTGCCCTAAAATGAGGAGGAACTGACTGTTTGGGGTTTTTTGCAGACTTTGTGAACTGGGCATCTGGTATTTTTCAAAACTGTAAAATATTTTAACTGAAAACTGTTCTGAAAAAAAAACAACACACAAAACCGGAAATGTTTCAATCTGAAATCCTTAATTAAAACCACACACACACTGCTGACTTAGTATTTAAAGAAGGAAGTTAAAGAAGAAATGTACTTTTGCACATCACGGACAGCATTATAATAAACACAGAATGCTGCCAAGAGAGATTCCTTTTCAAGGCTAGAATAGATGCCTCCAGCTGCACTGGGCCTGTCCATATTACAAAGCGGCATTGTGTTTGAACAGAAGCGTGAACCATCAAGGTAGAAGACTTAGCATCAGTGTAGACCAGCACAAGTTGTGTTCCGCATTGTGTCACTTAGCTCGAGTGTTCAAAACGCAACAGAGACTTTCAAGGTGAACAAGCTCAGACATTACCCACACTGTGGCTCTGGCTTGGGAAGACGAGAATAGCAAACAGCAGCAATGCAAAACTCACATTCTCCTCCAGCATACGGCAGCACGGAGAATGAGCTTCCATGCAAAGCTATAAAAATTCAACATTCAGCGAACTACTTTTTCACTTGTGCTGCCTTGTCCATAGAGGCGCCTGCAAAGACTTCATTGTAACATCTGGTCGTGTTTTGAAATTTTCTGATGCCCCTTAACTTCTGCAAAGCTAGCCTCACACTTGAGGAAGGCATTAACTGAACTAGGCTTGGAACACTGAGTGTTGACTTGTGAGGCATTCAGACATTCCCCCAGTGATCCCCACTTCGTTACATTAAGGTGAACCGTGGCAGCACTCCCTTCCAGACAGACTCACGATGGGCACCTGGCTCCATGTCACCCAGACCCCGTCTTGCAGACTCTCCTGGGGCTCCGAACTCCCTCTTTTCCCCTTTACACTGGCATGAGACCATTCAGAGAAGCTGTGAGATGCACAGACTCATGGTCCACCAGCATGCAGCCACCTCTGCCCTACACATGATCTAACCCAGTGCACGCTCCATCTGCACAAAGTGACACGGTGCCTGGCACATCGCTGAAAAGCAACTTGCTCAGTCTTCGAGCAAAGCAAAGAGGAGATGCCAGCAGGAAGGGGATATTCTTCAGGGCACACAGAGCTATCCTTATACCTTGGTCAAGGCGTCCGCATGGAGCAGAGCCACTGCACCCTGCTGGAGTAGTTGCTATGGTTCAGGAGCACAGACTGCATTCTGCCAATGTTGGATGGCCAGGAGATGACATCTCTCCTCTCAGAGGGGAGTCACCTCCATTTCCCCCACCTCCTAGTTAGACTAGCGCAAACGGCTCAATCCGGGGGTGAGCAAAGCATCCAAAGGATGACTTTCTTGCAGCCACACCACATTGCACCTGGCTTTGTGAACTCTACTGCCTTCCCGTTTGTTTCACAGTTAAACTGCAAGCCCTGTCCCTAATCTAGAAAGTCCTTAGTGGAGATGGACTTGGCTATCCTTTCTCCTCAGTGCCACTTCCAGCCAGCTGGGGCCCAGAGACAGCCTAGAGCCCACTGCAGTATGTCAGGCACCAGAGGGAGAACCTTGCTGATGAAACTCCTGGGGCCAAAGTACATGAGCAGAGTCCAAGCTCATGGATGTTTAGATGCACAGACGTAAGGCCAAAGGGAGCTTTATGATCATCTCATCTGACCCCCGCACGGCACAGGCCAGAGAGCTGGACTCAGTCCTTGGGTCCTGCACTATAGTCCTGTTTGAACTATAACGTATGTTTTACAAAAATCTCCAGTCTTGGCTCAACGCCTGCCAGCGATAGATAACCAATTACGTCCCTGGTTTCCAATGATTCATTGCCCCCACTGTTAAAAATTTGTACCTTATTTCTAGTCTGAATTTATCTAGCGTCAGCTTCCAACCATTGGATCTTGTTACGCTTTTTTGTGCTAGAGTAAGAAGTCTGCTGTTGGATCCTTTCCCCACGTAGATACTTACAAACTACGATCATGACACCTCCAACTTCTGTTTGTGAAGGTAAATAGACAGAGCTTCCTTAGCCTCTCACTAGAACAAAAAAAGCTTCAGATCTGAGATCTTTCTTCTAGCTCTTTTCTAAATGCTTTCCAATCTGTCAACAAACTTTCTGAAGTGTGGACACCAGACTCAGGCAATGTGCAGCAATGGTCTCACTACCGTTGTACACAGAGGTAATACCACCTCCTCATTCCTCCTGGATAGTCTCCTGCTTGCCTGCGCTCAGTTGGCAGTGTGACTGCCCTTTGGGTAGGCATACCTAGAATAGCTTTAAGCCAGCAGGTGCAGCTACAAACACTGGTGAAGATGTGGCAGCACAAAGCCCAGCCTGGACTAGCAATGCAAGTACACACTGAGGATTTCATGAGGGCTTGTACAGCCCACGCTGGCATCAGCGACACTGCATCTTCACTGCCATCTTTAGTCATGCTCACTAGATTAAAACTATGCCTACGTTAGCTGCAATCACAAATCTGACTGCTGGGCAGTCCTGGCTGCAGCTATAGCATCGCACTGGGAGTTCACGTTCAGTTGGTTTCCACCACAATCCAAAGTCCTTTTTAGCGTCGCTGCTTTCCAAACTATTGTACCCCCCAGTAAGCGTGACCTATCGTCTTGGCTCCTAGATGTACAACTTTGCATATATCTGTATTAAAATACATGTTATTCAAAAGAATCCAGTTTACCGTGTGATCCACATCACTCGGTATCAGTGACTTGTCGTTATTTATTTGCCATTCTGTCAATTTTTGGGTCATCTGCAACCTTTACCAGAAATTACTGTGTTGTCCAGATCTTTGATAAAGCTCTTGAACAAAGCATCAGACCAAGAACAGACCCTAGGGAAACGCGCACTGGAGGCACCACCATTTGCAAGTACTTTTTGAGAGCTATTATTTAGCCAGTTTTTAATCAATTTAATAAGAATTATACTCATTTTGTACAGTGCTAATTCTTTTTAAATCAAAATGTCACATGGTACTAAGTTGCAAGTCTTACACGAGTCCAAGTATGTTGTGTCAGCAACATTACTATATCCAAGGGCATCCATCCGTAAAACAGTCTGCCATGGAAAAACATGGTTACTTACCAGTAACTGTTGTTCATCGAGATGTGTTGCTCATATCCATTCCACTTAGATGTGTGCATGCCCTCGTGCACAGTTCCCGGAAAACTCTTTTCCCTAGCAGCCTCTGTAGGGCCGGTCCCAGCGCTCCCTGGAGTGCCACCCTCATGCGGTGGTATATAGGGCGCCGCCGGCCCCTCAGACCGTCAGTCCCTTCTTTCTGCCGACTCTGACAGTGGGGACAGAGGGTGGGTGTGGAATGGATATGAGCAACACATCTCGAAGAACAACAGTTACTGGTAAGTAACCATGTTTTCTCCTTTGAGTGATTGCTCATATGCATTCCACTTAGGTGGTTAACGAGCCATACCTGGAGGTGGGTAGGAGTCACCGGTGAGTTGCTCCCAGCATGGCTCTGCTGACTCATGCATCCTCCCTCAACTGCTGGACGATGGTGTAGTGCGAGGCAAAGGTGTGGACCAACGACCAGGTAGCAGCCCTGCAGATGTCGTCCATGGGGGCCCT
Source organism: Mesoclemmys tuberculata (assembly GCA_007922155.1). NCBI lineage: Eukaryota > Metazoa > Chordata > Testudines > Chelidae > Mesoclemmys > Mesoclemmys tuberculata. Next base: position 63,577,449 of record ML675609.1, read on the forward strand.
CCCCAGGAAGGTCGCTGACACAGCCTGGGCCCTTGTTGAGTGCGCCGTCATGACCCCAGGAAGCTGGATGCCTGCGTGCTCGTAGCAGAACCTGATGCAGGCCGTGATCCATCTGGAGATGCACTGCGTGGACACCGGGGATCCCTTCATCTTGTCCGCCGCTGCGACGAAGAGCTTGGTCCTCCGGAAAGGCCTCATCCTCTCTATGTAAAAGGCGAGGGCTCTCCTCATATCCAGGGTGTGTAGTCTCCTGTCCTCCTCCGACCCATGCGGTTTAGGAAAAAACACGGGGAGGAAAATGTCTTGGTTAGAATGGAATTGGGAGACTACCTTAGGCAGGAAGGCTGGATGTGGCCTCAGCTGTACCTTATCCCAGAAGAACACGGTATGGGGGGCTCTGAGGTCAATGCTCTTAGCTCAGAGACCCTCCTAGCCAAAGTAATGGCCACGAGGAAGGCCACCTTCCAGGACAGGATCAGCAGCGAGGCAGGTGGCCAAGGGCTTGAAGGGGGGCCCCATCAATCTAGCGAGGACCAGGTTCAGATCCCAGGGAGGCACTGGGTCACAGACCTGCAGGTAAAGCCTCTCAACCCCCTTGAGGAACCTCACCGACATAGAGTGGGAAAACAGGGACCGCCCCTCCAACAGCTGATGGAAAGCCGAGATGGCCACTAGGTGCACCCTAAGGGAGGCTAGTGCTAAACCCTGGAGCCTAAGCTGCAGTAGGTACTCCAGGATGGCCTGCATGGGGGACGTACCAGGGGTTATGCCCCGCGACTCCACCCAGCAGGTGAACCTCCTCCACTTGGCCTTGTACACGATCTGCGTAGAGGGTTTTCTGCTACCCAGCAGAACGCGTTGGACCTGCGCCGAGCAGGCTCTCTCCACCTCTGTCAACCAGAGTCTCCAGGCCGTCAGGTGCAGGGAGTCCAGGTTCGGGTGCAGCAGACGACCGTGGTCCTGGGACAGCAGGTCCGGCCTCCTCGGGAGCTCGATCGGCGTGGCGACAGAGAGGTCCTGCAGCATGCTGAACCAGTGCTGTCTCGGCCACGCTGGGGCAATTAGGATCACGTCCGCTCTGTCCCTCTTGATTTTCAAGAGGGCCTTGGGCAAGAGTGGGATGGAGGGAAACGTGTACATGAGGACTCCCGTCCATTCGATGAGGAATGTGTCGGAGATGGAGCCCGGCTCGCGACCCCGGAGCAAGCAGAACCTTGGGCACTTCCTGTTCCAGGACAATGCAAACAGGTCCAGTTGGGGAACACCCCACTCGTGGAAAATCCTGGCCGCTACCTCCAGATGCAACGACTAGTCGTGTTGGGGTAGAAACGGCCTGCTGATGCGGTCCGCCTAGTCGTTCCTGACCCCCGGGAGGTGAGAGGTGGTTAAACATAAGTCGAGCTTCACCGCAAAGTCCCAAAGTCAAAGCACTTCCTGGCAAAGAGCCGAGGAGCGCCCCCCCCCCTTGTTTGTTTATATAATACATTTCTGCAGTATTGCCCGTCAGCACCTGTACCATTTTCCCAATAAACACTGGAGGAACACCTTGCACACTAATCTGACTGCCCTGAGCTCTTTCACGTTGATGTGGAGGGCAGTCTCCTCCTGCAGCCAGCGGCCCTGCATGCTCAGGCCAACGCTGATGTGGGTCCCCCACCCAAGGTCTGATGCATCAGAGATCAGGGTGACCAAGGGGGTCAAATCTCTGAACGGAACCCCTTCCAACACTGTCCCGGGGGTCCTCCACCACTGTAGCAACACCAGCACTGTGGGGGGCACTGTTACCACTCTGTCCAGCGAGTGCCTGCTGGGCACATACACCGAGGCCAACCAACCTTGAAGGGGCCTAAGCCTGAGGCGGGCCAGCCTCACCACATACGTACACGAGGCCATGTGGCCCAACAGCTGAAGGCACTGCCTGGCTGTCGTCGTGGGGCACCTCTGCAGTTGCGATATTATTGCTGCCATGGCCTCGAACCTTGAGGTTGGGAGGAAGGCTCTGACCTGCACCGAGTCCAGGGAGGCCCCTATAAACTCTATGCGCTGTACTGGGAACAGCGTCGATTTCTGCTCATTGATGAGCAGCCCCAGACTGTTGCAGGTGGCCTGGACAAGGGAGACCGCCTTGTGCACCTGAGACCTGGACTTGCCCCTTATTAACCAGTCGTCCAGGTAGGGGAAAATCTGGACCCCCCTGCACCTCAGGTAGGCTGCCACCACTGCCACACACTTGGTGAACACCCTGGGGGAGGATGAAAGGCCAAAGGGCAGGGCCGTAAACTGGTAGTGGCCACCAGCTACCATGAACCTTAGATAGCGCCTGTGGGCAGGAAGGATGGAAATGTGAAAATATGCATCCTTCAGGTCGAGGGCGGCAAACCAATCTCCTGGATTCAGTATGGGAATAATGGCCGCTAGGGACACCACGTGAAACTTCAGTTTCTTTATGAACCTGTTTAACCTGTGCAAGTCCAGAATAGGCCTGAGGCCTCCCTTGGCTTTGGGGACGAGGAAGTACCTCAAGTAGAACCCCTTCCCACCTCAAGCGGTGGAAACGCTTCTATAGCTCCCTTGTGCAGGAGGGAGTGGACCTCCTGAAGGAGGAGTTGCTCATGAGATGGGTCCCTGAAGAGGGATGGGGAAGGGGGTGAATTGGGGGGGAAAGCCACAAGCTGGAGGGCATAACCCTGGTGCACAGTGTCCAGGACCCAGTGGTCCGACATGATGTTCCGCCAAGAACTGAAGAAGGGCCCTAGCCTGACCTTGAAGGCCAGGGGTGAATCCAGGGGGGAGGTGTTGGTGCCACCCTCGGGTGCACCGTCAAAACTGGTGCTTCCCTTTGGAGCCCTGCGGGGGTCCTTTCTGGGAAGCGGAGGATGACACGGAGTGGTCGCGTCATCCGAAACCCCTGTTCCTGTCCCTACCCCTTGTGGGGGGGAGAGGCCTAGGTGGTGGCTGAGGTTGCTGCTGCTGTGGTGGGCGCTGCAGCTGCTGGCAGGTCTGTTGCCTCACTGCTTGAGGGGTGTACAAACCCAGGGAGTGCAGGGTGGCCCTAGAGTCTTTAAGAGCATGCATTCTCGTCTGTTTTTTCTGAGAACAGACCAGTTCCATCGAAGGGCAACTCCTGGTTGGAGTGCTGCACCTCCTGAGACAGCCCCGTAGACTGAAGCCATGCTGCACAACGCATGGCGATTGCAGAGGCCATCGCCCTGCTAGCTGTGTCTGCAGCGTCCGAGGCAGTCTGTAGAGCTGTGCTGGCAACAGTCAGTCCTTCTTCCAAGACTGTGGAAAAGTCTGAGGCTTGGTCCTGGGGCAGGGACTCTGCGAACCTTCACATGGAGCCCCATAAGTTTAGATTGTACCTCCCCAAGAGGACTTGGTGATTAGCCACCCTGAACTGGAGTGCCCCTATGGAATAGACCTTTCTGCCAAAGAGGTCTAGTCTCCTGCCCTCTTTGTTCTTAGGAGTGGAGCTCTGGGCCTCCTGTCTCTCCTTCTGGTTGGCAGCGTCCACAACCAGAGTCCCCAGGGCTGGGTGAGTGTAGAGGTATTCGTGCCCTTTGGCTGGCACATAATATTTTTTCTTGGTGCCCTTGGAGGTTGGGGCGACCAAAGAGGGGGTTTGCCACACTGCCTTGGCCAGGCACAACACCCTTTCATGCACGGGGAGGGCTACCCTGGAAGGGCCTTGGGTCCCCACATGCCCGAAGAGGGGGTCCACCTCCTCCTCCAGCACCTTGCCCTCCAAGTCAAGGTTGGGGGCCACCCTTTTCAGGAGCTCTTGGTGGGCCCTGAAATCGATAAGAGGGGCCCTCTGGTCACAAAACGCCACCTCGTCCAGCAACGAAGAGGACGACGGGTGGTGGGGTCCTGTTGATGGGCCCTCCCCAGGGTCCGACTCCTCTCCTGAGGAGCGGTCCCTTTCCTGCACCAAAAGTGCCTGAGGGGGAGCTTGCTGGGCGACGGAGGCAGGGGCCAACAGAGTTCCCTGCCTGAACTGCGCTCCCCACAGCCCCCAATATGGCCATTGCCAAGGGGGCTGGGGCCAACCTGGTGCTGGCGTCACTGCCGGGAGCTGTACCTCATCCCGGCCTCGGCCTTTCAGGAGCCCGAGCTGGGGGAACGGTGCCGGCGGTGCTGCCTGGAAGAACTGCTTCGGGACCCACTACCGGACAATCTCGAAGAGCGGCGGTGCCATCTGGAGCAATACCGGCGCCTCGGCGAAGCAGACGATGACAAAGAGCGGTGCCGTGGGACCGAAGACTTTCGTCATCTCTTCCCCGGTGCCAGCGAACGGTGCTGGGAGCAACGCCTCGATGCTGAGTCAGAGAATGAATGGTGAGGACGGTTGGCGGGTGACGGCGATCTGGAACGGTGCCGCCTCGGGGACCGGGTCCAGTGCCGTGATGAGTCATCGTCGGAGGAAGATGAGGAGGGAGAGGAGCTATCCAGCTCGACTCTCCGGCGCCGGATGGTGGGCGGCCGTTGTTCCAGTGCCGGGCACGTCCACCCTTTGGGGACACCAATCATGGGTTTGCCCCGGCTGAGGGAGGGCCGAAGGCATGGGCAAGGCCAACAAGGCTCGAGCCACCTCAAATGCCTCCAGCGTGGAAAGGTCCTGGAGAGGGACTCCCCCACTCCCAGGAGTCGGGGGAGGTTCCCTCTGTGTCGGTGCCGTTGCCAGAGGCTGCTCCCACAGCTCCAGCATCTCTGGGCTCGACCCCAGCCATTCCTGCAGTGTGGGGGAGGGAGAGCACTCCACGCGCTGGTGACGCTTCTTTTTCTTCAGCACCGGAGACGTCCGGTGCCAAGGCACCTGTGGTGCCCGTGGAGCACTCTGCACCGACGAGACGCTCGGTGCCGATGAAGTCCGGGGCAGCTTGGACGCCGGGCGCAACGCAAACTCCATCAATATCGCCTTCAGCCAGATTTCCCTCTCCTTCTGGGTCCTCGGCTTCAAGGCTTTACAGATCCGGCACTGATCCCTTCGATGCTGCTCACCCAGGCACTTGAAGCAGCCATCGTGGGGGTCACTGACTGGGAAGGCCTTCCCGCAGCCAGTGCAGGGTTTGAACCCCAGTGAGCCCAGCATGGCCGGGTCACTTGAGCCCTAAGGCTCTCTAACCCTAACCCTATCCTAGTTCAGCTTAAACTAACTGAGTTCAGGGAAAACTGCTAACTAACTAACACAGTAAAGGGGAAGAATACTTGCGAGCAGCAAGCGTTGTTCCAGCGACCGCCACGGGTGGAAAAAAGGGACTGATGGTCCGCATGGCTGGCGGCGCCCTATATACCGCGGCATTAGCGCAGCACTCCAGGGGGCGCTGGAGCCGGCCCCTGCAGAGGCTGCTAGGGAAAAAAGTTGTCCGGGAACCGTGCACGAGGGCGCGCACACACCTAAGTGGAATGCATATGAGCAATCGTTCAAAGAAGAACTAACTGAACTCATGCCTTGCCTCCTGCAAAGGAAAATGCAAGACTTATCTTCCCCAGCCTTTCAGCCCAGGTGAGCCCTCCTTTACACTTCCACAACACCCCTGAAGAAGGGATGAGCCTACAGAACTACAACTCACTGAGGATGGAGTGGAAACTATAGTCCCAGCAGAACAATGCTGAACCTTAAATGACTGCATATGACATCTAGATAAAAGGGTAATCAGTGCAATGTGGATGGATGGCTTTCCAAGTGTTTGGGCCCCAGGCTGGACAGCCCACAGAGCAGATCACCCCCTTCCAAGGAACCAAGCCACTAATTCCTTGGACAATTGAAATGGGGTTTCTGAATTTAGGCACCAAACCTTGGTTTGTTAAATGCTTTTTTCCTACAGCTATTTTTCCTGAGAACGCCTCTGAATATTTCTTAATAAACCAAGAGGTATCCCGACCCCACTGCCAGCCTCGACACACCATCCTTATTATTACAATTAAGTAAAGCCTGCTGCTCAAAATAAATTGTATTCCGGAGTGAAAGAGATATTAAAATCTAACAGGGGAGGTGCTGGATTAAGTTAATGGTGACAATGGACTGCCTTCGGGGAGAGGGATCTGAGATTTTTTTCCAATGTCCTTGTGAGATTTTAAACCTTATTAGACTAAATAAATAACCAACATTAAACCTCTGAAAGGATTTCTGATCCCAGACCAAGAAGGCAGCATTCACAGGCAATTCTCCGGGGATAAAGGTCTGTCTACAGAAGCAAAATATTTTAGGGTTTAACCAAGTCTATCTGACAGGTTAATTTAACCTTTATCTGCCTGGATCTTGTATAAGCTTCAATTTAAAAATAAATCTATGGAAAATATTAAAATCTACTTATTAAAATAAATGTCTAAAAATTGCATGGTAACCTGTAATTAAATAATTCCACATGAGCATCCCATCCAAACATACCATGTGGGTCCACCCACTGGCTTCTAGCATCATGAAATGTGAACCATGTGGGCAGCATTAGAAGAGGGAAGTGCAAGATGAGGTGAGCCCAGGGAAGGGTATGTGAACAACCCAAAGTATGATGGGAAAGGGAAGGCAGGGCAGAAGGGAGAGCTGAAGGGTTATGATTGTGGGCAGCCAGGGTTTCCACCACCAAGAGAGTGTAGGCTTGCATGGAGCGGCCGGGGAGAGTTTCACAGCTGGAAAGAAAGACTGGGGTTTGTCCGTAGAGGAAAAATTTCCAAAGCAATTCTTGTCCAATTCAGCGATAATCATGCTCCGTTCCTCATTGAGGGCTGTGGATGTGTCAAGACTGATGCTGCAAATTGAACCTGACTGTGTGTTACCAGAGTGCAGAAAAAGGTCAAGCTTTCAGAACTGGATTAGTGTTTCTGCTCACTTTACTCAGAAATGACTCAACAGATTTTCACTCAAAGTCTCACCATCGCCTCATAAAACCCCTCTTTATGCTGAGACTAAGCATGAGAAATTTCAGCCTAAACAGAAACTTTTCGATAAAAATCACACACATCTGAAAACAGGTTCAGAATAGAAAGTCTGGGATCCTTTGGCTCTGGTCTGGAGTAATGACAGGAGGATGAAGAGCACGTGAGACAAGAAAGCACGAGGAGGAGACAGGCCAGAGAAATGGCTGCTGGAAAGAAGCAGAGGGATGAGAAAGTGTCTGGGAAGAGGCGAGCAACAGCAATATAAAACTCAGATGATCTCAGCCAAACACAGATAACACTGACTCCCATGAATGAGATGCTGTCTCTCTAAACCTTGGCTTTCTTCTAAACTGGAAGGCACCTTAAACTGTGTGCTGCAAAGCAACATGGAGACGTCTAGAATCCCACAGGTGATGAGAAAGTCCCATAGGTGTGTGATGTAAAACATTCTGGTGTAACCCTTCTGCCAGAGTCGGCAGCAGCAAGGGCCGGGTTCTATATCTAGGGGTCCCTGTCAATGATACAACAACAACCTGGCTCGAGCCCCACCCAGTCACCTGGGAAATCACACACTATCCCCTGGGCGCCCCGAAGGGCAATACTTCCCCTCTCGCAAGCACAGAGTCTGAGTGTAGAAAGTAAACCTTTTAATAACAGAAGAGAGATAACACAGCCCTGGTTTGGGAACCAGTGCGAACAAGAATTCATGAACTCAATGAGCTAAAACCCACCCCAGAGTACAGGGCATGTCCTTCGCCTCCCCCTTCGTGCCTTCCCCTGTACTGACCATCGTACTGTCAATGTCCAGTTGGGGGCTCAGTCTGCCCCTCTGCAACTTCCCCTGGCCACCGGCTGACCAGGCCTCCTCCGTAGCTGTCTTCTGTTGCCTCCGGGGCTTGCCTAGTCCCCAGCCGCTGACCACACCTGGTTGGCGCCGACCGCGCCTGGCTCCCGCTGACCGCTGGTGCCGACTGCACCTGCTCCCGCTGACCA